>VXBJ01002086.1:16730-111638 GCA_013400055.1 Nycticryphes semicollaris | reverse complement strand
TTTTTTTTTTTTTTGGTTTTGTGGAAGAGATGATCATTTATTGTTTGACTGCTACCAGTTTATGGATCAGAGTAAACCAGGTTCCTTAGGACAGACAAAGGGTTATGAAAGCAACATAATTATCAAAACCTCTGAACAAAGCGTAAGTTATCAGCCCCATATGGCCTGTACAAATACCAACATGGTAAATCCTACAAAGATCAGAGGTTTTTCTTAGTGGACAGATGCAAAAAGCCTAAATGTTGAGATTATCTGCTTATGACCTTTCATTTGGGTAAAACCAAGCTTTTAAGGAGGTCCTAAAGACAATTCTCACACAGACAACGCTTTGAGGAGAGGGGAAAGTGGTACGATTACTACATCGTGTGATTATTAAATGCAAACAAAGTTGTGTACAAATTATTGGTTGCTGAATTCGGAGTGCCTTCATTATGTATTATTATACATTATGTATTATTATAACCTTACTTCTTCTTAACTTCTAATGTTGCCACTGACGAAATTCTGCTAATAACCTATACAATAGATAACCCGAGTAAGAAATACCTAACTGCTTATATTCACAAGCAATAGAAGAGACTTCTGTAGGGATTCTATCTTTGCTATACAGAGAGCAATCAGTAGTTAATCTTTCAGATTAACCATGGAATTCTTTGGTTGAACAATTTTTGTTTCAAAGACCTTCCAGCTTCAGTTTTCTGAATATGATGAGCTGATTTACTCACTTGAAGCTTTAAGATAAAAGGCACATTCAAATAATCAATGATTACTTGAATAGCACAAAGTCATGAGGAATTTCTTTCCAACCTGATAAGCTTCCTAGTCAATGATGTGTATTTTTGAACTATGGGTCTCTCTGCCAGGAGAAAGCAGACTGAAAAATGGAGAGGGAGATTTACAAGGAACTGGAAAAAGAAAAAAAAACCCACATGCTAAGCTATGCATTTCTCCCCACTATAAAATACGTTACTCTGAAGTAATTTCCTTTCAACACTTCCTCTGCAAAGAAATCTAAATCTCTAGAAAAATACTGCCTCTGAGAGCTAACTGTTTTGAAGCTCTGTTTAACCATACCAGTTGAGAAAGTTCTTTGAATTTCCAAGTTAGCAAGCATCACTGCATGCCTTTTTTATTTTGGTGTGTTTGCATGGCCAAAACCTTGAGTCAATTGAACAGGCAACTATTAAATAATAAATCCAATCAGCTGACAAGGTCTCATAAATGCACTCCTCAGGAGGAAAGACCTTCTTGTGGTTAGCCATTCTATTAAAGGTTTTCTACTAAACAACCCTGGTATCAATCTCTTCACCAGGAAGTTCTTTCCACAACCCACACTAGAAGTTGCACATCTGCAGGGCAGCGTTTTGAGAGGTGCTCTGTGGTACATCCCCCGGTCCCGGTTCCAGGGTACACAACCAGCTACTCCAAGAAGACGCTCTATCTACTCCACACACAGCACACCCTCAAGCCCTGAATCTTCACCCTCCCCAACTAGATTCCCCCAGTATCTCCCTTGAATGAAATTCAGGGGTACAAGAAAATTTTAAGGAAACACAAAACACTGAAAATGCCATACATTGCGTTTCCTGCCTAAGGTATAGGAGTGTTGTCACTTACAACCTGAATGGTTAAGACCTACAAATGGAACCATCTAGAATCATCCCTGCCAAAAGCAAGTTTTCAGAAAATCCTGTGCCCAACTAATCCAGAAAATAAAACCACCCCTTTTGAGTATCATGACTATTTAATTCAGAAGCTCTCTCAGGGAAATTTTTGTTGCTATAACGACTTGTGAAATTCCAGTTTATAAAAAAACCTATGTTTGTGGGAAGGGTAGACAGAAACAAGGGCTACTGCTTCTGTAAAAAGAATGGAATGGGATTCTGAGGAGACTGCCATGTCACACATCAGTGGAGGAGATTCAGATGTGTTGCTCTGAGCAAAATTAGAAACCAGCTTAACAAGGCTTGCAGCCCTAACGAAGGCAAAGGGAAGCCTGACACTGGACTTTCAGTCGTGTTTGAACCACCTTCACACAAGTCTTTCAGCTTCTAATATTAGAATTCAGCAAGCATGCAAGCACTTGGGCAGAAACTGGTAATGCAGAAAAACAAGTCAAGGCATCCTGGCCTGCTACCAGTTTTCTCCAAACACAGGAAGCCAAAAACCTGAACCTGCTTCAGCTGATCTCTGGAGAAGAGCACAGATACAAATGATGCAACCACAACACCTTTGCCTCAGCATAGTCACACTAGTGAAATAATTAAAGCCATTTAATGAGAACCTAAGCATATGCCTGGTGCTTTAGTTCACACATTGCCTAGCAAGTCCGAATAACAGAAGATTCTGTGGCATTAGAATAGAAAGCAAAGAGGAACAGAAGCAAAACAATCACAGTAATAGGAAGCAGTTCTCTATCTATTTAAAGATCACAGCTATAGAAAACCCAAAGCAAACAAAACCACAACCTCCAAACCCACTGTTTTGTTTGTCAGAACCAGAGCATCAGTTTCCAAACAAACCAGAAGCGGCTCAAAAGTTTGATTGTTTAGAGCAGCATCTGGGCAGTTTCTAGTTATCGAACACACACACAAAAAGTTGACATTAAGTGTCTGAAGAAATGTGAACTGCCAAACTCCTTTTTCCATCCTTCTTAACAACTCACGTATCTTAATGCATATGCCTTTACACTCCAAGTAAGTGGAAATCCTCCAAAATACTGTCATTCACACTGCCTGTTTGGAGGCACATTTGCACCTCTTTTACCCATAGCTGATGAAGTAACAACCTGGAAGTAGCAACATCATGAACTGAACTATTGAGTTAACCACAACTGTACCTGAGCCGCCTTAATTTAAACCTTCCTCTGATTTCATACAGCAGACAGCAGTATAACAATGCAATGAAAAAATGAAATTAAAAAATGAAACCTAACAAATCCTACTCTGAAATGTCAGAGTTTTAAAAATCAATGTGGAATTTCTTTTTAGGAAGAGAGCAACAAAAATACAAAACTTCACCTTTTCCTGACTTCTCACTATTAATATAGTCATAGCTTTATTCTTCATCTGGTTGGTGAACTTCCATTTGCAATTAAGATGTTTTGCATAAAAACAACGTGTCCTGTACTGAACATTTCATACTTAAGTCTACTGTAGATCCAGACCAAGAAGATGCAGGCAATTTGGAGTTGAAAGGCAAAACACTAAGATGAAGTGGGGGAAGAGGACTATAAGGTGTAATTAAGAACAGAAACAAAGGTGAAAAAAGTAATCGGGGAGAGGAAAAAAAGGCAGCAGAGGAAAAGACAATTGCAGGCCAAGCAGCAGCCCAAAATGTCCCAGGCAAGCATCTAACTTGGCAAGCATGAAGAAGTATTTTAATGCCAAGCACATAACTTGTGGAAGATCCCAGAAGAGGGGCAAAACCAAGAGTAAATTCCTCATCCCGTTCAAATATCTGAGTGAAACCTGGTTACTCCTGTAACGGAGGCTAAGCCATAACCACCTCTAAACAGAACTTAATCAGTTATGTGTAAACTGCATTAGAGTGGATATGGAAGATAAAATAATAAAAGGCTGTATAAAACGAACACAACTATTCAGATTTGTGCATTTTTCTCACTTGAAATAATATTAGAAGTTTGTATTTCTGTGCGCTCTACTAGCTGCAAAAATTTTGCTGAAAAGCCACCTAGAGTATTGATTCTTCTGTAAAAGAAAAAAAAAAAGAAAATGTTCTTTTTTTTTTTTAACATGAAAATTACTAGAAGTGGTCTTTGTTTTAATTTCTTACATGAAATATCTGCTCATATTACAGTAATTAAACTTCAATTCAGGGTTTTTTTTTTACAAGAGACCAGTAAAAATGATCTATATTCAGAATCTCATGCATTTTCCACTGCATATACTATGACAACATAACATCTGCTTTCTTTCAATCCCAACCACAAACGCCTTTTTAACAAATAACAAAAGTACTGAGAAACAGAGGTACTGATATACTTATGGGGAGAAATGCTAGGAAAAAGCAGCAACCATCGCTTTCCTTGAAGAATAAACTAATTGTACAGTGACTTTCTAGAAGCAATGCCATATGGATATTATAAAAATTTTAAGAAGTGTAATAGAAAAGGAGTTCCTAGAAGTAATAAAAATCCTGAAACATGTTAAAAATGCATAAACACCATGAACAAGGACACCCGAATCTGAAGTCACAATCAAGATTTGCAATAAAACTAATGGAAATACTTTGTAAGTAAGCACTTTCTTCCTTCTTTTGGAACATTGCCATTATATACCATTTGTCATTGACTGCAATACCTAATCATTAACCTACACACTAGTCAATAGCAAATTAATAAAAGGAAATCAAAAGGAATCAGCCTTGCAATAAAATGAAGAGCTGTTTCTGGTATTGAAGTGATTCTGAAGCATCTGCCTATAGCAAAGCAGGGACACAGAGAATGGCTGCTATTTTTTTAATGTTCTTCCACATGCTGAGACCATTTCACTCCGTTGTAAAATACACTGTAGTGGGAGAAAGAATATCACCTTAACAGTGCTGTCCAGCAACCTTTTCAGATTAGCAATGCCACAAACCAGGTCGATTCATGATTTGTAACTTTGGAAAAAAAAGAAAAAAGAGAAAGAAAAAAGGGCCAGGTGTGTGCCCACGTGAGAACAAAAAAAAAAAAAGCTATTTCAATGCCACGAGGATAACAAATAGAAGGATAGAAGGAAGGAGACTGAATTTAAAGGTCAGAGCAGTGTTGAGAAAATCTCCCACCACAACCGAAACTGTGAAATTTAACAAAGAAAGTAATTGGAACATCACGGCGTATATATATATATATATATATATATATGTCAAACTACTGAAGAAAACGGGGAAAGAAATCTCTAAAACTCAAACTGAACAGCAAATGTTACCTCTTACATAATTTTACATAACAGCACACAGACACATCCCAACATGCACATGTATTGTACCACATGAAGGATCAAAAAGTAAATGTCAGTATTTTGAAGAAAGGTCTGAATATGCATTTCTCCATTCACATAAAAGATTTAGAAAAGGTTTTTGGTATTATATAACGCCACGGTTCGGTTCATCAGACAGAAATAACAGTGCTATTCATTGTAATGCCACCTGCTTTTCATAAAGGAACGTTTCAGTATGTAGAAGTGAAAAATGAAGGGAAAAATTGCAACAACAAAAAAGGATAGTGCAAAATAAAAATTAATTCCAGGGTAGTAAAGATCAAAATTATGAAGATTATGTGTGGCACACTGACACAGTGCAGACAATTTTATTATTAACCGTTTCTACAATAACTACACAGAAAAAAAATATCTGGGGGTTGTAAAACAGACAATCCACAAAGTATCCCACCACCACAATCATATGTGACGCACCAAGGCGTTATATAATAGCAAAAGGAGTCTGACATTACGGGGAGCAATGGTAAAGACATGTTTTGGGAACGGGGAGGGTGGTGATACCGTGTCTCTACGCATAATTATAAGGCCCACAGTATGTTTTTCGTCAGCCATATACAAAAATACAGATTTCAAACACAAATATAAGCATCTGTGGAAATTTTTTAATACAGTTTTGAACATATTGAAGTCACAAACTGCTTGAGACTTATCACTCCTTAACAGTTATTTTTTCCAATGCAGTAACTCCCACAAAACTGAAGTAATTATTCCAGCCTTGCAAAGCTGTCATGAAAACTTATTTTACCAGGTACGAAATGTATTTGTCATCTCTTACCAAGATAAAAATGTGAATGATAAGGCAATAAAGTCAGCATTTTACGGAGATCACTGTTTGCACATACAAAATTTCACAGGGCTGCAATACACATTTTGACAGTGTGTGGCTGCATTCCTGTATAATAATCAAACACTATTAACAGACATTTTACATATTGCATTTACAAGGTTGCTGTGTTCCCCTTACTCTTAACCGGTACTGTGCAACCCTTCCTAAAGAACAATGAGAGCATGGAAAAAAATGAACAACCAGCTTTAGAAACCCCTAAACGCCCTATCATTTCTCTAGTGCAATGAGTAGATGTTGGTTCTGCTACCCCCATTAATAAGAATAATAAAATCAAGATGACTGTCTGAGAGACTGATTGCCAGAAATCCTGGGTTTAGGCCCTAGCAATCATAATTCCAAGTAAAAGCCACAAAGGAACACTTGACACAGTGATTAAAGTACTTCTCTGCTGCTGTGATTTTGTTTTTCCTTAATCAGTGCATACACACATCTCTTCACTGGTTCTTACTCTTTTAAGGTGAAACATCTACCTTGTCTCTCCAAAGCCCAGAGTTTCCCAGCAATATTACATGGGATTGCCATCCTGGATGATGGAAGATCATCTTATTAACCAGTAAATATATTTTATGTATAGTACTTTTCATATTAGCTTAATGTAGCTTTTAAATACTATTATCCATGTCTGGTGTAATGGTGTGATCAGTCAGGCTGTTTTAATATTCTTCTCAATTTTATGGTCTAAAATGACAAATTGGAGCCTACAAAACAGAAGTATATTTACTTTTTGAAAGCTGCTCTCAGTAACTAAGGGTGGTTGAGGTAAAAGATACAGTCTCAGGGAATGACAAAACACTTCAGAAAAATGAATTAAAAACATTGTCTGAAAAACTCCCACCAGGATGTCAAGTAGCTGAATTGAGTGGCTGTTGCAAGGAGCAAAATTCAAGTGAATCCATTCTTGTGTGGCTTTCAAACTGTCCTCCTGCTAATGTCTTTGTAATTTACATTTCTAATTAGTCTCAGGTAAAGGTTCCACCTCACAGATGAGCTAGTTGCATTTTAAACAGCACAAACATAACCCCACGGTCAGAGACAAAAATCAAATATCCTGTTTTACATATATAATTACGTATGTTTATTTTCAGTGACAAAACCATGAAATGCAAGGAAACATATTCATCAATAATGCTTCAACAATATAGAATTAAGAGCTGCTTATAAACCATAAGCTGACATATCCACTTTGTTCACATTGTTTCCCAACAGACATTCACAAAGTTTGTTACACATTGCAGAGTAAAGGGATAGAGCTTTAAGTGTACTTTATTAACATTTTACCAGATGAATTTCCAATAATCAGCCAAACAGCTTAAGTTCAACTGTAGTTCAACCAAACAAATCAAGGCATGTCAGAAACAATGGGAAATGGATAAGACACTGGTGGATTTTTGTTGTTAAAAAACCCAGTATTAGCTGAAAAGGTGAAACGCAGAGACAAAATTTAGACTGAAAAAAACATTTACTCTGTAAGAGGATAAGGTGCACCTGCAGTGGAGAACAGGGAAGAAAAGACTATTCACCTGACCTGGTGTTTTAATAAACATAACGTAACCACTCTTCAACAGACTGACGTCATGCCAGCTATTTTTAACACATCCAACCCCATTCAAAGTTGTTTACTGTTATTTTACGTCACAACATAATAAAAGCTGCTTTCATAGAGTCCCCTCAGTATACCATAGCTATATTTATATATTATATATAATATATGTAAATCCTGTATCTATGGGATTCATAATAAAATACTTAAAAAACATTCTAATGATTTTTTATATAATTAAAAATGCCTTTGCCTCTGTAACACTAATATATACCCAATACATTAAAAGTGCTTGTCATGTTTTCAGAAATGCAATTCTAGGACCTGAGGCACCGGGTCAGCCGTTGATAAAATGACTGGAACTGAATAAGAACCCTTACATTTCTGTCTATCCAAGAAAACACAATGGAAGTTGAGAGGCTAACACAAACATAGTAAAATGCCCCCTCCCGTACCTCGTGGCCATTCCTTCTGGAGCAAGAAGCAGAGGAAAGCTGAAAAAGGAGTAGCAGTCGTACAGCAAAATAATCGTGTCCAAGCTCCTTACTGAAAACGTTGACTATACTGACCTAAACAGTGTGCAGCTATTGATAAGTTGTATAGCTCAAGATAACCAAAACCACATGTACCAGACTAAAAGCCAAAGAAGACATTCAATTTCAAAGCATCCTTTCCAATGCCTTAAAGTATTTGACACTGTGCACATTGGAGCTCTTCAGGGGACGCAGAGAAAGTGCATTTAGTGAAGAGTATTTACCTTCTAGATCTCCCACAGTGTAGATCACAGTACCTTACAGTAGGGATAAACAGCAATGAAAGAATAGCAAAATGTAATGTATTGTAAGATACTGTGCCAACCTAATAAAAGTAATTATGGTACTCCTGGAAGTAACAGCAGAGACTTCCAAACTTACCAGGAAAAAAAACAGAAAACTTAAGTTCCAGATTCACAGCACCAGCACCAAAGCTTCTTTATGAAAATGAGATGCCAAACTAAATATGTGGATGTTTTATATAAGCTTCCACTCATTCCCCACTTATTTCAGAGTCATCTCCATCAAGGGAAATGGAATTTAACCAATGAAATGGCGGCCATTATTAAAAAAAATTAGTTTGGTTGACTTGGTTACAGCTAAGTGCTGGGTTTTGTTCAACTGAAATGTTATTATTTTAGGAAGAGACCTAACTGGAAAATTAAAAGAGTGACAGATCATATTTCTTTCAAAGTATATCTGTTCTATTCAGATTTCTGAAGTGAATTTTAAATTAATTAATAATTTGGTATTAAGTTTACAGCTAAAGTCCAAATTTAAGTTTAGACAAACAAACTACTTAATTTGTTGGTTCACCAACATACTTTACCTATAATGAAAATATAAGAGGCGGGGGAGGGGGGGAAAGGGAAAAAGAAACTCTTATCCTGCTGTTTGAGGTTCTCTGCTGATACTGCCATTAGGGAGTCCAATTCATGTCCATTTTGATAGAATTCATGATGTTCACACAGCATAACCTGTACTAAAATGAACAGGACTGACTTGAAGTTGTATCTCAAAACTTATAACAAGAAAAAGACCCTCTGCTGCCCCTATTACTGTACACAGAACCAAAATTCACTTTACAAAAGCAGCAGAACGCCCCATTCTTTTTGTCTACTTTCCCATTTCTACAAAGGAAACACATGTAGGAAATATTCATTTAACACTTTGGATGGGAGAGGGGAACAGGAGAGCATTTTTTCACGTTCTGCAAAGTTAGAAATATATTAGAATTAGTTCAAATGTTAGCAGAAAACTTAGTGAACATTGACTCCACCTATTGTGAAGCAATAATACTTCCAGCCCAAACAAGGAATGCATTTACTCCAATACAAAAATAAAAAAGCTGGTAATACTGCAGTCAGTAGCTTTGAAGTATCAGGTTCAAACTGAAGGTAGTAAATGGACATTGTACAGTTTGGTGCCAACAAAATTAGAATTTAACAAATGAGAAGCCAAAAATATCGAATTATGAGCCAACAGAATGGAGGTCAAGTTAGAAGCCAAATGATAATTAAAAAGAACCAGACACACGCCCAGATTGGCCAAAAGAGTCCCTTTTTCAACGTAAGTCACTGACTCGATTTGTGTTAAGGATCAGCAGTAGGTTGTTACAGTGAGTCACCTGATGCTGTCAGGACCAGAGCAGGGCATGTGGTCGGTATGACCACAGTATGCAGCAAGAGGGAACAACAAAGAATTGTCTCCTGGCAACATACTTCTCTTGCTTCTGCAGGATAAATGTTCAATGTCAGTACGCTGGAATAAACAAATACCTGTCAGGAATATTGGCGGGAGAGGGAGAAGGGGGGTGTAAAAAAATAATACACACCCATCTTGGTGAAAGTTTAGAGTAACTTCAACCAAGAAATTAGATTTGCCAGTCTGGCTAAATGAATTCTATGAAGCACTAAAATTAGGAAATCTGTTTTACTCTAAAATATCCTAAAATAAATTACTGCACAATTCTAGCTATTTTTGCCCTTTGCTTTTTCAACTTGTCCTCTTTCTAGCCATTAGAAAGGATTACTTTTTGTACTATTTCCATCTGATTTACTCTAAGCTTGACAAAATTAAAGTCCTGGATCCATGATTTCCTTCTTCTAGCCACTCCTGTCCTAAGTTAACACTGCACCTAAGGAAGTGTAGGACTGTGCAGAAGTATTTTTTCATATTAACAGTTATATCTGATCAACTAGCTCAGTCATGATAACAGCAGCAAATAAAAGCAACTGTAAATACAATGCACAAGACGAGCAGAGCACTTTCAAAACCTTTTAGTCTTTAACGTGATCCATCAGAAAAATGGAGCACACTGTGCTGGTCTTACACTTCAGAAATGCTCTAAGGATGAATAACCTACCCAAGGCCACAAAGGTAAACATTATCAGCCACGATAGAAACTCCAAAGTTCAGGCATCAACTCTGCTGTTCAGGCTGTAACAGAGTGAATAAATCTCATTCAATATTTGAAAGCCTTTCCCACCAAGGAAGTTCTCCCCAGAACGAAGAGTTTATCATCATCAATTTGTCATTTCAGCAGGGATTTTTCTCTATTTTGCCCACTGCTGAGCAACACAGACACTTCCAGTGAAGTCCTTGGTGTGATGAACCGTATTTGTGGGTCCATATGCGTACACACACATACACACATGCATTTCAAAAGGACAAAGCCATTCTTATTTCATTCAGTTAATGTAATAGAAAATGGTTTTATACTACACTGTTTCTTCTTCCAAAGTGGACCTACCATAATTTGGGATCTGATAACCAGTTTTCTTTATTTACAGGAAGATATCTCTATTTGTCAGAATCTCTGGTGAAAATCATGGCACAGAATAGCAGAGACAAACCATGAGCTAGATTCTCAAGTGTGATTCATTAAAAATTAACTACCACTAGCCCTCCTAATTTGTAACTTTTCTTCATTAAATAGCCTTTTAAACTACAGTTTCATTTCTCTGACAAAATTCTCACCCACTATCCTGAGAATTTCTACCCTGTAAAAATCTCCTATGGAAAATGTAATGATAGGATCAGTTTACTATGGCAAAATAATCTCCAGAAATTAAAACCAAAAATAACATTTGGATAGGGTTTGGTGGGGAAGAAAAGCATGTGTGTTTTGTGAATTACACTACACTGACAAAGACTATAGCACAAAGACAATATGAAATGTAATGGAAGGGGCAGTTGAGAGGAGATACGAGAAAGCCTCTCACACGATACACACACAGAGAAAACACTTCAACTCTAATGACTTGCCTTTTAGGCAACAAATCCATTCTCAGCTCTTTTGGGAACACTTTCCTCATTTCATGCACAACTGAAGAGATCCTAATTTATTATCATTTGTATCAAATAGTGCCTTTGGAGAACACAATGACTGAAATCCTAGCCAGAAATATTAAATTGGAAAAGGAAAGACCCGCAACACAGGTCTCACAAAGAAAAATCAACCGTGTGGTTCACAGAGAAAATCAACGTAGAAGAATGTTGTGGGTTCTTTGTTTGTTTGTTTGTTTTTTTTTTTTAAAAAAAAAAGGCACAATCCTCTAGTAGGTCTGATAACAATTTGAACAGAAGAGTGACAGTGTGGCCAAGCAGTTCCAGGTGTTTTCATGCATATGTATATATTTGTAGTGTAACTGTGTCTATTTCATTGAGCTTCTACTTTCTCCATGCTCTTCAGTAATCAAGTATTTGATTTGTAAGATGCTACATTAGTGCCAGCAGGCACAAAATGGTATATAAATACACTCTCCACAAAATGTAAAAGCTACGCACTTAGTGAAGAAAGCGCAGCTCTTCACCTAAGTGGAAATCAAAATCTACCTTTCATTTTTTTAAAATAGCTCTGCTCAGCCACTTGAAGAGTCCCAGCTGCCACAGAAAGTCATACAAACTCCAAGCCCTGCTCTGTTTAAGTTTCTGTTCCATAGCTCACTTCAGGAGTGCGAACAGGATACTTCTTGCTGAACTAGACCATAAGAAATTTTGTTAGTAGACCCAAGTGAAAAAACAAATCTGATTATTTTTCCATTTTAGCAATTCATTTGAAATCAGTTCCATTACAGAAGCATCAAGTCATTGGTTCTTGTTTTATCACACGCTTTATAAAGACAGGTTCGTTACAACAGCCTTGAAGGGGAGCCGCAGTTAGGTTCCCACTGGCCACGTTCCTGGGGAGAAACACCTTGGAAGAACTGTGGTTCAACAAGGCAGAGGTTTTGGATTTCAGAGGTGGGTGTCCCTCAGGGACTAAAGTCACTGAATTGGTGTCAGGTGGCACCACAGACTTCTTAGGGAATAAAATTTTGCTTTGTTCTAGGACAACATGGTTTATAGAAGAGGTGGAGGCACCAGACAGTGATTCTTTTATCACTTCATTTGGGATCTTGCTATATAAGTAATTGGGGGAGTTATTCTCCATTATATCTGACCAAGCCCTGTAGCGAACTTCCGCAGCTCCCCAGTAGTGTCTAATGGCAGACTCGGAGCGATGGCCTGTCACTGCCATTATTTCTCTAGGCCCCAGTCCTGCTTCACACAGTAGCTGGATGGTGGTAGTTCGGAGAGAATGATTGGTATAGCGTTGAGAGAGCCTGGCTGCCACACTGATCCTGGGCATCATGGTACCCAAGTAGTTCACACCCATCGGTTCTCTTTTGTACCAGACAGGCTGTTCTTGCATTTGCTCTGACGTTAGCTTTAAAGGATGCAGGTAAAAGGCAGGGGGCTCTGGAGGCAACTTAGACAAATAAAGCTCCAAGGAAAAAACAGGACAGTTTGGGTCCCCTGGCATATCATACATTTTACCCATTTTATGCGGATCTTCTCCATTTTTCCCCTTGCCAGGATACCTAAACATAGCGTATCGACGCCCGTTCTTGTCCTTCTCAACAACAAAAGCATCTGGAGCCAGATCTCTTAAAATTTCCCTCCCTCGTTTGGCAAAATGCAACTGCAAATCAAACCACACCTTGTTGACGAGTGCCAGTGGACTGTGCAATCCCAGCACACCAGACTGTTTAATCTTACGCAAGTCCTCAGCAGCTATAGGAGGATGGTGGTGAGTCTCATCCTTCCCCTGCATGCGCAGCATCTTCAGCACGCTCACAAATACCATGTTTGCAGTAGCAAACTCTTTGTCCTTCATTAAGCAAATCTGACGATTATAAGGTGGCATTTTGAGATGCCGGTTTAAGCCAGCACGCATTGACTTGTAGCTCGCCACACTGTAGGTATTTCCATCATGATTCCTTACTGTGTAATAAAACTCTCTTAAGATATCATTGAGTTCACTTACTGGGACCAATTCAAAGCTAGGATCCTTGCCATTTTTGGCCAGCCATTGTTTTAATAGGTTAGCTGCCCAGCCAGTCTGCTTGTGGGTGTTTTTGATGCTCTTAGCATCCTCTTCCTCTTCCTCCAAGCCAAAGAGGACATCCTCGGGGAAGTTAAAATCCGTCTGTGCTGCTTCTACCGCTTCTTTATTTTCTGATGAAGTCTCTTCCTGTTTCAACTGCTTTTCGAAACAATTGATCAAAGTTGTACCATCAAATATGCCACAGGTATACGGCACACAGCGAACTACTTTTTGTTCTGAGAGCTGTGAAGTGCGGAGTAATACATAATGTTTTGGATTTTACATAATAAAAAGCAGGTGGCATTAACTGGATTTTTCAAATGATACGGCATGTCAGTTCCATACCTTACTAGCCAATTAAAATGCATCAGGTCCTTCCTTATTAACCATGGCATTACACATGCTTTAACTGATTTGACTGAAAGCAAACCTAGAAACATACACTAGAACAGAAGACTGAAAACCGGAAAGCGTCACATGTCTTTTATTTCCCTCCTGCTCACCTTCCATTGCTAAATATCACTATCACACACAAACTGGTTTTCCAAAAATCTTTTCCGGGTTTCAGGCTCTACCGCAGAGGAAAAATTCCAAAATACACAGCTTATATGGAAAATTAAGTCCTAAAACCATCTATCTGTCATCCATTCTGGCACTGAAATTCCTACATATCAAGTACGGACAAATGTTTTAATAGCTATAATCCACAGGTATCTTTGAAAAATGAAGCTCCGAACAACCATTCTTTACAAAATGCCATAGTAAAAAAGTAGTGAGGCACAGTTTATACTCTTATGATACTGGTTACCTTTGTCAGAATATGTCTGCAACAGGTGAAAACCAGAATCTTGTCCAGTATATTTTCTTCTTGCTTTGAAATGCAATTCAGATTTAACTGTACCATGAAACACTACTAAGTGTGGGAATTTTGGGTAGAAGAAACTAATTTTATACCCCTTAATAAAACAACTTCCAGCTAACAACAATGTAACTATCGGGTGCTTTGTGAAATGTCTGTATACAAAAGTAAAATTAATTATGAATAATTTTACTTAGCTTAATGCCAACCTTTAAATTTCAAAGCAAGTTCAACAAATCTTAGACAAGGAATCCAGAAGTACTGCAAGTTGTCCTTTATCATGAAGTAGTTATTTCTGAAGAAAGTTTCTTTCCCTTTTTTTTTAAGATGACATATGGCGATGAAGTATTAACTTCTGGACTAGTACAGAAATGAGACAGCAACAATTTACAAAATATTTGTGTCTTTAAGTTCAAGCCCTTCAGAAAAAACACTGGGTAGGGTTTTCTTTTGTATGTTAGCTCTGTTGTACCAGACAATTTTTTAGTGTGCTCCTGAATTACTAACTCATCTACTTACGTAAAACCCATCAGATAACTTCTGAAAATATTATCAGAAGCTCATGCTCCAAGTAATACTCTGGATCAGAAAAAGAAGAAAAATACAAATGGACAGAAACCAGAAAGGATGGTACAAAAAAGAAACTGAAATAGTTTCATTATGAGCAGTAAAAGGTGAAGAACTTTTCTCCTGTGGATTGTAACTTTAGAATTTTATAGAGAAACATAATCAACAACCTACCTGTGGTGTTCCCTCAGCAGTTCGCTTGTTTGCCGAAGTATCTGTTGGTGGCCTGCTTGTCTGGTTTTCTGAGGGGTCAAGAAATTGTTCATTTGCAGTATCTGATCAGTACTAAATACTGCTATCCACTATATAAATCCGGAGGCAATATTCAAAATTGTTTGATACTAAACATTCAGTACGTGGCACACAACATTTTTCAGCCCTAATTTTCAATTGCAAACGTTCAAGCTTGTTTACTACTATTTTGCAGAGGGAATTGAAGACACAGAAAAGCAAAATGACACTTTCCAGGAGTACACGTTTCCTTCCTTCAAAGTCTGACGGTTCATTCAAAATATTCTATGAAAATTTCCCTTGCTTATCTGGGGACAAAACGTAACTCCAACCTCTCCTCCCTCTGGATGTAAAATGACAAGATATTAAACTGAAAAAAATTATCATTATTCAACATTTTTGTACAAAAAATTGACCGAAAGAGGATGGTTAAACAGACTGCAAAATACATTACTGAGCCAATTTGTGCAGGGAGACTGAGTATCTTTATTAGCTCAGCCAAACAGCTACAAACATGTAGCAACTTAAGCAGAAGTTGCTTGAGTATTTGATGTAAAAATTTAAATTAAAATTTTCCCTTCTCATTCTTTTTAATTTTAAGCAGAGCTTATAAGCAACAGGGATGGCCCAAAGCAGTGCTTCAATTCTGGTGAGAAAACTACTCAGGTATACACTAAGGCTATGCGAACTGCAGAAGATGAGACATTCCTGGATGCACAGGCTCTTCCTTTGGTCACTGTGCCTGATCTGTCACAAACCTTTTTATGTTGTATTAAATCACTGTATTAGCTTTAGAGCTAAAAATCAATACAAAGCATGTAATTCTTCAACTCTATGGAAGACGTATTTTAACGTAAGTTACTTAGAGACGGGAAAATGAAATAAAACTAGTTGCGATGTCAAGCTCTGCTTGAGCTCATTTTAACATTATATGCGTGCCAATGAGAAACCTGAAAAACGTTTTCAAGGTATGTAAAACGAGAAGTGCAGGGAATCATAATGTCATGGCCAAAGATGGAAAGTATTTTAAAATAATTAATCTAGATATCATATTTGAACATTTGAACATATTTGAACATTTGTTTTGTTCACAGATTTTATACTAATTACAATAAATCTACTTCTTTGGAACTAGTTTAGTATCCAGTTGCGTTTCTTCCCCCATTTTGTTTACTTTTAAGTGTTGTGAAAATTATGTTAATGATTACACTTTCCTTTAATTATGTTTTTGTTTAAAAGGCAGCCAGATTACTTTGAGGGGCTGTATTAAAATAAAACACTAAGTTTGAAACACAAGAGGAGTTTCTTATTTCATGCTAGGAATGATGTAAATCAAGTTCTAAATAAAACAAAGCTTAGAGTCACACTGCTGACTCCTAAGGAGGGATGATTTTCAAGAATAGCTAAAAGACATCTATGACAAAGATGATTTTGATCTCGACAATTTCAACACAGAGGCAACCCAGCAAAAGTATCTCAATAAAATATACTAACAAACAAATTTCCACTGGAGTGGAGTTTTTTGTTTCCCTTTGACAATTATTTTCCTTTCCCGGTGTCTACATTCAAGGATAACTTACCAACTCTGGGCGCTGTAACGGTGGGTGGTTCAATGGGAGCTGTACTACTAAATGCAGAGATGGGAATCTTCATCTGTAGGGGAGCCCGACTGCTGGTAGCATTATAAAGTCCTGTAGTACCCACTGTGGGCAAAGAAGTCCTTGTGGCCTGGGCAACGGGATGTGCAGCAGAAACAGCCTGTACTGCCAATGTTGTGCCTATTGACCCAGCACTGGCTGGAGAGTTCCTCTGAACACCAGGACTGGGCACAGACGGGCTGTTACTTGGTTTAGTTGGGTTAGTTGATGCCAAAGACACTGCAGGTTTGGTAAGGCTACCAACTGTAGATGAGCTCTGTACGGATATAAATTCAACATTGCCTGACTGCTGGTTAGTTACCAAAGTCCCTGTGTGGCCTTGCAGGAGCTGAGGCTGGGATGAGACTGCAACAGGTACATGCAAGATTACAGGCAAAGACTGTAATGAGACAGACACTGACTGAGTGCTGCCACTGGGCACTTGGTTAGTGCCTACAACTGTAGCTGCGTTAGCTGTGGGAATAACTGTTGTTGTCAAAGAGCTGGTGGAAGTCACTGGAGTCTGAGGCTTAGGATGTCCACTGACAACTGCTGGAGGAGCAGCAAGATTGGAAGCTGGCACTAAACAACAACAACAACAAAACAAACAAACAAACAAAAAAGAAATATTTGAATCAAATGAGAAGTTTCACTCCAACACAACAAATCGAAACAATTCATGATGAGGATGATGAGTCACTAGAACAAGTTGTCCAAAGAAGCTGTGAATGTCCTGCCTTTTTAAGTGTTCAAAGTCAGGCTGGATTCGCTTTGAGTAAATCTGTTCTAGTGAAAGATGGCCTGGCCTACAGCAGGGGGTTGGACTAGAAGACCTTTAGAGGTCCCTTCCAGACCAAACCGTCCTATGATTTTATGAAAAATGTGGTATATGATTAATTTTTTTATCAAAGAAAGGCCATAGATACTTCTTTTTTTTTGTTCTACTTCCTGATACTCAATGACTTAGTTACAGATACAAGTCAATGCTGTATTTCTTCTTGAAAGAAATATATATATATGGCAAAAATTAGGTTATATGAAGAACTACGACACGAACCGGTTTGAAGAAAGAGCCAAGATTTAACTGTTGAAAACACAGAAAATATTGCCTTTTAAACACTCATTACAGAAACGGTAAAAAAACTGGTCCTTCAGAAAACACAAGAGGAGAAAAACTAAGTCAGGTAAGTCCGATTCCTTTGTGTAGGTAGGACCTTGTATCCAGAAGGTTCTTCTGAAACCAAGGATTAATGTGTCAGAGAGAAGATACTCACTGTTATGCAACAAAATTTCAGGATTAAATCTAAAGGTTAGGACCACAATACAAAACAGAAAGCCAGTATGTGCCTACTATGAGATGATTCTGTGGAAAAGATTGAGTGTTCACTATCAAAGGAAACTATTTTTAAAACCAAAGATAGTGTGATTACGATGAACATAGTTAATGGTGGTTTTAATTCTACACTCCCTATGAAATTCTAATCTAGGAATTCCATTTTTCAACTCAATTTGCTTAAGAAATGGGGCTTATGACTTCCTCTAGTTCCCCACTCAGCTTCTGTAGCCACTAGGTACAAGGGAAGACATCAGTGTCCCATTATGATGAAATACAAAAAAAAAAGGCCTGCGAGTCATGCATTTTGCTTTTTGGCAGCTGAGAGACTGCGAGGTTTGTTGCCATACCCAGCAAGAAATCCACTGAGGCATCTCATTTACCCTCATATTCTGGTTCATCAAATCAATGCAGTTCTTCCCTTACCTGGTAAGGGAAACCACAACAGCACACTACACAAATATATACTAAGAATGTGGTAGGGAGCTAAAAATAATGGCTTTTTTGTGTCAGAAAAAAAAACAAAAGAAGTCATAAAACCCAGTTTTTATTCCGTTAGTTACTTGTTTAAAGGAAAGCAGTAAAACTTAAGTGTGCTGATAGTCCATAGGCAGTTTCTCACCTGCATTCACAGGGGCTTGAAAAGTTGCTGGTGTGCTCTCTCCTACATTCCTCTTTGACTCCAGCATCTGCCTCACTGTGCCAGCATTTCTATGGAATGAAGTTTTAGTTAGCATTTCTCAATGAGCCACACCAAGTATAATTATGAACAGTACAATGGTGAAAACCCCTTTATTTTACAGTTATTCCTTTAACTGAGATTTTCGAAACCTATTTATTTTCTGCCCACCACACAAATTAACTTTGGATACTCCCCTACTAAAAAAAAAAAGGCATTATTTGTAAATTTTTAAGTGCTTGCACCAAATTTGCCTTTCACCATGAGAATTTTCCCTTCCTTGAATTTAAACTGTCATTTTTATCCAGTATTTTTAAACCGTTGAAACAACACTCATCTCAGATTACCTAAGATTGGATTCAATACTGTCCATTTATGACTTCTGTGAAAGAGAATAAAATTTTACAATTGAAGAGCAATGAAGGAAGAGGAAGAGCACCTTAATGAAAAAAAGAAGTACAGGGATTATCTATTAGACTAGATAATCTCAAGTTTCCTATTGTAAATTTTAACATGGTCACAGTGATGTGGTTTGCTTACCGGTAAGTTGAACTGTTTGTGTTTGCAGTGTCACCTGCTGCTTTCAAGGGAGACAGAGGTGCATGTGGTGCATTCTTAAAAAAGTAACGAAACAGAGAGAGAGAAAAGCAAAACCAAAACAAAACTGTAAGTCAGCTTGCAAACTTATGCTTTCATTATATTTCATATTCATTCCTTCCTGTGTTAGATATAAAATTTCTAGAGCCAGCATTGTAGGAGAACTTTACATGTTTTACAACCCCCCAGAATCTCCTTGGCCATAACCTGTCTGCTTCCCTCTCTTTTCCTACATCCTCCCTTTTTGTAAGTCTCTTGTCTTCAGGTTTTTATAGCACGAGAATCAGAGTTTCTTCTTGAACATTAATGGACTTTTAGCTGCCATTTCCTTCATCATAAGTAATCAAAAATATTCATTCTAGACACGGAGAAATACTATTGTTTGTATTCATACCTCTCCTCTCCCCCCTCCACCCACAAAATCAAGGTACTGGGATTCACTCTTACTTACTCTGTACTCTTCATATTGAAGTAAATTAGATTTACTTACACAGTTTAAGGTCCTTTCACACTAAGAATGCCTAAAGAACCTTCTGTACAAATCAGAATTGCATAACAGATGTTAAAATATCACATCTGTTATGTGGTATTTCATATCACTGTCTTTATCAAACAAGACAATCCTACTTTGTGAACACCACTGAACAACCAGATCACATCTTTCTGCACGTAAAATTTCTTTATTGTTCGACACAAGGCTTAGGCTAATAAAGAAAAAACAAGTATAACAAATCTCATTCTTACTTCCTGTCTTTTCTTCAAGTCCTCCCTGGCCACTCCAAACCGCTTTGTCAATCTAGCAATTTTAGCCTAAATGGGAAGAAGATGAAAACAAACAAACCCATAAATATCCTCCCCAAGAACCATTAGAGAAATTATAAAAACTAAACATACATATATATAATTAAGACATCGAGTCAGAGGCTATTTTCATATTGGGGAATTTATTCTTCCTTGAAATACAGAACACCTACATTACTTCAGAACAGCAGAAAGACACACATGCATCACAATCAAGGTATCTTTGTTTCCTTCCCATTCACAATTGCACAAACAGAATCCATCTTGCAAAGGTTCACACAATATTCTGCATGAATGAAAGCAACTGAAATAATTTGGCTGGTTTAGTGCTTTATGTACCAACCATATTGTTAATGCACCCTTTTTTGCCTTTCATATTACCTACTCTTCCCCCATTTATCTTATTTCTCCCTCTCACTGATACACTCGCTATATACTACACACAGCTTACTGTCAGCTTTCTTTTACTCTATTACATGTTCAGGCGTCAGGTTCATTATCTTCTGAAGCACCATTCTTAAATCTCATCTTTTACTTACTGTGCTTCCCTAAACATACCATTTGGTGACCACTCCTTCTCTACTTACATAAGCATGACCTGATCCTAATTGACCCTGTCTAGGTTGCGGTTCTGATGGCTGACTTATTCTAGAGGCAGTAGCTGGCTCGTTTGTTCCAAGATGATACTACTTCTTTTATTGCACAGAAAAAATTAAATTATTTTTATGAACTCCTGAAAAATCGTTAGCACTAGAAGAATAGAAGGTTTTTTTTAAAAAAAAAACAAAAAAAACCAAAAGCCAAACTATCTGCAAGTTTCACATACCATGATTTCAGCACCTAAAAGGAACCGATCCATTTAGAACCCTTACCTCACATCTTCCAAAAAAAGCAAATAACAAAGCTATAATTATAATCTGCCTTTAGTTACATTTGTATCTCAGTTTCTGCTATCTTTTACAATGTAGAGCTATTTTGGAGCACCTTGCCTAAAAAACACCCCATGTAAGCTTAGATTTTGAGTACACTAACATCAAGACATTCACAGCCTTATACTATGTTATTAATTTGACGGCTAAAGACACTGGTAAACAAGTCTACTGAAGGTGTTTCAGATAGCACTTAACAAGTCAACATAAAACATCCGGGGCAGCAAGGGGGAACAGTTCCCGTAGTATGAAGAATCCGGCAAACTCTATACTTTTTTCTGTTAAAAGTGAAATGGCCTTATTGTTCAAATTTGTTATAAGCTTTTAATTGTCTTGTCACTTCAAATTTCTTTTATTTTTGTGATGTTCCTCACGTCATCACCATATATATTATTTCTATAAAGAACACAAGAAAGCATACTGCATTCAACACTAGCCCATCTGTCTCCTTGCTAGAACATGATTACTTAAGTTTCTGGGGAAATAACATGAGTAAGTATTATGTGATGTTTCTTTGCTTTGACATTCTACAAAGCTCCAGGCCATTATCCTGTCCTTTCTGTGTTTTTCTGTTTTTAAGCAAGTTTCTGGCTTCCTAAGAGGCATTAGGTATTTTCATACCCAACATTTATTTGAAGAACGTCTAAATGGAAAAGTAGTTTACTAACAGCTAATGAATCAGTTTGCCAGAAGGAAGATTTGATCAAGGGTTTTTTGATAATTAATTGGTTGCTTTCTTCTTTCTGAGTAGGGAATTAGAATTTTACAGCTCAAAACCAACATTAGTACTTGCTGCTTATCCCCCCTTCCCTTTGTGGAGTCAAAATGGCTTCCCTACTGACAACTACAGGTGACTTACTACTAAATGTTGAGGAACTCATCTGTAAGTTTGACTCTAGTATGCAGTTCAACACACAAACACTCACCTGTAGTTCAGTAAGCACAGTTTTATGCCTCTTGTTACATTCTACTTTCTCTATTCGGGTTTTCAAGTCTGCCAGAGTCTTGTCAAATACAGCACACTGTAAAGCAGTAAGTTTTTCTTCTAACAGTCTCTGGACAACCTGCAAAATTATTATTGTTGGGGGAAAACAACAATAGAAAAAAGAAAAATAACAATCAATACCAGAATTTGAAGGACCATCTATAAAAACATTCTCAACTGTTAACAAGCATCCTCCTACTAAAAGAACAGTGACAACTGCTGTGCCTTATCAATCAAAGAGATCTATAGTCACCACTCAGTATGTGGTTGCCCAGCTAAGAAAAGTTTCTACGTCTATTTTGGTAAGTACAAATGGATTCTCTTTGCCATTAATCCAAGAAATTAATTTCATTGCAGTGGGATGTGTAGACCCTTACTACATATAGAACGAATCTTAACAAGGTGTGTCCATTAAGCGCTCTGTTCACACAGATTAATTTTTTCTTTTATCTACTGCAGTGTAAAAATTCTCCTTAGGAAACAAAAATAAACAAGCAATAAATGCGGTTCAGTTTTCTGCATCCTGTAGTAAGTTACAATGCACACTAGCTAACTAACTAACTAAGAAGGGCAGATTATTTTTTTTTTCTTCAAGACCATATGTTTCTTTACATGCCAATGGTACAATCACAGTAACAGCTCTATAAAAATCTGCAAAACACTACGGTGATTGCACTCCTGTTTGGAGACAGACTTGCTTTAAAGGTAGGTACACAATAAAGCACACCAGATAAAAACTTTTACCACACTGAAACACCTCCTTTGCCAAGATTCTCTGTTGATAGTCACATGAGACTCAAGTATTTAACACATTTTAAACGTAAGTCTTGCAGTATTTTCAAATGATATTTGGTCCCCTCTTAAAAGCAGAGCTATAAATGATTTTATATGAATTAAGCCACCTTTGTACTTGAATCATGTCCAATTGTGAACCACAAAAAAAGAGGGAACGTTTGGAGGTAAGCGAGTGTGTGGGAGAGAATGGTTAATTCAAAGATGGCAAGACAAATGACATGTGTGTTTGCCACCTTTGCTCTACATTTCCATTCTACCTTTTGTAATTTCTGGTCAACATCCTTTCTGGCTGTAATTTTTACTTGGAGTTCTGCTTCATAATCTTCTGCTATGTACCGACGACGTTTAGAATGAACACTGTCCATGTCCTCAGATTTGGAACGTTTTCTCCTTGACACTTCACCTGGAACAATTAAGATACAATGGCTTGTGAGGAACCTTTGAAAAAAATAGGTATCTGCAGAATGCTGTGATTATTACAAAGTAATTTCTCCCCAGTTTAAGCTTCTTCATCCTAAACTTATGAGAACATGTTTGGATAAACAAGATATGATGACATCAAAGCAGATCAACAGTCCCTCCAATTCCTGACTGAAAAAACATCCAGACCCTTTTCTTGCTTCTTGGGCAAGGAAGAAAGTACAAATCCAACAGAAAAACGGGCTCAAATCAGAGTTAGGTTGTTTATTGAGAGCTTCAGGCTGCTTGCTACTAGTGGAAAGGATATTTAAAGGAGGCTGTGACTTCTAAGAAACTCTTAACAGCTTCTAATGACCTGTCAGCTGTTCTTGATCAAAGGATGCTTTGTGCTTAAGTGCCAGCTGATTCCTGATGAAGGCTCAAACACCCCTTCAGCAGTTGCTAGGGAGAGACCTGTATTACTGCTGGGCCTAGAGAGCAGCTAACAAACAGAACTTTGCATAGGAGGGTGCATAGAAGGGGAATGGTCCCTACACTGTGTAATAAGTGGTGATGAGCCAGATGATACGGTCTCCAGCAGCCACTGGAACAACTCTCCTGGTAACATCAGAACCTCCACCCAGACTGAGCTATTTTTGGGAAAGGTATGGCTTTGAAAGTCTTGGACCGCAGGGATTATCTTGGGCTTCCCATTTTGTCGGAGGCTATGGCACAGGGAGATAAGCTTCTCAGCTACCTAAGGCGCAAACTAGTGGGAGAGTTCTGTTGCCGAGTTAAAGGAGCTATGAGAGGAGGTCAGGGGATGGATGGCACTGCATCAGAAATGGTAAGAAACAGATTGACTGGATATATTCCAAAATCCTGCAGCCTCAAGAATGGCAATCTCCAGCTGTATCAGAGGAGATATAGTCAGCGCTTGAGCTTATCCAGATGGGAGATGGAGACTCCCACGATGAAAAAGGCTGGAAGCACTCACCAGGACAACAGCTCCTGCTCTGCCTGCAGATGTACAGGCCCATGACAGATTTGGTTCTGTTCCCTCATAGCAGATGCAGGGAGCTGTGCCCAGTGAAATGTCTGAACTGTCTAAGCCTGAACCATGTAGTAGCACCACATACTAGTAGCAAGTGACTCCCTGTGTGCAGGGGATGGAGGCCATCGTCAGCTAGGGACAGGTGACCTGTGAGAAAGATGAAGGCACTGCGTAGGTGGGAATGGGGTTAGGAAAGCCAAAGCTCACCTTAAGCTGTATCTGGTGAGGAACATGAAGTGCAACAAGAAGGGCTTCTACCAGTACACCAGCAGCAAAAGGAAAACTATAGAAAACACACATGTACCCACACCCTTGCTGAGTAAGACAAGGAAGCAAGTGACAAAGGACACAAAACCCACTCTCAATAACTTCTTTGCCTCAGACATTTTTGAGAAGACTTGTCTTCAGCAATGCCAGCTCCCTGAGACCAGTGGGATAGGCTGGAGCAAAGACAGACTTGTCAATGGAGGATGGCTGAGTTAACATTTAAACAAACTGGACATACACAACTGAGCCAGAAGGATGCACACACAAGTGCCGAGGCAGCTGGCTAAGGTGACTGCAAGGCCACACTCAAATCTCTGAAAGGTTGTGGCAATACCAGAAGGCTCCTGAGGACAGGAGAGAGATTTGCTTTTTTTTAATCTTGGCAAGAAGGATGCAGAGAATTACAAGATGGTTAGCTTCACCTCAATCCCTGGGAACGTGATAAAGCAAGTAATTCTAGAAATTGCCTCTGAACATATTAAGAGGGTGGTGATAGAGATAGAATGATTTTCCCTTGGTTAATTCCATGTTCATCAGCCAGATAGTCTTCTATGATGACTGGCTTGGTGGATGAGGAGAGAGCAATGGATGCTGTTTGTCTTTAGTAATGCTTTTGACATCCAAAACATCCTCAGAGAAAAAGTCATTATTTTTGGCCTAGATAAATGGACTACGTCAACTGTTGGGTCCAAGAGCTGTGATTAGTGGCAGAAAGTCCAGTTGGACCTTGTCACTAGTAACATACACCAGTAGATGTACCAGCCCTAACGTCTTCATTAATGATACAAACAACAGGATAGAGGGCATCCTCAGCAATTTGCATATGATAGAAAAATGGGAAGAGTGATTGCTGCACTAGATGTTTATATTGCAATTCAGAGTCACCTTGACAAGCTGGAGAAATAGGCAAACAGGAATCTTATGAAGTTCAACAAAAGGAAATGCGAAGTCTTACACTTAGGTAGGAATAAACCTATGTACTGGTATAGAATGGGAAATGACAGGCTGGAAAACAGCTTTGCAGTAAAGGCCCTGGTGGTCTTCATGCACATCAAGTTGAACGCAAGCCAGCCATGTGCCCTGTTGGTAAAGAAGGCAAACAACATCCTTGGCTGTCTGAGGAAGAGTATGGCCAGCAGGTTGAGGGGAGGTAATTATTCTTCTCTGATCAGCACTGTGAGACTGAACCTTGAGTCTTGTGTCCAGTTCTGGGCTTCTAAATACAAAAAAGATGTGAGAATACTGGAAAGAGTTGAGTGTGGGGCCACCAAGATGTTTTACAGACTGGAACATCTGTCCTATGAGGAAATGACAGCTGGCATGATTCAACTGGAGAAAGCAGTTAGGGGAGATTTTATACCGTGTGTAAATTACGTGATGGGCAGAGAGTAAAAGGAGACAAAGCAAGACTCTGGGGTGAAATATTGTTGGCAGCTGGTCACCAGTGGTGTCCTTCAGGGCTCAGTTTTGGGGCCAGTCTTGTTTAGTATCTTTATCAATGATCTGGAGGAGGGGATTGAGTGCACCCTCAGTAAGTTTGCAGGTGACACCAAACCAGGTGGGAGTGTTGATCTGCTTGAGGGTAGGAAGGCTCTACAGAGGGACCTAAACAGGGTGGATCAATGGGCCACGGCTAATGGGATGATGTTCAATAAGGCCAAGTGCCAGGTCCTGCATTTCGGTCACAACAACCCCAGGCAATTCTACAGGCTCAGGGAAGAGTGGCTGTAAAGCTGGAAAAGGATCTAGGGGTGCTGGTGGACAGCCAGCTTAACATGAGCCAACATGTGCCCAAGTGGCCAAGAAGGCCAAGAGCATCTGGGCTTGTATCAGGAATAGTGTGGTCAGCAGGAGCAGGAAAGTGATCGTGCCTGTACTCAGCACTGGTGAGGCCTCACCTTGAGTACTGTGTTCAGTTCTGGGCCCCTTGCTACAAAGAAGGACAATGAAGTGCTGGAGCATGCCCAGGAGAGCTACCAAGCTGGTGAGAGGTCTAGACAATAAGTCGTATGAGGAGAGGCTGAGGGAACTGGGTATGCTTAGTTTTGAGGAGGCTGAGGGGAGACCTCATTGCCCTCTACAACTACCTGAAAGGAGGTTGTAGAGAAGTGGGTGTTGGCATCTTCTCCCAACTGAATAATGACAGGACCAGAGGAGATAGTCTGAAGCTGCAGCAGGGGAGGTTTGAATTAGATAGAAGGAAGAATTACTTTACTGAGAGGGTGATCTGGCACTGTAACAGCCTGCCCAAGGAGGTGGTTGAGTCACCATCCCTGGAGGTCTTTAAGAAATATGTAGATGTGGCACTTCAGGACATGTTCTAGTGACTGAGATGTAGGGTTTTTTGCATATGTGTGTGTATGGCTGGACTCAATGATCTCAGAAGTCCTTTTCCAACCATGATTCTGTGATTCTTACCGACTACCAGCAAAAGGATTAGAGAAAGGGATGCAAATGAAAATACAGGCAATTCCATTCAAATCATCAAAACTTTTTTACTGTGGGGGTGGTCAAACACTGGGAGTGGAACACCAGAAGTTTGTGGAGTCTCCTTCTGCAGACACTCAACCTATCAGAACGTGGCTTTGAGCAAACTGCTGTAGTTGACCTGGTTTTGAAGAGGGGATTCGGAACAGCCAATCACAAAAGGTCCTTTTCAACCCGAACAACTCTGTTTCTTACATGTGTCACCAGTGAAGCATAATAGTTTTAACATTACGTACTTTTCTCTGTGTGTTTCTCTTCTTCTTTGTTAGCCTCTTCTTCTTTATCCTCCTCACTCTCCTTTCTTGTCTCCTCCTCCACCTCTTCTACGAATACAAGAAAAAAAAACCCCGTGTGTTACTTATGCTGACCTACAAAGGTCTCACAAGAGTTGTAAGTCTAGCAAACTTAAAATACTTATGAAAAACTATGTTGGGGAAGGAGAGAGAAATAAGTATGTCACAGAGAGAATGCAGAGACAAAAACAAAATAATCAGAGAATACCTTCAAAGCAAATATTTGACCTATCACACAACAGAGTAAGATTCATTTCTGAGTTTGCTTAGCTTTAAAATCAATAGAATGCCTGTTTTAAATGCAGTTAAAGGTCTCAATAAATTATTATGGTTTATTTTTCACTTAGGAAAAATGTATAAAAATGTATAAAAATTACAGTAACAAAATATTAAATGCTTATTTATTTACAATTGGCAGATTCACCCATAATCCTTATGGTATAGAAGGTCTAGATTCTTCTTTTCTTAATAAATACAATTTTTCATTTAAAGTTTCTTCCTAATACAATTTAAGACTAGTGTTTAAAAAACATATAGTTAAAAATATTCTTAAATAAAGAAAAACCTGAAGTAACACAGCCAAAAATGCTAATTCTTCCTGAAAACTCTTGTTCCATGAACTTCCATTATGTGTTTTGTACAGGCTGTATTTGTCACCTCGTGTTTGCTAGATAAAATGTAAACCTACTAATTTTAAGATTACATTAGTATCTATCCAGAATACAACAGAACAACTCAGCACCGTTACGCATATCTTGAACTGTACAATTCTCCAATTTCCTATTTTCATTTTGTTATTACAGCAGAGCTTCCTAGCATTTTTGGAGAAAGTTCTGGCTGCAGAGATATGCTTTGATGCTCTCTTAACACTACATTTTTCTTCTATTATGAAGAACATTTAAATGATTTTAAACAAGCCACCTAATAAATCACAAAAAAGGAAGTGATGAGATTTTTCATTTTGTCCATTTATGCAAGAAGTAATATTCGTGCCACAAAAATTCTTCAAAATTAATCTGATTTATTTTTGAGGGTAGTAAAATGGCATAGTGCCTATGCCACCTACTTTTTTTCCAAGACTTACAGATAAGCTTCATCTATTTAATTGTTATCAATAAAATAGGCCTTATTCACCTTAAAATCTAGATGAGTCATTAGGTTCAAGAGTACTTTTCCCACAATTTAGAGATTTTAATATTGAACTGAAAGATATAAATACCATGTCCAGTTCTGGGCCCTCCCGTTCAAGAAGGACAGGGAACAACTGGAAAGAGTTCAGTGGAGGGCTACAAAGAAGATCAAGGGACTATAACATCTCTCATGGGGAAAGCCTGACAAACCTGGGTCTGTTTAGCCTGGAGAAGGCTGAGAGGGGATCTCATCAACGCTTATAAATCTCTAAAGGGTGGGTGTCAAGAGGATGGGGTCAGGCTTTTCTCAGTGGTGCCCAGTGACAGGACAAGGGTCATCAGACACAAGCTAGAACACAGAAAGTTTCGTCTGACCATGCAGAAAAACTTTATTTTGAGGGTGGCAGAGCACTGGAAGAGGTTGCCCAGAGAGGTTGTGGAGTCTCCTTCTCTGGAGATACTCAAAACCTATCTGGATGTGTTCCTGTCCAGCCTGCTCTAGGTGAACCTGCTTTTGGGAGGCGTTTGGACTAGGTGATCTCTAAAGGTCCCTCGTAACCCCTGCAATTCTGTGATATTCCATGAAAAGATGCACTTATGTAGAAAGTCTTTAAAATGCCATGCAAGTTTCACAGCTGAGCTTCTTGAGTTCTTTGTAGAGAACAAAATTATTTGAGGGACAGGGAAGTCCCTTCTTTACAAACTTTCATCATTCTGTGAACAAATTTAGCTTGTTTAACTGAAAGTAGTTTAAACACGATGCCCAGCCAAACCTCTCAAGTGAAGAAGTTTTGAACCGTAATACGGAGATAATTTTATAATTGGCTATCAGTTTATTTTTCACTGATAAGCAGTGAAACTGTTATCCTGATGCCAGAGACGGCAGAAGCTATTAATGCAATCCTTTAAAAAACATAGTTTTGATGGTATCATTAAGTTATCACAGTATTTATCACATAATTGTCTCAATAAATCACATTATTTCCTGTGGATCTGAACACAAAGACGTTTTGTGGTTTTTTTAGCTAGGTGGTTGCCTGTCATTATGCAGTTGAAAATACCTTTTAATAATTTCTACAGCTGCAAACATTTAGATCTGCTTAGTGACTGACTAGATGCATATCTGGATGTCACTTCTGCCAAAATATACATAACAAATGGAAATAAAAATAACATGGAAGCCTAAGAGCATCCAAACAGTACTTGCAAGCTACTCTGGACTGCACAGTCATTCTCTCACTGTTCCATAATCTTGTAATCACAACATAGATTGGCCGGAACTGATGTGCACAGACAGCAATCACAAAAAAGTACAAAAGCATAGCAAAACTGGGGTTGGTCTCTTCTCCCAAGTAACAAGTGATAAGACAAGAGAAAATGGTCTCAAGTTGCACCAGAGAAGGCTTAGGATGGCTATTAGGAAAATTTCTTCACCAAAAGGGTTATCAAACATTGGAACAGGCTGCCCAGGGAAGTGGTGGAATCACCATCCCTATAGGTGTTTAAAAGACAGATAGAAGCGGTGCTTAGGGACATGGTTTAGTGGTGGTTTTGGCAGTGTTAGGATAATGGTTGAACTTAATGATCTTAACGGTCTTTTCCAACCTAGATGATTCCATGCATAGCCTTTCTACGTAGTGAATCCTTGACCAAACTCTACCCGAAAGTTATTATAATAACAGAAATGCAGGTTTTTCCCATGAAACATGACAGGATTTTGCTATTTTCATTTAGGATTCATGTATTTTCAAAGGAATCATCATGACCTAGACGAGCTCAAGAAATGGGATGACAAATGCTTTATGATATTCAACAAGGCCAAATACAAGAGTTCTACACCTGGGAAAGGAGAACCCTTGCAATGACACAGGCATGGCTGGGGAGCAGCTCTGCTTTGCAGGCTCACACATACAGCAAGCAAAGCATGAGCCAACACAGCGTGCCACAGCAGCAGAGGAGGTCCACAGCATCCTGAACTATGTTGAGAGGAACAGAGCCAGTGTATCAGAGGAAATGGTTATTGTTCTATACCTGGCACTCATTGCCATCTCTCGGTAAAGAGCAAGAGACTGCTAAGAGGTTGGAGAACATGACCTATAAGAGAGGCTGAGGGAGCTGGGCTTGTTCAGCGTGGAGAAGATAAACCTTAATAGGGAATTCTAACCAGCTTTCCAATACCTTGTATTGTGGCTTTTGAGAAGATGGAGCCAGACTCATCATAAAGGTGCGTGGCAATGGGAAGAGACAACACATGTAAGCAGAAACAAGAAATTCTAACTGATAGAAAGAAAAACACGTCCAACATGAAGACAGTCACTGGAACAGATTGCCCAGAAGGGTTGTTCAGTTTTCATCAGTGGAAGTTTTCAAGACCTAACGGGATAAAGTTCTGACCCATCTTGTCTCATCTCAGCTGACCCTACTTTGAGCAGGAGACTGGACTAGAAACCTCTAGAGGTCCCTCCCAACCTGAGTTACTCTATTATTTAGTCACAATTTCCCCTGCCTACCATAAAATAGGTAGAAAAAAATTAAGTGATTCAAACACAAAGCACAATATTCTCTTATTCAGTTATTTATTACCACATTTTTAGTTGGAAAAAAAATCCATAAAGGACTTAAAGGTTACAACTGATGACTCAAACATCCATTAATTAGTCCTTCAAAGTCTGTCAGACAGAAGTGTGCCTGGTATCTGTTCTGCAAAATCCTGCAGATCTAAAAATGCAGTTGTGTTTGTCTGCTACATTTAAGAAACTTCTTTCCAAATATATATTCAGCTCCTCTTTGCAGGTATTATAGGCCTCCCTAACCTTCTATTCTATGAATAAAACTTCAGTTCTTCTAAGCTTCCCAGTTCTTCTAAGCTTCCCAGTATAGTTTATTTACCAAATGGTGAAATATTTTTTTTGCAGCAGCTCTCTGAAAGCCTTCCATTATCCCTTTCTGAAGTAAAACCAGGAACAGAAATAGTATTGCAGAAAAGTGGCTTCATCAACGCCATTTAAATGTAACATTTGCCTGTTTGCGAATTCAGTAATTTTGACAGCTAATTCTATCACAACACAGGAACAAAAGTTCATGCTTAATTGTTTACCTGCCACTCACATGCTCTGAAGATGTATCTTCAGACACTACTGACTAGAAGACAAGCTGTATCCTTTTAAATGTTAACTGCACTCTTTATTCTTAAAAGGTTGTACAGGGGTGTGGTGCTTGACCTCAGACTCCCTTAAACATCAGTAACAAGATCACTTTGAAATTATCTCTGGAGGGCACGAAATGCCACTGCTGCAGAGAAGCCTAGATCAAGGTTTCTAGAAAGAACAAGAAGTGCAAGCAATTCTGAGAGACTTCGGATTTGCTGGGTAGACATCCTCACCTCATTAACGTGACAGTGCACCAATTAGGTAGGAGAAAGAAGATAGCAACAGATGCAATAGGTAAACCAAACAGTTCACCTAATCTGGGATCCCGTCTCCAGCACTTTCATGCCAAGAGCAGATAATCAGGTAGGGAAGAATACGAAGAGGAGACAATAACAGTTATGCAGTTCCAGAAAATTTCTCCAGCTTTCGGAAAAATTGCTGATGGAAAACCTCCAGAGACTTCCAGTTTCTGTGCTCTCAAAAAAATTCTTCCTCCACAGATGATGAATGTAGGTAAACTTTTAGCAGTCACAGTGTTGCTAGCAAGGAGCTTCTCCACCTGGAGAACCATCTCTTCTTCCATGCTTTGATCCTGCCTCTCATTTTTTTCTTTTCCTCCATTTGATACATGAACTTTTTGTAGAGGAAAAGACAACAAATACCTATTCTCCATACCACTTACCATTTACAGTAATTCGTCACATCTCTTCTCCATCTCTTTTTTCAGGCTGAAAGATCGTACTCTAAAATACAGTCCACCCTTGTCTAAAAGTTCTCTCTCTGACCTTAGAAACTGAAGAAGTTGTAGGAGGAGATGAGCTGACTGTGTATATAGAAGGGATAAACTATGATCCTGCACATACAAAAACCCAAGCCACACAGTGCATGGAAGGAGCGACAGATAGAGGTTATATTCAAATAGTAAACAAACGGAGATTTTTAAAATGGAGGAGCTAAGAAGCCTGTGACTTCTCCCTCTCTACTTGCAAATCTGCAGTTACTGAACAGGTATAGAGATTACCTATCTCTGAGTTGCCTATTAATAGAGGCGTCAGAGCCAGCTGAGTCTGGATCAACAGCCTGCATGAACGAGAGATTAGTGATAGTCACCAGTCACCCCTTCCACAGGATGTACCCACCTAGCAACCTGACCTGATGCCTCAAGGTACCAGCTGCTTGCTGAGGACCTGGATCGCTAGTGCTGCAAAAAGGTTACCGAGGCTCATCTGGTTCTCAGCCTCTTACATCTTGCTGCTTATCCACAAGGGCACCAATAGTACTATCAGAAGCAGTTCTAAGCATACCAAGAGTGACGATGAATCTCTGCAGAAAAGGGTGAAAGGCAGAAGGGCTCAAGATGGTGTTATCACCAACCCTCCCAATGAACTGGGACCAAAAAAAAAGAGCTCTAGAGAGTAAGAGTGCATGCCTCCAGAAGACCACCACCTGGCTGAACGACAGGTGTGGCAGGGAAGGTTTTTGCACCTTTCACTGCAGTAATCTCTGATATCAAGAATTACTGAGAAGGGACTGAATCCATCTTTGCCAGATGCAGAACAAGAGTTCTGCAAGCAGACAGCCTTCCGTAACATAACGGGAGGGCAGAGAGAAGATGGAGCCACTGCTCTTTAAGCTGCACAGCAACAGGACAGGAGGGAACGGACACAAGTTGGAACACTGAAGACTTCAATTACGCACAAAGTTTTTTGCTGTAGAGGTTGGTTAAATATTAATCTACCCAAGAACCTGTGATACATCTATCCTTGGAGATGAACAAAATTTAACTACCAAAGTCTCTGAGCCACCTGAAATAATTGGACCTGCTCTGAATAGGAGGCTGGAATAAAGTGCAGAGGGTTGAATTAAAATTACTGCAATTCCATCGTCTACCCTGTCGCTCCTTCATCTACCTTTTCCAGTTCTATGATATCTTGATATGAGGAGGGAGAAGGAAATAGAATTATGCAAAACAAATATGAGCTTGGTGTCCCATAGTGAAGTTTTCCTCCATTTCTTAATTTTTTCCCAGCGTTATTTGCTTTCTTCAACTGCTACTGTCTCAATGTTTTCACAAAATTACCTACTATAATACTAGAAAATCATTCTTGAGTGGTGAGTCAGTTCCATCTCCCTTTTAAGTTATGAACATTTTCATAATCATCTGTACCACTTTGTAGTTAACCACAAGGACTTTCATCTGCCATTTTTATGCACCAGTCATTCAGCATTGCAAGAGTCTTCTACAGCTTTACATAGTATCATCAGCAAAATGTCATCTTCCTGGTGAGCCTTCATTTTAGGGAAATTATTATGTCACAGAGCACAGCCTCTGAAACAGATTACTGTAGATTTGTTTTCCATTCTTCAAATTATTATGTCCTCCATTAGGACCTTCCATCTTCTCTGAAGACCAGTTTCCAAAAGTTCTTGGTAAGATATCATTTGTGTTTGGAAATCCAAAAGAATTCAAAAACATCAATCAGATCTTCTTTGTTATGTGATTGTTTACTTACCTGAAAGTGCCAACATAGCTATTATGTTTCCTAATTCTACCTGATAAAACGATTCTACCAATCTGTCCATTTGAAGAAAGTCTTCCAGTACCACCCTTTACAACGCTGTTTAGCCATGCTGGATTTTGTCCAGGCTTTTTGAAAACTGTACTTTTTAACTGAGCACCTTGCACCTGTGTCTCCTATTGGATGATCTCCATGCTGTCTCCACTGAATTAATTCTCACAGACTCTTTCCAAATGGTAATCTTTTTCTAAAACAACTGTACCTGTTTTCTCATACAGCTATTTCCTGCCCCAGCAAACTCTATTATCTTTGTATTAAAAGACTGAATTGGAAAGGACTGCAATTATTATTTTTTTTTATTAATACCACATTAAATTTAGTACAAAATGGGTCCCAAAAAGACTTGCTTTAAGTATTTCACTGAGAATTTACTATTCAGAAAAAATTTAAATTTCCTTCTCTGCAACTTGATAGGCAAGCTTTATGAAGCATAGAATGCAGAAACTAATATGTGACTGCTGGTTAAGGACAGAATATATTTCACAGTGGACAGTTTTAATTTCATGAAACACACTGCACCTGTAAAAGTCATAAACTATTATAGCTCTATAACTCAACTAGTCAAGAGAATCTGTCCCATCACCAAAAACAAAAATCTGAAAAAAATATTGCTGGACACAGTAATTTTTAGACTTCTGCAAACTGTAGTCCAATTTTAATATTCAGTCTTTTTGCTCAACAGCAAAAACTCCACTATGACTACAGTGTGTTTTCTCATTAGGAAAGATTAAAAAAGTAAGTCTGATATCCTAATTTCACTCATTTCCAATGCAATGTATTTAACTGTACCGTACTTTCAATTGTAATCAATTTAATTGTAATGTACTTTTTATAAAAGGGACTCTATAACATTTTGACACAAGTACACTCAATATTCTTTCTCTCTGCCACTCCCCACCTCCAAATAGTTTCTGGAAGACTTTAATTGTACAGTAATGGTACCACTTTTGCAATCTCAGTACAACACCTAACACCTAGTAAGATCCTTAGAAGAATCTGTGAAGCCTACCTTTTCTCCATTTAACTGGCATAAATTTAAATACCAGAGAAGAAGTAAGAATCTGAAACATGACCAAAGAAACATATTATCTCCTTTTCTCTGTTTACAGACTGAAGACTTAGAATGTCATTACATATTAGTAAAAGACAAGAGTTTCATCATCAGTGACACAAGAGTTGAGAAGCTAGTTACTAACTTCAGAGGGACTAGAAGACACCTGAATCTTGTTTAATCTATGGAATTCCTACCCAGTCAAGCATGTTTGAACACATTTGAGTTAGCATGCTCATCACTTCATAAAAAGCTATACAATGGAGGGAAAAAAACCAAAGAAAAACTCCACCCCAGAATCATTTGGAACAACAGCTTTCTGAATTACGGATAAAAGACCAGTGTCAACTTATCTCTAAATTATTCTTCTATTTTATTTTTCAGAAGTGCAATAATACGACAATGAGTGCCCTATGTCAAAAAAATAACTATGCTTACAGAACTGTATGACAATAATAGACTACAAAGAACATCCGTTCAGTTTAACATAAATGTTCTAACTACATGAAGAGAGTACAGTACCAGTTCCTACAGTTAATGCTTTCAAATGTTCATCAGTTGGCAGAGTCATCAGATGAAAGTTAGATAAAATGAATCAGAGCTACGTGGCATTAAAAGTATATGTGACTTCCGTTTTTCATGAAATCTTTCCAATACTGTCCTTGGGTGAAAAAAGGGTATTTGAAACAAATGAGACTTGTGACATGCCTGGAACACCAGCATATTTTAATTCTTACCATTTATTTGCACATTAAAGAAAGCTGAAATCCATTCTTCTCCTTAAGAACTGCACATAAACACATTTTTCGTCCCACAAATCTTTCTGTTCCACGTCTGGCAATAACTCTTATTTCCTCTTCTTCCACCCCACACCAATTTGCAAAGAGTATGAGGGGAAAAAAAAAAAACCAAATAAACCAGATCTCAATGATGAGATTTTTTTAGTATTACCTTTATTTTTTTCTGGGCCTCAAATTCCATTTGTGAAAAATAAAAAACTATGTAACACAGAATTGGTGGGTGTAACTGTCTTTTTGATTTAGAAACATGTCACGAGTGTGTCATTCTAAGAAATGAAAAAAAAATTCCCAGACTTAGATCAAAACTGCCAGTTTAGAAAGCTCTTACCTGGAAGACTTGACTTGTTTGGTAATATCACTTCAGTATGTTCCTCCTTCTCATCACACGGATCCTCTTCATCAGATAGTACTAAGAAAGCCTCTTTTGGAAGACTTTCATTGCTTTCCTGCTTGGATGGTGAGCCCAAACAGTTGTCCATTTTCTCTTCTAAATCCGTAACTGTGTCGTCCACTGGAAGCAGAGAACTTTTGGAAAAACAGCTCAGTTCATCTTCAGCAGGAGCTAGTTTTTCCAAAATTGGAATTATTTCATCTGTTTCCATAGAGTCAGTATTGTCCAAGATACTTTCACTTGGCTCGTCTATTGTCTTCTGAGCAGTGGTTTCTGAAAGACCTGCAGTGTCGTCTTCTTTGTCCTTTGGTTCCTGGTCAGCTTCCATACTGCTAGAGATGGCTTCTTCTCCAACAGCATCTTCAACAGGTACTTTTTCAGTCCTCTTTTCCTCACCAGACGAACTGGAATTAACAGTTAAGTCATTTGTTTCTCTCTTCTCTTCAGAAGAGTCACTATTATCACAGGTTGATTTACTTTCACCTTCTGATGGGATGTCACTCTCTCTTTGGTCCAAATGATCTTTTGTATTATTTTCTTCATGGAAGTTATCTTTATTGCTACCAAGCACACCACTGTCAGCCTCACAAGCTAAAGCAGTATCAGTATCTTGCTCAGGAGTAACGTTCTCTGTAGACAGAGCTAGAGGTTTGGGTTCTATGTCATTGACTATGCTCCCTGCCCTACTTTCAGGGCTTTTGGCTTCATTAGTTTCATCACCTGTTCGTCCTTTTTCAGAGTTAGCACACAAGTCCACTACACCATTAACTTCCCTCCTGACCTCCACAGAGTCTGTATTGCTTAAAGGGGAATTCACGTCAGAATCTCCATTCTCATGCTTTCCATTCAACAGTTTAACTTCAGTTGTCTTCAACAGATCCTCTTTAACCTTATAAACAGCTTCAAGTTGATGTCGATCACTTACTCTCATGGTTTTTCGTGCTTTAAAGACTTTTTTCTGAGGTTCATCTGTGCTATCCATCTTGACCCTTAAAAAAAAAAGTTCAGAAAGAATCATGTTACAGTGTTCCTAAAAAAGACTGTAGGATTTAGCACATTTTAAAGCAATGGTTTAACTGTATCTTCAAAACCAAAGAAACATATTACACAATATCTTAGATTTTGTTTGTTCTCACAAAAACTGAATAAAGTTTCTACATATACTGCACAAACATGCATATATAAAGATCACACTATAACATTTAGCAATATTCTGACTACACATTTTAGACCAGTTTTCTTGTAGTTTTATTACAGCAAAGCCATGTAATGAAGTTCTCTAGACAAAATTATGCTAAGGTAAGAGCCAGCAGCCTCTCCTCTCATAAAAAAAAAGTAAGAAAAGTTCTTAGTCCATCAGCTTACATTTATTTTATCTTTCCAAAACTATGTAATTCCAAGAGTTTAAAAAAAAAATTAAAAACTGGAGTAAATGACAGGATTTTTAGATGAAGTAACTTTTAAGAAAACTTCAATATATATAAAGAATTTCTGAATGTGTCATTAATAAGCTTTTTTTCTTCTGTATAGATAAAATAGATCTTCACCCTCCATATTTATGCAATCAGGGTTTTTTTGGCCACTTGTGCTTGTGAAAACTACAGTTTTTGTAGCTCCTTTTAGAAAAATTTCCTTTATCAAGGAAAATTGATGGTATGATTTTATTCATTCCACTCACCCATGAAAATATAAAGAAAAATGTTCAAGTCTACTTTATCAAATCAGTAGATGGAATTAAATCCAGCATTACCTACGAAGTTAAAAGAATTTTGTTGAAATATAACAAAATCTTATTTCCTTTGTTTCCATTAAATGAACAAACAAAAAAATCCATAGAGATCTTTAAACTAGTTTTGTCCCCATGTGTTCTTGTTTTAGGACCTAGTTTTGAAGGATTAGATATGATAATATTGTTCAGAAGCAGAAAGCAGCTAAGGAACCTGTTACATCCTAAATGAAACTCAGTAACTAAGACTTTGAATCAGTTGATGCTAACCAATTTAGCTCTACTGAAGCTACTACACAACCAAAAGTTACTCCTGTCTAGGACACAGCTTAAGTTTCTCAAAACATGCAAAAATGCACTTAGGTAACAGTAAAGGTATTACAACAAGCAGGAAAAAGAAAGAAAACAGTTATCTCAATATGATTTTTATCTTTTCCACAATCACCAAATAAGCAAATATTTATACCACTGGTACAGCAGAACTATTACACAAAGGATGGGTTTAAAATATTTAGTACAGTTCATTTTGTATCTTCCCCTAGTCCACTTTCATTCTCAAAGCTAAGAAATTAATTAATATAGTGCATTTTGTCTTTTCAGGTGGGGTATGAGATTTTTTTTTTCCTTTTTGATTAAAAAAAACAGTACTATTTCCAATACTAGCTCAGATCAGTGATGGATTTATACAACCCAGTCATAAAATTCACAAAATAAGATTCCACAGCCCCTAAAGTAACAGTTTTGCTCCACCCTTTTTGTAACCAGCATTTCCTACAAGCTTCACCTAGGCAACCATAAAATTGCCCTTCAGGCTTCTCTTTAGCAGATTAAAATTGCCAAGCTCCCTCAGTGTCTCATCGCAGGACATGTCCTCTGCTGGACCCCTTCCTAGTTCACTTGGAACAGTGTGTTTATAAAAGAAATTATTTAACATTTATGCACTGTCCAACTAGAATATTCCACAGTAAGATATGAATATATATCTTTTAAGGTACAACATGAACTGAACTATCAAGACAAACTCTAAACCTTACAATCACAACACACCATACCTTAACAATTATATGGCTTCTTTCAGATTTAGTTAACACAATCTGGCAAAAGTTTGGGAAAAATAGAAAGCAGTATCATTAAATTTTATCTGTTTTGCATTTCCTGCTAGCATACCATTGAGATTCCCTTCCACTTTCAATTGTTTTCTGCATGATAAACTAGAATCCTCATACTTGAATAACTGATGGCGCTTAAATATCACTTCAATTCACACCTCTGGAACAGATGATCAAATCTTCGCAAAAAGGTTGTATCAACTCTATTTACAGGCTCTCAGTAATACCATTGAGGCATGAATTTTTGCCAGCCTGAACTAGATTTTCGAAACAGGACTGTCTATTACTGCATTGCCACTAGTGGGAGCAAAATACAACACCTATAAAAACGCTGATCTGAAACATCAGTTTGCTTGCTTTTAGAAAGTGTTCTCATCACGTAACCATTTCCAGTCAGATGAAACATGAACTCCAGGTAGCTGTTAAGGTCCTCCCAGAGCTGTCTACATGTTAAATACACTATCTTCGTACTCCTCCAGAAGAGAATACATTTAACACAATAAATCTAGTCCTGAAGTTAGGAGAAACGTATAAACACAGCTAGTATTTCAGAAATGCATATGCCATTTTTGAAAGTACATCCCTCCCTTCTTCCCAGTAACTTAGAATGTAAAGCATGTTTTTTGGTCTCGCTATAAAAGCATTTAATCAGACTGTCATGTAACAGAACACTGACCATCATACTCATGTTCCATGCATATAATTCCCTACAACCAACGTGCATGCTGTTACAGATACCCATCTTATAGAGCCAATTTGGAAAAAAATTAGAAAATTCCAGGCTTGCCTAACCTTGAACAATTCCAAGAGCTCCTAGAAGGTGACCAGCTAGTGACAGTCTCCTGTTAACGTAGTAAAGATACATGTCCCTTATATCAAAATTAAGACTGACAAATAGTTTGATCTCCTGCCATCACAATGCTTTCTCTTACAAGCATTACTCAGAATTTAAAAGCTCCTATATTACAGAATTCACAATCCTACTTTTCTTATGACCAAAAGATACACAAACGGATTAATAAAACAATCACAGACAACTTAAAATTGACAACTGCATCACTTCAGTAATAATAAAATACAACTTACAATAAAGTAGTATTTTCTGCTCTAGTTCCCTTAATCTAAACAGTCTCTCACCCATATTTTTAACACAAAATAAAATACAGTAAATAGAGTAAAATGAAGGGCGCTTCCTTTTTAAATTTGTGAGAAACAAATGTCTTGAAAATCAAGTAACAGAATATCTCTATATTGATGCATCCTTTTTTCTTAAAAAATTACTAAATTAATGTAATTAAATTTTCCAATATATTTCAAAATTATGCTTACTTTGTATCTTAGTATATTATCAAAAATCTAATTTAAAAACAAAGCTCTAACAGATTTCTACAGTTAACCTGTATGAAAAAAAAGCTTCTCAAAATTCCATTGTTAGACGGTTGAGTAACTCGTGCATTTCAGCTCAATTCCACAATCTTTTGCAACCCAAGAATAACCAGTAAACGCTACCCTAAACGACAAATTTATAAGCATAGATGAGATTAAAAGATGATCACTAAATGCTGATTAACGGCTAAACATCATTTATCATTGCAGACCAGCCTTAAAGCTTTTCCAGCCATACCCACAAGGGAGCACACTGCAGCCAAGTAAGAGATCTCATGTGAGAGCCGAGTAACAGAAGAAACAAATAAATCAGTAACCAGTCCAGACAGGTTTGGTCGTATCCGTGCAAGCCAATCAGCAGCCATCTGATAAATACTGCCTTCCACTCTGTCAGAGGGGCAAGGAGGTTGCCCTTCAGAGAGCAACGCCCGAGCAGGTTTATGTTAATTCAGTCTTGCACAAGTAAAACATTTAAAACTAGTAACGTTCCAAAGGAACACTGGTAATCTCCCTTTACAAGTAACAACACAAAGCTTAGCTACTATGTTTGCTACGCACTTCTCTCATCTGATGCTTGGGTATTTTCAGTTTTTACTCATCCTGTGACCAAGTCACAAGAAGGAAACGAGTGGCCCAGGCACCAAGCCAACAGAGGGGCATCTTTTATTTCAAAGGCAGGCATTTGTACAGATCACCACAAAATCACTCCTGCATGTAAAGCTTAAGTGTGTAAAGCTTAATTGCTGTACATAAGATGGAAGGTTTTGGGTTGCTTTTAATTTTTTTAAAAACCCAATAATCCATTTTGAAACACCAACACACAGAAATACTGTGCTTATTTATTTAGATATCACTTATGAAAATTCCTTTTTTCATTTTCAGCTTGAAGCCACATGTACTTCAGCATCAGAGACACGAATGTACCATTAGGCACCTCCCTCCAATAATATTTGGAGATTTCTGTCTCATGACTGAATGCATGCTACTTGGCAAAACCCAAATGTGCCAGTGTAGCTAGGAATACATGAAGGGCTCTACTCTCAGCCAATTAAAAAGCTTTTCCTCTATTTCCTTATTTTTTTTTTATTATTTTCTGTAGAAAGATCACAGCCTTAAAGCAACAAAGGAGGGTATTAGTTTCACTGCTACGGATTAGCCCATATCATGTGCTCGTATGAGCAACTCAAGAACTGCTCAAAATGTTAGCCAATCAGCTTGCAGCTGCCTGAATCCTGCCTGGTAACAGGCATCAGACAAAGAGAAGGTGATGGAAAGATGGGGAGGAGGGGGGGAAGGTGGGGGAGAGGGGAAGAGCTGGAATCTGAACAATAGTGCAGAATGGGGTTTGCGTAATACCATCAGTCTAGAACAGCACTGGCACAGGGTTCCTGTGGTGCAGGGAGCGCTCTCCGAAAGCGCCACAACCACGTAACATTTGCCAAAGCACAAGAACTATACGGAGGAACGTGAAAAACCAGTGCTCAGATACGCAAGTCTATTTAAACTGTAGCAGGGCCAAATCAAAGGTGGTGAAGCTGCAAATGGTCAGGAGCGTTCTGTTCTAGATGGAGAGTCCCAGAGAATGGAGGTGACGAACAGAACCTACCTTTTAAGCAGCGGTTCATTAAAAGCCGTTTTCAGCTGAAATCCTCTGAAGCAGTGTGGATATAAATTGTCAGAAATTTAAAAACTATTTTCAAAGAAGAAAAAAATAAAACCATTTGAGACCTACCCTTACAGAACGTGTGCTGGGATGTGCCAATAATTTGGGTTTCTACCACTAATACAAGTCTTCTTTAACCGAATGGAAGCTCCACACCACATGTGGGTACTGCGACCCACATACAACTACGCCTTCATTTTGAAATGTAATAAAGAAAACAGAGGACATACAAGCTCAAGCAGGATTTTCTTCCAGCACAGCACAGATTAGTTGAGTTTTCCTCCCTTTTGGGCTACAGTTACGGGAGTGTTGGTTGAACGAAGTGAAAGAAAAAAAATGTGCCATTTTCTGAGGAAAAAATGACGTCACCATCCTGCCCTATTTCACCTAGTGCACATACAGCATTACAATGTCCACTGTCATTAAAATACATATATACACATAGGTTATTTTTCCCCGCCGTGTTTAATACCCCTTGTTGAGGTTTGCGGTTTAAGAAACAAGCGCTATTGTCGCCGGCGGCGGAGCCCTGTAGTTTCTCCGGCGGACCCGAGGGGGGAGCCCGCTGTGACCCCGCCGCCCCCACCGCCTCGGGGCTGCGGGGGAACCGACTCCAGACCCGCCTCCGATTGGCTGGAAGGAGCAACTGCACGGCAGCCAATCAGGAGGCAGCTCCCGAAATTCTACCCAGCAACAAAGCCCCCCACGAGGCCGCGGGCAGGAAGTCGGCCGGGGCACGGACGCGGTACGCGAGTTTGCGTTAAATCGACGAGATTTTTGCAGAGATCTGGTAAAGGACACATGAAAAAGTTCAGTGTTTTTTCAGTTCGGGACCTGGAGCCGCACATAAGCGCTAACCTGTAAGTGCAGTGCCCCGGGGGACACGGCTGCAACACAGATTTGGTGTTTTAACACGTAGGAGCAGGTTTTGGCTATCTTAAAGCTGTTGAAATTCCATCACGTTAAATGTTAAATAAATAAAAAAAATAAAAAAAAAATAAAAAGTTCTGTAACTGCTAAGCCAAAAACCCGGCTCAAGTATGGCAGCTGGTAATGTTTCCTTTCTTCAAATATCATGCAGTGCCCATGCTTTCCTAGTTTCCAACTGAACCATCAAAATCAGTAGTTTTTTCACAAATGCAGTATGACTCCTGCCCTGACAGCAGAGGCCATCCCCTCCCACCCCTGTGAACTGTCTTTTGAAGAACCAGTTCAGCAGAAACATTAAGTCCACATGTATCTTTGCCTAAGTAAAACACCCAAATGTACGGTTACAGGTTTGGTAAAACAGAGTAAATTCCCAGTATAGTTTCCAAGAGGTTGTACAGTCTTGTGTACCATACTCAATCGACAACTTTCCTGTACAAACCTGAACTATGCTCTTGTATCACAGTGAATTCATCAGCTGTCCCGTGTCTCCTCTACCTCCAGAGGGTAATGCCGCCTTTGACTTTGGCACATGAACCTGTGGTTTTACAGTTCTTTTCCCATGAGGCTGCTATGCCTAGTGGGAAAAACACATACCTCATGTGGAAAAAGAAAAAAAAGGACTGTCAGAGCCATTTACACAACTAAGATCTTTCATCTGTCGGTGGTTTTGCAGAATTGTCCTTACATGGTTCATCAGTTTATGCCTTAAGGACTGCTACATGTGAAATGTCTACTTTTGAAGATGGAATAACAGAAAACAAGCGTAAATCCTTCCTAAATAACTTTTAATTAAAACACATACTCCAGTAAGCCTTGCACAAGCAGCTCAAGTGCCTCAGTAACACCTATTCTTTAGCATGTGAAGGTTAAGCTCATTCTCCAAGAAGAGTTTTTGTCTTCTTCTGCAAACTGAACTTTAACAGCCACTTAGGTCATTAAACCAGTAAAACTACTTGAGTGGAACTCTGCCAGAGTTAACAGTGGTTTGTGCTGTGTTTTCTTACTTCCCAGCAGTGTTAAGAGATTTCAGCTTTCATCAACACTCAAAACACAGCTTTCAATTCAGCTGCGAGATCTCCAAGCACTAGAACAAGTATTCCCGTTTGGATTATCTGTAATGGCATAATTCATTTTTCTTAGACATCGGGTTTTTTTAGCACAAACTAAAGCACTAAGAGTGTTTCTTTCTGTAAAAAATGGATTTACTAAAATATATTTAGTACTAACTTCTTATTAACAAGATATTTTGTTCATGTTTAGGCTTTTGTATTCACTATAAAAGACAGTATTTTTTTCTTTTTATAGGAGAAATTTCAAGTGAAAATTCAACAGGCTACAGCTATAAGACAGTATCACTAATGCTTCCAGAACTGCATGCTTTTAAGGCAGATCTCTTTAAAAGTGATAGATAACATGCAGAATAACACTATTCTAACGAAAAAATAAATAAATAAATCTGTATTTACTCTTAATGTTCTGTATGTAAAGTATTTTCTTGACTAGTTCATACGTTACACACGGAACTAACTGTAGCGATACAACCTCAGCTTTCAAACAGTTGCAACCTGGTGACATCAGACTTCAGAGGTGAGCTGTCTGATGCTGACAGTGGTCCCCTGGGGTGGCTTCTCAAATGCCAGGAGAAAGTGAAGTGAAAAGAAAACTAGCAACAAAGAAGATGATCCTGCACTGAAATGTTATTAAACATTTTAAACTTGTTATTAAACTTGTATCCCATGCATACAAGTGCCTTTTAGAATTTTTTTTTTTGCAGAGATTACATTTTCTTAATAATGAAAAAAAAATAAAGCAGTAATTTTAAATGGAACTAAAATAGAAGTTGATTAGTTGGCTGTGGGAATCTGCTGTTTTTATAAAGTGCCGTCACTGTTTGCTCTAGGGAAGATAACCAAGATAACCTTTCTCAGGAGGGGCAGGGCACCTGCTGCCTTGCTCGCTTGTCCCATGCTCAGACCAGCCCTTCCACACACCTAGGTCCCTCCTGAATCCCACCTCAGACTGGACGTGGCAGGCATGTGAAGGAACCAGCTTTTTCATAACTTCATCTAATTGAAGCCTGGCAGGGACTTTTCATAATCTTTAGATTTTAGGGGCAGGAAAACTATTTGCCTGTTTCCCACATAAAATGATGTTAAGTTCCAGAAAAAGCCCTGGAAGATCCGTGCACCCCCTCGCCCGCCCCCGGCTCGGCAGAGCCAAACCTTCCCTGCGTGATGGGCGGGAACGGCGGGTCATTTGCATACCCACTCGGGATTGGCTGCGGGAGTTTCAGTGCACCAATCAATCCGCAACGGCAAAGGCGGAGCCAAATCTGGAGTCCTGCGCAAATCTGCCCGGCAACCGGCTAAAATTAGAACGGGCGACCTGGTGGGTCACTCAAGAAGTGGCGCGACAATGCCCCTCCCCGATAGTGACGTAGCGCACGTACGAGAACACGCCGTGCCGGCCCGCCTCCCTCCCGACCCGTGGGCCCGCCACGGCGCCGAGCGGGGGAAGAGCCGCTCTCAAACACACGAGGAACGAAGGGACACCCGATCTTCAGCGTCTATGCCAGAAGCAGAGGCGTTACGCGGGGGTACGGCACTCTTAACTCTCCCACCGTTCCGTGTGTTTTGGTGTTGGCAGGCTTTGTTTGGCTGGTTGGGTGGATTTTGGTTTTTAATAGAAGGAAAACGATTTCTGAAGTCATTCTCGTTTTCAAATCAGAACATAAACTATTACAATCCGCACAACGGCTTTTTTTCCTCGCCTTCGTTTCTAAGCGAGCAGGAACAGAACCCATCTTACTCTTGACTATTTAATAGTGTCACCTGGATGAATGTGAAAATTGAGTCATCCACAACAGATGGCATCAAACCCTCATTAAATGTGGACTCTTAACACCTTATTTTTAGCTCCTGAGTCACCCTTTGGTAGGTCACACCTCACCACAGACACACTCATGCAATTTGTACACACTAAAGGCAGAGCGTGGCATTCCAGAGGCGAGCAGCCTGAATCCGGAAAAGAAATTCCCTAAGTAGATAAGGCACCTCGAGAACAAAAATACAAGAGGGTAAAACACACAATTTAAAAATTATTATGTAAATGTATGTTCTATTATGAGTATCTTCAGCAAAGATCTACACGTACAGCATTTCACCATTTTCAAGCTACAACCTGGGTATCATCTACAGGAGGTTGATTTTCACTACTACTAAACTGACAACGTAAACTCTTCCGATGGCAGCAAAAGCAAGTAAAGAGGTTTCAGCATTTTTCTATCCACCACGTGTGCCCCAGGTTTCTACTTCATGGAAGCTGGTTAAAGACAGCGTAATGAGATGGGATGGGAACAGCACCCGACGGTTACGGCTGCCTAATCCAGGCCTTTGGCCGCCTGAAAAGCGCTACCTCATACATAAGCACCTCTGGTATGTAAAAATGTGTTTTCTAGAAGGCCGACACAATTAAATAAGGAGACAAGGAAGAACGGTAGCCAATGCAGATGGGTCACAGAGTGACCACTGAGCAACAGCTGGTAGCTTTTGAATCGCTCTACAAAACAGAATTACAAAAATTAACCAGAAATCCCAACACAAAGGTTGAAGTCAATATGAAGGTTGAAGTGAAGGAACACAGGTATCTTAATATAAGAAGTCTTCAAAATCACATCAGAAGAGAAAACCAAACAAAGCAACCCAAATACCACAAGAGTTTCTTGTAAAAGCTACAAATTTACCAAAACTTTATTACCTGTACCTACTGTTAGAACTATTACTCCCAAGCACCCTTAAGGAAAGGTAGCTTACTCCATAGATGTTACCTATATAAATTTTACCAGCAACTGTGCCCCCCTGCCCACAAGACAGTTATTCGTTAATCAGAGGCTGAATGCTTTTCAAGACAAGGTAATTTTGGGGAATGAGAACTGAAAAACTAACTTATCAACCTAATATTCTATTAATTACTAGATACAGGAGTAAAATCAAAAAGTATATTGAGTGCTGGTAACCCACTGTATTAATATGCTAAGAATCCTAGATAATGTAGATAATTCACATTTTTACAATAATAAGCAGTCACTCTCTAATACATTTCTATGGCAGTCAATTTCTTATTATACCAAGCATACAATAGAGTAATTTATTTACACTAGCAAAAGCATATAGCACCAGATTAAATTCTCTTGGGTCAATGGGCAGGCAATTAATTTTCCATATTTGCTCCTAGGCAGACATTTGTCACATACCTCAAACTTGTAAAGACTCATAACAAAAACTACCCACCTTATTACCCAAACTGCCACTTTAAACATTTCATAACAAACACGTAAGCAACCATAGCATAGGTGATTCTTCAACTTAAGCATGCTTAGAACAAGCTCTGCAGCCACAGATTGCAAGACTTAAATCAATTCTTTGCTAAACTGACCAAGGAACAGGAAGCGGAAAACACAAGACGGTTTCTTTACATAGTTCCAATTATGGAAATAAACGCTAAGAACAATAGAATTAGTATTGAAAGGGGTTTTGATGACAAAAAGTAACCTGAAAAGGTATTGATTTGTGCTGTATTCTTCCTTGCTAGAGCCTTCAGCATAGCTCCCTCTTCTCATTGTACTTGCTGCAGCAGTAACTTACCTCGCTATACTCCACTTACCCAAGTTGTTTTAAGACTAATTGCAACATCTTAGATTTAACTGTTTCCATATAAAAGACTCTCTTTTCTCATTAGTATCTTCCTGCCACAGTTTTAAAATTCAATGCAAGCAGGTAAATATTTTGAAATAACATCACAGTAGTTAAGTGGCACACTTGTATTTATCTGCATCAGCAGCACCTTCAGCAAGCAGCGAAGCACAATATGCCCTGTTGATTTCTGAGGTGCTGACTTAGACCTAACACTAATAACTTCATGTCAGCTCAGTTGTAGACTCTAAGAAACAACGGTATTTGAACAAAAGCAAAGGAGGACCAGAGGAATGTCCTAAAAGTAATGGCTCAGTTAATGGGAAAATCCCTTTGTACTCGGTTCTTTACAAAAAATTTAGAAGTTATTCTTCCCATCGATGTTTTTGAATGAACATTAATAACAATATTGTATTCATTCTACATAAAGTGTGTTGATATTTTGATATTACATTACACAGTATGCAGTCATGTTTGCGTATGAAGGATGAAATGCAGCAAGAATATGATGCAAGAGCTGGTGAGGTTGCATGTGAACTCAGATCAGGAACCTCAGCTAAGTTGAAGCTAACTTTTTGGTTTAACCCAGCGAATACAACACAACACAGCAAGTAAAACCAAACAAAACCAAAAGCTTCAGCCCAGATCAGCTGTCTGATGCTATTAACCATGCACCTGCTATTAAGATTTCAGCCAGCCCAAGACTGGGGACAGAAAAGGGAATGGAGAACAGCTTCAAGACTGACGTGTTCCATACCAGCCTTTCAGTACCAACCTACACAACCTGTACAACTACAGCACTGAGCCTGATCAGGGAGCTTAACCACCAGCTACATATTTAGCAGGACCAGTGCTTTTGTTAAACCCAGCTTCTTGAACTGGCTCCCAAAACAATCACAGGAACACCAGGACGGGCACTACACCAGGACAGGATTCAAGGACAGGCAGAGACTTTCCAGAGGTTGACAAAGCACTATTTCTGTCCCATAAAGCCAGCTTCATCTGGTTATTCAAGCTTTTTAGGGACAGGGAAAGAGGCTGTTCCCACAATTAAATATATTTGATGTCTTCAAGTGTAGGTCATCTTAATTATTTTTAAATGCTCCGAAATACTCCTCTGACATAAAAGCAATAGGTGCAATAATATTAATTACACATCTAATAATACAGTTACTTCTTGAAAGCTTCAAAAATAAAGTACTGTAAAGAAGCAAATTAAAGACCTAATTTAATTCCTGGTTTTGGACTGTACTCAGTGGTGGGAGAACCGTGAAATGCACACTGCTTTTGGACAGAGTATTAAGAAGAAAGGGAGACAAAATTTGCCTCTACTCTATGGACAATACCAAGCTTCTAATGTGAAATTGCATTGAAATATTTCCAGACTTACGTACTCAATTACAGATAACAAGCAATGATTATACTCAATATTATGAAGTCAATAGCCTAAGTATTAGTACAAAAAAAAAAATACAGCAATTCATAGTCCCATCCCTTTAAGAACATTTCAGCGAACATCCTGCTGTAAACACTTTATTCTCTATTGTAACAAAAGAAAAAAAATATATGATAGCTTGTATAAATTATTTTGGTGCTTTAAACTGGATGACAAACTTTATTCCGTAACATTCTCAAGTTTTCCAAGTCACATGAAGCCAGAGTTACATGCATTTGAGCTGCAGAAATTTTCTGTGGACATTCTCTACTTGCTCATCTATTTGGATTATCCATTAGCTTACTGACTTGGTATCTATTTTAAATGTAACAGGAAAATGAATTAAGGAAGAGTATATTTATAACCCACAGCTGGTTTGCATGGGTCTACTTAATATTCCGTTATCCCAAACAAACACAAGTGTCGTCATCACAAAGTTGAGCATTGCATCAACTAAAAAGGTCAGACTGCTGAGAAAAATCCATGCCTAGCGTGCCGGAGTATTCTTAAGGGAATGTAACTATTGAAGCTTGAAATGGCTTAGCCTAAAACTAATTACATCTTACATAAAACATGATTTGCAAAATTCATGTGTCTGCATTTGATAATCAAAGAGAATAGTCATTTGTGAGAAGGACCAACATGGAGAAGTAACCCCTTAAGGGGTCACATATTAACCCCAAACTCAAAAGAAAATTTCTCATCTTTAGCAGAGGTTGACAGCATTAAAGTGTCGTGGCCCCTCTCCCCCCAAATCATTTTTGCTACAAAGACAGAAAACAGATTTCCCTAATGTGATTCTTTCCTGAAAATAAAATTTAAAAAAAACTTGCAAAAGCCATACTATGAAAAAAAAAAAATAAACATAATAACCCCACCCAAACACTAGTTCTGCTTGGCATGTACCAAACAATTGAGTTCTTGCTTATCTAAACCTCTTCACTAAGTACTAAAGACAGCTTACAAGTAATCATTTGTGGTTTTTTATTACATAGTGCAGTATGACTTCACAGTAAATATACATAATTAATGTGCCTTTTTGTGCAGCATTCAGTATCTAGCGATTAAAATGACTTCAAGAGTTTCTAACTTCCAAGATCATTTGAAAATCCACAAAAAACCCAAAGCAGCTAACCTAAGCAAACTATAACGTAGCTGTACTAAGTTGCCAAAAGTCACCTACAAATACGGTAATTCTAATTTGATGCAGTTTTCCTGTCTTAGGAGAGCTAGCATCTGATGACTAATATGACCACTTGGGAACACACACTTCAAACCGTAACACATGAAAGTGGAAAAGTCTGGAGCACTGGTAGGTGTATTTGGAATGCTGTGAACTAGTTTGGATTAGATGGCTCTCCTGGAAGTTTTTTTCTATGTNAACCCCAACAATGGAAATAGTAGATCATTCCAGTGCTGCATAACTCATTCTTGTCAATGCAGGCTTTGGAATTCTCCCAGGGGTGAAAAGAAAGCATCTCCTCTGGCTTGGCCAAAGTTACTCATTTGCCATTTGAAGAGCTGACTGCTACTAAACAGAAGCTACTGTGTAATAGCCCTGCCTCTGCCTCAATAGGAACACTAACTTGAAATTCCTTCTACTTCTACCTAGCTAGCAATTCTCATAAAGCTTGTAGGAACAAACTTCAACATTTCCACACCTTTAAAGTTTGGCTGAAATCAGTTGGTGGCTAAAGAATCATGAAGAGGAATAACTTGTCTTAGTATAAGAACTAATGTCTTTACCACGAGAACAGTGATTCACTGGAACAACGTCCCGAGAGACACAGTAAAATCACCACCACTGGAGGTTTTCATGATACAACCGGACAGGTTGATAAATAATCTCATCTAGGAAGGTTAAATTGCCTGTCAAAAACATGGCACTCTTTTGGGTGCTTATTTTTTTTTCTTGAATTCAAGCAAAAACATCAGGATAAACTTGCCGTGCAACACTAACACAAAGCAAGGCATTTTCAATTCAGATCCTCACACCTAAAAAACTTGTTCATTAAAATGAGTACTGTTAAAATTTCCATAAATTTAGACTCTGCTTTTATATACAGGTTTCAACCTTCACATCCCATTTACTCATCTTCAACCTGCAAAATTTCATTTCAGAAGAACTTTTAAAAGAGTTCACAAACTGCATAAGCAAGCAGTTAGGTTTCAAAAACTGTTTGCACTAGGAAATCTTTAAGTGAAGGAAAGATAAATTAAAATGTGCTCGTAGGGTTTGCAGAACTTTCCTAAGAACGCACAATATAGTTGCATAAATGTACAGCAGGGAGCACTGCAAGGGTCACAGAGGATATTAGGGCTGACACAACAAGAAAAAAAGCATACTGAAAGCCATTTATCCTCAGATATAATGGAATATTTTTCTCTCCACTTCTGCTGCTATGGCTGATGCACAACTAATCCAGTATAATCCCGCCTCAAATTCTGAGGACAAATCGCAGAACAGAAATACTAGCGCTTATTGCCACTATAATACAAAACATAATGCCAAAATATTTGATAGAAAGTGATGTTTATGACTAGAAAAAAGTCAATTTGCAAAATTGGTTGAATTGCCAGGTTGTTGCTTCCCATTCCTAGCAAAGGGACTTTGAAGGTTCACCAGGAGTAGTAAGAAATCGGTACAGAATTTCACCAGCTTCTTTAGACATGTTCCTTCATACCTCCTCACTTTACTGCTGCCGTAAACACTCACTGTATTCATCTGTGGCCACGAGGGACCTACCACAGTTGCTAAGCAACATCTCTTAGTTTCATCTCAATTTTGACATTTGCCATTTGGGAATATTCACTGGAGCCTAATGCTCTTTTAATAACCCCCATCTCATTCCTCTCCTTTTCAAGAGATGTATGATGCACTGCTTGCATAGCACCATAGCACCCAGTATCAAATGAAAATGTGAGCTTTTCACATCTGTTTTATGAAATGCAATCAAGTATATTTTTCAGAGACCAGTGAATGTATTTTTTTCATAAACAGGAATCTGCCTATACAATTATGTTTTTGTGATACTCTCCCGTAAAGACTGTTTTTTCCCCCAAGTCTGCATATTAAGCCATCAAAAATCAGAGGTAGCCAAATACAACGACAGGGAAAACCCTCTTCTCCTGTGTATCTTCTGCAGATAAAGTATCTTAAGAGTGTGTGCATGTGGCAAGAAAAGAGCCACTATTGTGCTGTAGAAACCCCACGTAGTTTCAGCAACTGTCTTGCCTTTTCTGATTTCTAGTTTTTCCACTTAAGATAACCAAGAACAGGAAGTTGAGGCTTTCATAGTCACAACAATAAAAAATTCAAACCACAGAGCAGTTGACATATTATCTACATTTATTTTACTCTTGCAATACACGTACTCCATGAATGAGACTGAAACCCCTCAGAGATTATCACACATGAGCCTATACACCTTCGCCTTCTATCTTACCAAAAAAAGGACCAACCTAAAGAACCTTCAGTGGCTCTACTAACATGCAAACATCAAGCAGCTGATTCCACAGTGGCAGGAAAAGAAAACAGACTGTAAAACGTGGCCAACAAATTTCTGTAGATAATATTGCTATGAGGTAACTGCTCATTATGAGACTACCCAGATTGTCATCTAACCCAGAGTGGCTTCCTACTGAACAATACCTCACAGGACAGCACCCTATGCTCTACACAGTTACTCTGCATAATTTGAATACAGTAATAGTATTCAAAAGAGGCAATGAATTTTCCAGAACTCCAACAGAATAAGCACCACCACTGCTATGCAGCACCACCTAAAATAGTTTAGTCAATGTTCACACATGGAGTCCCATTCTCATAAACTGTCTCCAGATCTTAAGTAGTATTTAAGTATTAAGAAGAATTCCTGATTGTCTTGCAGTAAGAGTTTTGTTATATGAACTATATGCCATGACATTTCCCTCTCAGTTGAGTAGGGACTGAGGAAGAAAAAGAGCAGAGGATCAAATTCTAATTATTAGGCATAGGCTTTTGGGATGAGAACTGTAAATAGGTATATTTTAATGAAATATTAAATAAGTGGAATCATACATGTGCTTCAGGCAACAGCTCTTCAGATCATAGCCTTAATCAGATCAGGAAAAAAAAAAAAAAAAAGGCAAGTGCTTAGTTAACCACTTGAAATAGGAGATGACAAACCTGATTAATATTATGCAGATGTCTCAAGGATGCAGAGTAAAAAAAAAATTATCTACAAGTAATCGAGTTATTGCACAATCTCAATTACAAGGAGTAAACTTGAGAGTTTGGTGTCACTAACAAAAATGAAAGTCTTAGATGATTTCAGAGCAGTATCAGACTGACAAAGGAAACAGAGAAAGAGGGTTTCCATTTTAATTTTTTTATTTAAGTAAGTCTAGTTCAGGACTTACAGTAGAGCCTTCTGGAGGATACACTGCCAGACCACATCAACAAGGCAGACAGTGAAAATGAACCAAGAAGTTTGTGTGTGCAGAAGCAGCACGACCAATTTTGAGACTATCGGGACCTTTCCTTTGTTTCAGGATCTTCTGTATTGAGAAGCATAAGTAAACTGTAGCCTTCACGGAAGGATAAGTTTTAGAGACATTTCCCTCCGAAAATAGAAGTCTGAGAACACTACCTTGCTTCAAAATCTGCTGTTACACTGTCAGAATGTGAACTCTCTAATGGGAAGGTAGAATTGCCTGGCAGACCAATTATGATGGCCTTATTTCCCAAAACATTCTTAAGCATCTTCAGGGAAAAAGAAATCCCATGACTTTAAATGATGATGGAACTCGATTACCCATCTTCAGCTGCAAGCATTCCTCCCAAAGGAGGGATACTTGATAAAGGTAAATGAGGGACAATATGTTGCATGGATTACTTTCTCACACATTTAACAAGAGAGGGTTTGATGGGATGCTTGCAGCTGACATATTCTAACACTGTCCCTGATCTAGATGCTACTTGAAAAAATTTTTGCGTAGAGGTAGTTCTGCAAAGGACTTCAGAAGTTTGGCATCCAGCTGCATTAGTAAGTCCAACAAATCATAAGTATACTTTTAGCAATATTTTTATTAGAAAGCTTCCCTTCAGTTACTCATTTTTCTTGACCTCATACTGACACACATCCCTTTGAAGATTGGATTTCTGTGATCAGTAAACCCTAAAAATCATGTAAATTATTCAAAGGTTACTTACAAAAGTGATGTCACTTACAAAAGTGATGTCACTTGTATTAACCTTCCAATCACAAGGTGCTCTAGCTGCTAAAGTAGCTTACATTTATCTTTTGTGCTGCGAAATGACCATACGTCAATAACCATGCTTGCAGCAAAATACTAGTACTAGGAATCTGGTATTTTCTGTGAATTACAGCTTATTGTTAATACTACAGAGAAATGTGGACTTCTAAACATAAGAAAATAAAAGGAAAATCTGTAGTCTGAAGGCATCTGTTTTCCGTGATCAAGAAAGAATCCAACTTCGTGTTTGCCTCAGTATCTTAAGAGAAAGGTCCTCGAAGAAATGCAAAATGTCCTCTTGAACACAGCAGGCTGCAGATTCTCTCAGTCTAAGTTTCTTAGAGGACAGAAATGCAAAATAGAAAGGAAGACTGCAGAGATATTCCACCTGATAAATTGAGACTCGTGCCTTTTAGAATAAGAAGCTACAGGCCTCAACTGAGAACAACTTAAATTGCCAGAGGTATTTCTTACATATTGAGTTAAGAGGCTCTTCACTAATGACCCCAATGAGGCTTGCAATTATGCAGGATGCACAAGAAACACTCTAAAAGGCCCTCCTAGCTTTAAACTTCACATCTAAGATGGGAGTTTTTTTTCTTCCTATGGAATTCTTTTCACAGACAGCTCTAAGTCCCAGTTTGCAGTCACTCAACACCATCAGCTGTGCATGGTAGCTGGCAGTGAACTTGTGGGCGGAAGTGAGCCAGCAACATTTTGTTGATGCTGAGCGGTAAGATCACAGATACTGGCTTAGTGAACCACAGAAAAGTATCTAGAGATACAAAACTCCTAATACCCGTGCCTCCTACTCAGAAAGAATGGATCTAGAGCCGCTTCCAATGCCAGTGATGGATTCCTAAGTGGAAAGGACATAAGTAAACAAAAGCAAAACAAATTTCTTCCAGTAATGAGGCCACTGTTTTGCTTGCAACTGCAAATTTTTAAAAAGAAAGAAAACAAGACAACATTACAAATTCATGAAGCATTGACAGTCTGCATAAAACATCAAACTACCATTCACAGTAGTATACAGTACCAAAAAAGAAGCTGCAAGTTTAGCTTAACTGATATATAATTTAGCAATGATTTTGCCAGAACATTCCATAAACAGTTTTTGAGCCTGGACCTAAAAACCAATGGTCAGGCAATAGAGATACTGCCAGCACTTTAAATAGTGGTAAATACTTGTTCTGTAAAAGACTGCTCCAAACTGCTGTCTGAAGACCTCAAACTAGCTCTACAAGAAAACTTCCTTGATTTTATCATTGCGGGAGGGAGAGAAGCACTTGATGAAACAACAATCCAGGAGCACCGCCATCGCAAGCATGGAAGTACATGAAGAATTTATACAGCTATTTTAGACTGCTCCCTTCCTAAAATCCATAGAAAATTATATAGAGAAAAATGCATATGCATAGAGTTACTCAAGAGTGATCACCTACAACAAACTTTATTTTTCTTGTCTACAAAGCTTCCCAAATGCCATCCAGAGTTAGAAGCCAGAAGCAGACAGTATTAATTATATTCAGGAATGCCTTCACTGATAAATGGCATAAAAGCCTTACAGGAAAGTTGTCTTAGATTTTGATTACGTAAGTTTAGCTGCAATAGCAAGTTTCTACTCAGAAACTTTTTACATCAAAAGGAATATTCCGAATGTAGTTCCTCCACAGGATAACTTTTGCCTGGTGAACCAGCAAACCACAATGCTTGTTTGCTTCCTTCCTGTAAAGAAAGGACTGCAGCTCCACATTATCTGAAAAAATCAAAGGTTTAACTTAGTCTTTGAATGACTGAAGACAACAATGTATATCCTTTCTTCACGGACTGACATAAAACAAAGCTATTTCCCAAACATTTTGCAGACATACTCCACTCTCTAATGATGATTGAGAGAGATGTGACCATCTCTCTCCAAGTTTGCATTTGTGATTATAAAACTATCCTATTTATGTACCCAAAAGATGAATATTAACCAGGTCATATTCAATTGCAACCCTGGAACCTTCTTGGGGAAGATTTTCTCTAAACAACAGAGCACTGTGGAAAGAGTAGCAGAAGCTATTGAACTGGATAACCTCCTGAGAAACCTTCTAACCCATTGGAAGCCATTACTAGCTTCTTTAAAATCTTGTAAAGCTGCAGTGAAAGGTCAGCACAAGGAACTACTAATCCTTGAAGGGACACTTAAAAAAACTATTTGCTTTGGGAGGGCAAATGTTCACTGTAGGTTCTATTTTCTCCCTTGAAATAAGGCAAATTTCTGTGAAGTCTTCTGTGAGTATTCAAGACTAAATGTGCCAGGATAGCATTAAAAAGACATCCCCCGTGCCCATCTATAAGAAAACTGTTAACAGAACACTGCTTTGTAGCTGTGACATTGTGATCCAAAAAGGACTTCAAAAACAAGCCATTCAAAAGGATGACATTAAGATGTTAACCAGCAATACTGCAAACCTCTTAAAATGATCGTAATACTTTTCCTCAAGTGGCAAGATCTTGTACGTATCATAATGGCAATGAACTGGTGTCAAATTGAGACAAATCCAAGAATTCTTTTCTGGCACTGAGCCTAGACTAACCAATCTATTTCCCCCCACCTTTTATCAAATGCTGGCTTAGTTATCGATGCAAGTATTGGTCCAACAAAATGAGGTGGTTGGAACAGTAAACGTTGCTTCAATGGTCTAAGTCACAGTTAACCCTTGAAAAAAGAAAAAAAAAAAAATTATTCTGCTTATGAGATAGCTTGGCAATAGGTCTTCTTTCTGTATCTGCATATCCATCTTGTGGAGGACGCAGGAGTTCCAGTTCTGGAGGAATAAAGAATCTTATTTTGTATGCACAGTATGATACCTAGCAGTCCTTCAGTTTTACCTGGAAGACTTCATGCCAAATACTAAATTTTTTTTGTTCTAAAAAGAATGATACTCTCATAAGAATTCTACCTCAGATTGGATGAAGTAGTATGCTTTTCCCTTTGTGTAAAGATTTCCTTACCAAAGTTCTTTTGTTGTTTTTTCAAATACTGAATAGTTTGAAAGGAATGACACACCCTCTCCTGCCAAATCTTTTTCTTCATAACTACATCAGAATTGGAGGCAGCTACACTTTCTCATGGACAATATTAGGATACTCTCTCCAAAATGCTAGAGAAACAAATTCTGCTCAGCACATTGTAGTAAAATCCTCATGTGACAGTGACCGAAAACTGCGTCCTTCATTGTTCTTTTTCATTAAGTTTGTCAATCAGACTTCGGATTTTCTCACTCTCCATCTCACAGTAGTTAAAGAAAGGGACAATCTGGTATGTATCCTTTTTCTTGCAGCTGTGCATTTTTTGCTTCACAGCAAGATCCAAGTTTAGTCCTCGATTCTTTCTATCACGTAGAGCAGAATTTGGGATAGGAGCCCTCTGACAGCAGGACTCAGGGTTTATTCCTTCAAGCAGTCTTTTCAACATGAAGGCTTATGTATGTTTGAAATACTGACTTCACAAGGTGCCTCCTAGACACACCTCTGCTTTGTTCAGTGGAAATCCTTTGTCACAGTCAGTGTGTTCAGCCTAGGACCAGAGTACCACGTTCTAAACCCTGAGATCCAAAGCTAACCAACCATCAGAGTTCTTTCTCAACTGAGACGCAACTGGGCTGACACTGCTGGCATGACACAGCTCTGGTTCACTTTGAAACTGTGCAAAGATGATGAAGGTTGACAGAAAGAGTGAGCAATGAACTTCAGAGCCTCTTACTCTGTCTCCGATTCCTGTTGGCCAATGCCTTACTGCCGCAAGTAGCTTCAGAAGACCTGAGTAAGTGTTCCCATCAGTCCAAGTTCCTCTGTCTTTCCACTTCTATCCGGGCAAGGAAGAGTCATGTCTCTTAATCAGAAAATGTTTTACAGCAGAGGGTCTGCCTGCTCTTCTTGGAAGATCTTGCTTAGAAGAGGTTGGAAAAAATCCTGCTCCAGTCTGAACCCTTTAGAGGACTCGGGACTTCTCCAAGGGAAAAAAAAAACCAAGGAGGACCGTTTACATGCTAAATTTAAGAAAACACAAAAATCTAATTTGCCTCTGTTTGTGGCTTTCTCCATATTCCGCATTGTATTATAGTAAGCTGAGGAAATAAAGAAGGTGGCAGACCTCAACCAGGAAGCATTTCAACACAAGACTTGAAAACAGAAGCTTATTTATTCAGTAAAACTAAGTGACAGTGTGAGAAAGAACCACTTCACATTACACCACAACTTATACACATCTATAGATCTTTCTCATAGTCTACATGGACTTTGCTTTCTGTAAAGCCAACATAAGAAGAATACTTTCCAAATTCAATACGAGATATTAGACTACAACCCTTTCCAAACAAAAAGCAAAATTTTAATACACACAATTATTACATAATGCCCCTGGAAACAGGGCATCTTCATTTTTCTTTGTCCTTGTAAAACATGGTCCTTCCTTGAAACAATAAAAACCTATTCTGTTACCACACAGATTTACAATATTATTGACTCTGAAGTGAAGGATCAACATGCATTTTGCAGTGACAAATCCTACACTAATATTCCTCAGCCCCTCAGTTCTACCATACGCCACTTCTAGTGTGTTGGCAGAAGAGTTTCTAAAACACAGCACAGTGAGTCACTGAACCAGCTCTCCCCCCACCACCTCCCAGTAGGCTTTTAGATGAGTTTTGTGGTCCAGCTCCTTGCTCTGTCAAGATAATGAACAGAATGGTAAAGGCTCAGAATAAGGAGCTAGAACCAGGAGGTTACAAGGCTCCTTAAGCAATATTGATCCAAAATGCTGAAATCACAGCTTAGATTTTCAGCCCGTTTTCAATCTACTCAAGCCACAATTATCAGTGACATATGTACTTCACCACCAGATGATGAAGGTGGTAGGGAGGGTGGTGGTGTGTGTCTACCTTTATGTGAAGTTTTTGAACTACGCTGTCTAAATAATGCATTTTCCATCACATATGCCTACATACTCAGAACTCCAAACTCAATTTCTTCTTCCCTGTATACACAGCTGCACGCCTCCCTTTACCCATGCTCAACAGCAAACAGGTTAAAAAAAAAAAAACACATCCCGAGCCACGCTTTTGGCTCATCAGGGCAATTTTACTGCTACAAAGATGTCTGAGCTGATCAACATTACTAGGTATTTAATAATAAACCAAAACTAGCAAAAGATTTGTCTTCAAGCGTCACTGTAAACTAGAAACATTTTGAAAGCTGCGAAGCAAGTAAAAATCTGTGCAGCTCAACAATAATGAATACATGAGCTGTCCCAAACTAAGCCATCCCAACTCTATCAGTAACCTCTGTCTACCTTTAAGACTGCTGGGATGTCAAGAACTGAAGCCAGAGTTCGTGAAGTTTCAACTACAGATAAAACTATCCTAAATGGCTGCAAATTTCCATTTAAAGAAGTCCACAATCGCCTCACCACACCAGTGGCTCACTCTAGGAAGATAAAGTGAGAAGGTTCTGAAAAGAATCATCTGTTCTACCTGTCAATAGTATTTTCTTTAGACGTTGGATAGTTGACCTAATTCCAAAGGGCTTCCCTGAAGAAACACTTAATGAAAGACATTCTCCAGAGAATGAATTCAGCTTTTGTTGAACAGAGAAGCTCTAACCATCTTTAACTGATTCACCTCTGCAAGCTTTGGAACAATCCAAGATTCAGTTAAACAGTTCTTGGATGCATGCAATGTTGGTCTTGTTTTTGGTAATGAATACCAACAGCTGAGAAAGCTTCCACAAAGTTACGGTTCACTACAGATAAAAATTAAAGATTCTGCTCTTATACAATATACGTACACATGCCTCAGCACTTAAAACTAATGCTCAGAACAAAAAATTAAGAGAAACCTTCCAAATAAGATTAAATACTGTGACCAAGAAGAAAGAAAACTCCAAATAATTCCTTAGAGATCCTACTCAGTGAAAACACAACGTGAACTACATAAATGCCTGCCGTAAGTCTCCCTCTCATCAAACTAAGAGACACACACACACAAGCCTTCATGTAAAGATCTGGACTAAAGCTAGGGCAAAGACTGTGTTTACAACTCACCAAGCCATCACAAATAAGGCAGAGAATATAGATTGGTTAAATATACAATAGCAATTCAACACCACATGGAAAGGGATTGATGTTCCATAGGCAGACATAACACAGCAGTTACGTATTTTTTTAAATAATGCAGGTAACTCAGCTTGCTTTGCCTTCCCAAATCATTTGAGAAAAATAGATAAAATATGAAGGACTAAGATCTATTGGAGCAGCACACCAAAAGTTTCACTCTGGAATGTCCATTGTTATTGTTCTATCTACCTTTGAAAAAGCAGCACGTGCCACTCCTGTGATAAAGCGATGAACTTAAACTATGTGCCTGCCATAAAAAAAAAATCTGCTGTCCTGCACTATCTGGGAACAGCAGGAGCAGGCCTTGCTTCTGCCATTGTCCAGAAAATGTGGGCACCTACAAAGCAACAGAGAAGAACTCCAGGTACCTATCAGGATTACCTTGAGGTAAGGAAATCTGTTTGAAGATTTGAAATAGGTAAGTATATGTCTTGGTAACACATGGGTACCTCTCCAATTCTGGTTGAGGAAGGAGCCACTGACAATTATGAAACAGGACAAGACAGGCTGAAGCAGACTCTATCTCATGTGGGAGAGAAAGGCAGACTCGTTGTGTCTGAAGCAGTATCTCATAATCCTTTCCACACCATTTGCTTGGGAGTCACGTATGTCCTTAGTCTGACCATCCTAGAAGATATCCTTTAATGTAACCCTGAAGAACATCTGAAACATGTCTTAAGAGAAGTACTAAGAGACTATATTGGGTGTGATCCATTTCTCTGCCTCAAAGCCATATGTGTAGTGTCATAGTCAGAATACTGCATAGAAGCAGCTAAAAAAGTAATGGTCCCTGATGCCAAGAACCAAATCCTAAAAATAGTAACAGAACATTTGATACCAAAGGGAAAAGGAACTATTTTGTTCATCAGGCATCATTTGTTTCTTTAAGTCTCAATTTTCAGAAAGTTAGTCATTAGCCAGGTGAGGCATAGAGAAAGCATAGAGTCAGCCTCAACACATATTAAGTCAAACTGCTCAAATTCTTGCATGATCATCTTGCACTGGAAGCTGCTTTTTCAGAATTTTGTTCAAGAATTCTTCAAATCCAAGGTTCCGTATGAAAGGCTTTAATTTCTCACTAAAATCCATAATACTGCAAAGTTCATGATCTCACAGATCTTCTGGGCAGTGAAGATGAGATGAAGCAGACAGCATACACATCAAATGCAGTTCTGAGTAGAGCCAGACACCTTCTCAACATCTGTCAAACTGAGGAATGTGTGAAGATTTACACAAGATCCAAGTACAGTGAAGGCCAAAGGCCTGGAGATTCCAAAGAGTAGAACTTTGGTAGCAAAGACTCATCAATCTGTAAAAGCAGAGAAGCACCAAAAGCAAAAGAAGAGAACAAACCAGAAGTCTTTGGGACAAGAATGTAACAGCAACAAGTTCTTTATGCCTTGCTGGACAACAGAGTTTCAGGGCAACGTCTGCCTGTCTGCTGACTGGACAAGACACACGTATCCCCCTATGGATACACATGGCTTTGGCCAAAAAAATTCATCAAATGACTGTTCCTTGCAATCAGGTAAAATTGCAAGGGGGTAAGGACAACTCCAAAATACAACTTTGGGATTACTCTAACACTTGTTTTATACCCACAGTGTGTGTGTGTGCGCGCATGCATATGCACAATGACAAATCATGGAGGAGGAAGTGTCATTACCTTTAGCACAAGATACTATGATCTGGAGAATAAAGCACCAGACTGATGCTAAAATGATCTCATTTCCATTTCAATTCCACTACTGATCACCAATTTAGACCTGTCAAACCAGCATTATCTCCTGCCTCAGTTTTTCTTGACTGTAAAATGAGGCACAGAGATGAGTCTTTTTCTGTAAATTCTATTGCTAAAAGCCAGGAATTGTGACAAAGTGATCTAGAAGAGTGTTATGTGTTGTATTTTCTTAGGAAAAAAGCTGCAGGTAGTGAACAGATACAAGTGAAAGACTCAGCAACACATGTAAGTAAATATGAAAGCAAATACATTTTGAAGAGACAGCTTTTACCGAGTTTATATTTTTTAACAAGATCACACATTTCAAGTTCACAATGGATATGGAACATATTTCATAATCTTAAAACCTACACCTCACATAAAAATAATTCACTTTCAAGCAAAATAAAGAATGGGAGAAAAATTTCCAACACATCTGAAAAGACACATTATGCAATTCCAGAACAAAAACACTAAAAACGCTTTTAAGATTACGTGGTATTATTTGAGGGAAAAATGTAAGGTTAGATGACTGTCAAATTAGGAATTCCTATGATCTGGCATGATTTTTTGTGAGTTTCTTTTCCATTTTACCTTAACTAGAAAACTGATCACCAAAGAGCTTCCATCTTGCTCTAGGGAAAGTCAGCAGCAAACACAGACTAGTAAGTCAGGGATACATCCTACTTTCATTAACAGACTTGAAATTTTAGAAAACATAACAACAATTGCACTTAGAAATTTAAAACTGATCAGATTTTGCTTACAAGCAAACAGCGCGGTAGCTACTAAGGGATAAATAATCTTACACTTTTCCCAGCTCGAGCATCAGCCAGTCTTTTATCAGGTTTGAATTTATTAAATTCCTTGTATTATTCTGTAGGCTGTTGTTCCAATATCCTTGTTGGATAATGCTAGTTCTTTGTGAGAAACAATCACTTCTCTTTAGAAGATGGAAGCAAAGCCTTCCTCCGAGGGGAAGCTCCCCTCCCAGACTAGATTAGAAATAATTATGGTATGTCCAAACCAACTGAGAGCCCGCATCATCTACTGTAAGTGCCCCTGAAGTTAAGTTTTAACTTAACAGCTGGATTTTATGTGCCAAATAAAGTGTTAGACTTCATTTTGCAATGCCCCTCCTCCATTACCGCGTTGACCGATAATTTCCTAACCTGTAGATTGGAAATTATTTACAAAACTTGCCTCATACTCTCAGCAGCACTTCCTGGAACATGCACGCAGCTCTTGTGCTGGAATGCACGACACTCCATTTCTCACAGCCAGTTAAAGAGAGCAGATGCAATTCTACAGCTTTCTCACTTTGCAAACTAGCTCACGAGACATTAGTTTCATTCTCCTTGCTGCTGCCAAACATGTAATAGATGCCAATAAACAGCATAAAATCTGGCCTCCGGCATGTTCAGAACTCTCTTTCCATCACATCTTGTGATAGCAGATTCAGGTGTGACAGAGCTTCGTAATTTCCCCTTCCTGGTCCCATAATGAAGCCAACTGCACACACTGTTAGTTGCTGATGCTCTACCTCAACCAAAGCTGGAAAACTTCATAACTGTTTTCAGTAATGGTAATATATTCACTGTTTGCAGCAATTATTAGCTGATCTTCTCTAAGTAGAATGCAGATCTGTTCAGAATAGCTAAAAGAAGCTTCACCCTTCCCTCTATGATGCTGCTGATGGAGAACACAAGGAACCTCTTCCCCTCTCATGTCAACAGACAAATATAGAGTGTAGGCCTATACTACAACTGATAGCTACACTTCTGACTGATCAGATTGTCATTTAGATTCTAAAACAAGGCAGTGTAAAAGTCATACTGTTCACAGCTATAAGTATTTTCCTTTGATTAAAAAACCCAAACACAATCCATCAAATCACCTCAGCATTAATTCTAATAATATACTTTCACATTTACTGAATCCCCAGGTTGTCCCTCCATTATTTTTTCCCAGGATTGATATGAGGCTAAATAGTTACTTAGTTCATCCTGCTTGACCTTTTTAAATAAGAAGCCTTCATCTTCTGGGATTTCCACTGTGTTTTATATTATTGGGAAGGACACCTCAGAAAAGAAATATTCTCAGCCAATTCTTTGAGAACACCTGGGTACAGACACAAAGACTTGCTTAAAGCCTTTGTTAAGAAGTGTCTATCACGGAATCATCAGTCTCTTCCTTGTAACTTCTAGATTTTTAGTACTTAAATCACCTGCGAGATATTATAACATAATCTCACCTCTATCTAAAAAACCCACCAAAATATTTGCTGCAATCTCTGCCTTTTCTCTTTCACTACAAAATATGTTATTGTTGCCTACATGACTGTTAAAATTATTCCTCAATTTCTAACAATCTTCATTATCCTTTGCTTTACTAGTCATGGTTTTCTCTCAGAAACATTTAATTTCTTTTAATCAGTTTTCTACATTTTTGCACAACACACAATGCCATCTCTCCATGACCATTCTTGCACTTCTGCTTTACAGAAACAGAGAAAAGGGCCTCGAGTTGAACAACTCGCACTTTCACATCTTCTCTACTGGCCTTAATTCCCAGTCCATTTCAGAATGGCTCCAATACTTCAGTCCAAACCACTATCATTTTAAGCTCAAATAATCTGCCTACTTTGCCCTTCTACTTTTTTAGTTTTGTTCTCTTTGATTAACCTCTTTTTTCTTTAACTGGACGAGGCCTGTCTACTGCCAGTTCCACACTCCTGTCTTGAGCTGCTGCCTATCTTTAACCAACCATGTTTTCCTTGGACTGTTCATGCATCTCCAATTGTCTCTTTTCTCTAGCTCAGACACTTCCTCCATACAGGCTTTTGGGTTTTTTTTACCGTCTCCCCTTTCCAGTCTCCCACCCTGACACAACTTCCTTGATTTGTAAAATAGAAACAACGCAAATACATTTGTGCAGAACCAGCACATCTGCTCCATGCAGTCATTTAACGCACTACACGCTTAACCACAAAACAGTATATTATGCAATTAGTGATACTGTTATTTCCTTAAAATTTCCTGCTGTAAGGCAAGTTTACCGTCTTCTGAGGGGGGAATATCAGATAAATATATTCTGATGTCTTTCCCTGTTTACAAGTATACCTTTTTAAAATTTACATAAATGCACCTGAGAATGTACATTTATACTAAAGGACACACGGGCAACAGTTCAGCGTCCAACGCTTTTAACACCTTTGACAAGAAGAAGGGAATTCAAACTACAACCAGGATAATAAAGTTTTGTCATGATACCGTGAAGCCAAAAAACCACCATTGGTGGATTCCACTTTTCTTAATTCTACACTTTTTTCAGGGGTAAGCTCACAGTATTGCTGAGGCTCCATATGCATCAACTGGTGTCACTATAGAGACAAAATAACACAGTAGCAAAACAGTAAAAGGTTTCAACCAGCCAAAACCAGTACCACCAGCAGCAAAAACTACATATGCAAATTTCTAGTATTTTTAATTGTCTAGTTTTACTTAAAAAAACATTATACAGTAATTACTAGTTCCCTGTAACAGCAGTAACCCAAAAATAGTTACAGCAAGAACAGACAACTTTCAGGCTTCCCAGAAAATGCCTCATATTTAAATTTAATTTCTGGCACTATGCCAAAGTGGGGGATGGGTAACCCAGTGGAAAAATAACTTCAAAAGACCCCTAAAACATTAATGCAGAAAACCAGTTGCTCCTCTTACCTGGCAAAGTGGTGGCACGTGCAAAATGAGCTTCCTCCTCTGAGTAAGCCACTGACATGTAGCTCATTAGCATAAGTATCACAAGCTACAAGTAGACTTCCAGGTCGGCCATCTTGACACCAAAACCTCCTTTTGTTTACATAGGAGCACGAATACTGTGTTTTTTTTAAGCCAGCCTGAGCTATGGTGTGGTACCTCTCAGCTCAGAGCCTATATCTGCCTTGTCAAAGCCTGCTGGAACTCCCACTGCTCCACGCAAGTGGCTGAAGGTGCAGGGGAAGCGCAACCAAGTGTTGCCACAGCCTCCAAGGGAACCTTGCAACTGCAAGTGCCTCCAGTCAGGCTCTTTGTGCTGCCTTCTGTGCTGCCAACTATTAGCACTGCAGCAACTATGTGCAGTGAAGTACCTCCCACATACCACACGGTAGTACCAACAAGCAGAAATTTATTACGGCTCAGCGCAAGACTGCACTCTAAAATTAAAAAAAAAAAAAAAAGAAGGAAGAAGGAAACTGACTTTTCCTCAGCAGTTTCACTTACTAGCAATCTAATTACACCTAGGTTCCTTTGAACATCTTTTTCACGTTCATCAGGGCGACTCTTTCAGCTCAGAAAGCGGAGTGCTCCTGCAATCCGAGCACAGGAGAAGTCCAGGACACATGTTAGGTGCTGCCGGCGCGGAGCCCGGCTGCAGTTCCAGCTCGCTGGCGCCAGTGACAATTTACATACGGGGGCCTCATTTCAGGAGTAAATTGCAACGGGCTATCGCTGAGCAACGCCTCTCCCCGCCCCCACACGCTACTACGGGTTCTAGAAGCTGTCGACTCGTTATTTGCTTACTAATAATCCAGATCCGTGTCCAAATTCCAAGTGCTGCTCTTACTTTTCATCTCAACGAAAACTGACAAGAGTCTCTACAAAAGAAACTCCACCTTGAAGGCTGTTCCTTGTAGGGTGCCACACGCTTGCTCTGCTCATCAGCGATTCTGGTCACCCCCCTGCAGTAACTGAAAAAAACCCCATGGCTACACTCAATACTCAGCATCCAGCTTGTCTTAAACTGATATTCCCAATATTTTGCAGCCTAGCAATAACAAGCAAGTTAACTATCAGCTCCAAGTAAGACAGTTCCCCTTCCAACCCAATGCTGACAGGTAATATGGCTGGCCATTTAAATCTGCTGCTGCCACTTCACATTTAATTTTCCTTCATTAGGCAGATGAAGGAAAAAATCCCCCATCCAGAACTGAGGACTTTATCTTTTCAAGTACTTAAAAGGTGCAGTGACAGGTAGAGGCAAAAGCCTGGATTTCAGCCTCACCCTGACTTCAAACAGTTAATGTCTTAATGCTTACCTTTTCCCTTCCAGTCAGATCCTTCCATTTTACAAATGCTTCTTCTAAAAGTCACAGTACTTTTTTTTTTGGGGGGGTGAATAAAAGCCAGGCTTTGCTTAGTAATAAGTTTACATATATGAAGGATAAATCATTTCGACAATACCTTTTTCCTCCCTAATTTGCTACAAGAAACTCTTACAGCATAAAACAACTCCATGCAAATAAACATACTATTCATTATACTGACTATAAACGTGAATTTCTGAAACCCTAAATAAAATAAAGTTAAATCCACAGTAATGTTTGGCTGGCTACACATCTAGCAACGCTGCTGTAACTGCAGCCTTGGCACCACATAGTGGAAAAGGAAAACGATGGAGACAGCAATGCTTGGCAATGCCAGCAGGCAAATGCAGAGTGCCTCAAGACCAGAAGAGCCTGCTTTGCGCCATGGGGCTCTTCTAGTTCCTGCGTTGTTCCTCTTTACAACGCCAGAAGTGTATCAAGGCTATATAGAGAGAAATTATATTATGTTTCCCCTTTTCCACCATGAGTGTAATTTGCTGCGTAACTGGTTCTAGGTTATTTGAGCGTAACACAATTTGCTAATCTCTAATGCCAAAAAAAAAAAAAATTACAGATTTTGTGTCTGAAAGCATTTAGTAATACAAATTATTCTTCACTAGTTGTTAGGATTCATACTCAACTGTTGTATCCAAAAACCTAAATCGATATGTAATGGAAAAATCATTTTTCCAGAATGCCTATCAGTCAAATGACAGCCATTAACTACACAAGTGATCTGGTACTGCTCTTCTTTTATGTCACATGCATCCTTTTATTTATCTTTCAGACAGATTTGTGTACGTTAGCACATTTAAGCGCTGTGCAGAATACATCTTCCAGTGATTCTGCTGTCATTTGCAGAATGAATCATGAAGGAATCAGCTTCCAAGCTTTAAAATCAAGGGCACCAATGCTGCTTTAAAAAAAAAATCACAAACCAAAAAAGCCCTGTGTATATCCCACATAGAGCTGCCTCCTCCTTCTCCCCTCCCCCCCAGCTCCACAGCCTTGCGCACAAGTACCAGAATAATAGCACGATTCTCCATCCAGTAAAACAGATACTGCTCTTATTTAAGAGCCTTTCCTCGGAGCATTTTCTGTGCTCGGCTCCAGTCCGAGCTCAGGGAAATCCAGGCCAGAGCTTGTCGTCATCATCAAGGGCGAGCTCTCCTCCATCTGCCGTCTGGGGGAGGCACCACCCCGCTTCCAGAACGTTCCGGCCGGAGCCACCCACACCCCCGCGGCTACGCCCGCCTCTCTACACCGCCCTCTTTCCCGCACCAATAGCCAGGCTAAAGCTCGCTTTCAGGGAGAGGAGGAGGAGGAGGAGTTGGTTTAGCAGTTAAAGAGGCGGCAGCGCGGTAACAAAGGAGACGGGGGGGGATGGGCTGGCGGTGAGGGGAGGGAACGGGAGGGCGGGCTCGCTGAGCCCCGAACCAACAGCCGGCCCGGAGAACGAGCACAGGCACCGCTTCCGCCGCTTCCGAAGCGGGGTGTTTGGGTGGAGGCTTTTTTGTGTCTGTTCTTTGTGGATTCTGGTGCTGGTGGTTTGGGGTGGGGTTTTTTTGTTGGTTTTTGAGGGGGGGCGTGTGGCAGGTTTAAGGGTTTAGCCTGGGATAATTAACAGCAGCACACTCCATTATAGTCTCCAGTAATTGCCCCTACAGAAGAAGCCACCATGTCTACCTGCCTCTCCCCAAGTTCAGCGCACACAGTCGGGGGAAACGCCGGAGCCTGTATGACTTTTGCCTCCTTGGAACCAGTTAACGGGACTCCCCGTCCTCCCAACACACACGCCACTTTCTAGACTCTCGCCAGAAGCGACCTTAAAGAGGAGACTTTACAGTCAAGAGTTAAAAAAAAAAAACAACTAAATAAACAAAAGCCATTTGCGTTTGAAATAGCCGTATGGTTTGGAGTGGCACCTATCAAAGACAACATCCTCAAATTGTAAATGCCACTGATTCGTTTCAGAATAGAAAGGTACAAAAAAAGTCTGCCACAGAATGACTCGCGCAATTCGGATACAATTTAAAGGTATATAGTCCAGAAATAAAAGGGGGAAAAAAAAGAAAAAGGCAAACAAAAAAAAAAAAAATACCACCACAGAGCAAAAGGAAACGAAAAGGCCTTGAGCCTTCTTGTAGGCAACACACATACACCGTCCAAAATACCCCCTTCCCCTCCGGCTTTGTCTCTTCTCCAAAGCCTGAAACGAATTATTCACGGCAGGCGGAAGTTTGGTACTTCCCAAATTCCTCTCATGTTGGTCTTTGAAAGGCACAGAAAATGTTTATTTCCTGAAGAACTGTCTATCAACCCATTATCTTAACCAGTGTGGCTTATTGCAAGGTATTTTACAAGCAGAAGCCTTATGCCAACAGAGGGAGCAGGGAATTCCGGCAGGAAAGGGAAGCCGGGGGGGGGGGGGNNGAACAGGGTATGGGGGGGGGGGGGGTGGAGGGCTGACACTAGTTGTAGCCTCTTTTCTACTGTAGAAAAAGGGTGACAAAGTCTCTAAAATGGGCAACTTCCAGACAGTAACAGTATCTTAACATTGCACTCCCTTTCTTTTAGAAAGGGAAAATACTCAGATTGACTCCTTAGCAATTTAGACAAAAAACACATTTTGCTCACTTAAGTTTACATGAAGAATTTTGTTATTTACTAAACAAAGAGAATTTGACAGATTTTAATCTGCAAATAAGGATGATGCAGAAAAAAATAATTAACATTTCCCTTACTCATACCTTTGAAGATACTACATTCTTGAGAAAAAAGTGAAGTTTACAGCTAAAAATAAAGGTCCGATTTAACTATTTAGTAACAGTCATAATGTGATTAAATACTTCAGATTCAAAACAGCTCTAAATGCTTGGTAACCATTTCTTTGTCTTACCTAAAGAACCAAACAACTCAGTGGTTTGAAAGTTATCTGCATGCATTAAACAGTGCTGTGTTAAGTTCAGCAGTCCATTCCAGTTTGTTTCAAATCCTGCCTGAATTTGTTTGCTCCCAAAATATCTACCAAAATAGAAGATGCAGCTGTGCAAATTGAGACAATTCTGAGCTTGAAGAGGGACATAAAAACTAATCAAGCCATGTTAGTATGGTTCCAAGCAAGTACCATTTAATAATGAGAAACTCTTCAAATAGTTAGAGCAAATGAAAATTAAGTGCAATCACATACACCATTTGCAAAAAAAAATGAACTGGGAACAAAAGGGAATCTGTACACTCCTTCAGAGTAAGCTATTGTTAGATACTTCTCTTTGAGAGGCATGTGTATTTGAAACTGTTACCCTATGAGCAATTTATTTACTTCTGAAAGCCCATCCTTCATGTTTACCCATGAGCAGTACAGAACCGATTGTTCTAGAATGCAGTAGGTCCAAGAAGTGGAGAAAATGCAGACGTAAGGACACTGAGCAGAGTCTGACAATGCATCTTGCATTAACAATGTACAGAAATCAATTCAGTTCAAGTTGTTAATGCATTACACACAACTGTTTCTAATTCAAATAATGAACCTCTAATTTATCTATTTAATAAAAGGGGGGTTTTTTTTGTTTGTTTGTTTTTTTTCTTTTTTCTTTAAGAGTCCAGTGAAGTGCCTTGTTCCCATGCAGGTAAATCAGTGCTTTCTATCTTCTTTTTGACCAGTAAAGAACAAACTATTAACACCACAAGAGGGAAGAAAGAAGAGATCATGCTGTCTGCTACTGGTACTACTGTGCAGCAAACATTACAGTTTACTTTGACTTCTGGAAACAGCGATGTGTCCCATTCACAGCACAGGTTTCAACACCTTCCTTACTTTATGCATTCCAACACCTAATTCAGGAAGGAAAAAAGGAAAACCAACCAAAAGAATAAACTGAAAAAAACCCCAAAGAAACCCCAAACCACACCACCCACCCAGCTCCCTACAACAAAACGCTACAGCTCCCTGCTGGGCCAGTTATTTTGTACAGCACTTCCAAGGATGATACTATTTTCAAAACAACCTGTTAGAGACCAAACTAAACCAAAACCAAAGAGAAGGGAAGACACCGAGACAAGAGTTTTCCTCTGAACTCTGACAATCTCTTCTTGCCTTTTCTCTAAAATGGGAGTAAGGTTACGCAGTTCACAGAAAAGAAACGTGGGCAACAAAATAAAAGCACAAAAAGATTGTGTGAGGGACATGGGGTGAACGTACAGTATTTTTCTCAAATGTAACACATGCGAAGAACCACTCCTTACAGTGAAGTCAAAAAAATATGCTTTTCCTTTCCATGTTCCGATTAAAAACAGGGATAGTGAAAGAACCCCAAACCAACAGAACCAATAGCACTTAACGATTTTTATATGCCTACTGTTTCATAACATTTTCATATGCTCCTTTTTAAAAAAAAAACAAACAAAAAAAACCAAACCAAACCAAAACAAAAACCAAAGAGCAACAACAAAATCACTACAGGGTGCGTATGGTAGAGTATATTTTAGGTGTAAAATTTCATCTCCTTCAATGATTACAAAGTAGGAGTTCAGTGATCTCATTTACAAAGAACAAATTGTTTCTGCTTCCTTTGAACAGTATGAGTTACTAAAGGTCTGGAATTAATCAACAACAATAACCAACTACAAACCACACAAACACAAACCTCAGTAATCATTTATAAGACTGGGGTCAGGATGACTTGACTCAAAGCAAAGAGTATCTTGCAGAAAACCAGAAATATTATGTTTGGGGTATGGGAAGAAGTAATTCTCACTATATTATTAATCTACATTCATTAGATGAGGTAAAAGTACGGCAAAACTTCACATTTTATCAAGATAAAGGTATTATAGTAGGATCCCAAATATTATTGGGATCTTACCTATCTTATCCAATCAAAAAAAGCCACTATGAACTAAATTCTGCCTTAAATCAAACCCACTAAGCAAAATTCCACCAGCAATAAAACAAGTCATAAAACTACCTACCTACCTGCATTTCATCATCACTTGTGACCACACACTGGCATTTTTCCTAACACTGATCTTTTATCCTATAGCAGGAAAATCCTGTGAGCAATTACTTACAAATTTACAGTTAGCTGAACTCAACAATCAACCCGAGTTTAAAATCCTGTATTTTACTGATTTTTTAAAAAAAATTTTCATATCAAATGCACATGGTAAACATGGAGAAACCACATCTCTTAAGAACATAACGTGCACCATCTGCCCAGAATACATTGTTTCTTTATAAACAGTGCATTGTCATGAACTACAAAAAGATCATTTATGGGAACAGATATTTGAAAACTTAATCAAATTTAATCACCAAATCAATGGGCAAAAAATACAGAGGAAGGATGCAACTTGTAAGTGTTTAGTACTGACTTTCACATCCTTAGCACTAAGTTCAACTTCAGACAGGAAAATACTACAAGTCACACCCTGAGAGTTACCCAGCTCTTCTGCTGCTCCTGATACGTTTCTGGAAAGCTTCAAGAAACTAATTACTTTCAAATTAATTCACATTGAGCTTAAGATCCCTTAAGGGCCTTAACTAGGTATCAGAGGCACGCACAAAACCAGAAAATGGGTGAGTCACAAGGAACAATGTCACTTTTTCTTCTTCCCCAGTGGAACAAAGCTGAGCACTGCTTTTTTGGAGACTGATACCTATCAACTACTTTTTAACTTGCACTGAGCCTGACAGATAACTAGGCCACCGACCAGTAAACACACACACAGGAAAAGACTAGGCCACGTGAAACCACTAATTCTTTGAAACTCAAATTTCAATGAGGTTATACAAAAGAAATAAAAGAATAATTTACCTTGACACTTTCATTCTATCATTTGTAGTAGTTCTGCAGAATTTACAGCAGTGTTATTCTTGAGTAGCAAACAACTGCTACCTGCAAAATAGTTAACATTTACATGATCATTGCTATTCCAGTGTAATTACACAGGTTTTGTAGTTCTTATCTACCACTGGAAAAAGTTACACATTGACAACATGATATTCAAATGTACAGCTAACCACTTGGTTACAAAATATTGACAAAAGTTTATAAAGAGTTTATGTTTTAGTTAAACCATGAGGCAAGCTTTTGAGAAAGGACAGCACAAAGCAAGAGATCTTCTGGCCCAATAAGGAAATAAGCCAAAATGAAATAATTTGATTAGCAAGACATATGGATATGACCTTTGACCTCTCCTGTCCCACCCAATCTATCCTATAACTGAGACCGGATAGAGGTCTATGAATTAATTTGGTGAGAGAGGGGAGGGAAAACAACAAACCAAAACACACCAAACCAAAAAAAGCCCACCAAAGATACCCTCCTGTTGACAAAAGAAAAAGACGGTATTTTAAGGTGTTTCAGACAGCTCAGAATGAGTTAATTTTGCCTAAACAGTCTGAAATGGTGTTTTTCAGCAAAGCAGAGCTGGTGCTTACCTCTAAGGTCTGGAGCACGTGCTGCCAACAGCTCTGCTCATTTGCATACAGCCAAGCGGAACTGCTGCAGTGAAGAGCACTTCGTCAGCCATTTTGGAACTGCACTCTCTCAGCTGCACTGAAAGTGTGATTTAAGATGGCTGCAACGTGCACTCAGGACCAGCCACTCCGTGACAACTCGGCAGTGGATAAAACCCATTTATACAGCAAGGCACCTCCCTCTTTGCCACACTGCAACAAACCGCACAGGCAGAGGGGGGCCGGAGGAATGGTTCCTTTTGACAGGCAGGAAATGGTTAATGCAGGGCTGCAACACTGCAGCTACTCAGAGCATCACTGGTAAAGAGAAAACTAAAATAAACCAGAAAAGCAGCAAAAGGCAGCCCTGTTAGCTCTGTGCTCCAGGATTTGTATTGCATACTTCCAATCCCTCCCAACTCCAGGCAGTTCAGAATCCATGTCACATATTAGCAGCCACAGATACAAAGCCAGCTCATGCATAGAACTGACAAACATTAGAGAATACTTTTCAAGAGCAGCCCCATTTCAGTCTTCAAAGAAAAAAAAAAAATTCCGAAAGAAACTGATCTACACCTTTTCACAGCACCACCCATTCTGAAATACTGTGTAATGTTAGTTGTGCAATAAAACAGTTTTACTGGGGGTGGGGGGGGAAGGAAGTTCACTTTATACATAAGGAAGCTAGCAAAAAAACCCCAGAACACTCCAGAACTTCAGTGCTTGCAGAAATCAAGTATCTAAGTCTTTATAAATGATCCATATGATGTATAAGTTATTCACAGAAGAGCCACATGTAGAATCCCTTCAGCAATTCAGCTGGAATTTTGTAATGATACCAAGTAGTTTGCTCCTAACAAACTGCTTTGGGAACCTATGGGGGTACACGAGAGGTTGTCAAAGACACAATTACGCAAGCAAAACTAAATATAATACAAGTTCCTCTCTACTGTCTGTTCTTTAATGTCAATCATGTGCTCTTGCCCAGGCAACAGCAGATCAGTTCTGGAGGAAGCTCCTCTGCATCTGCCTTACTTCACCATGTGCAACTCTTCTACAAAATCCAACCACTGAAGGAAATGAATCCGGAAGGAAATTAATGTTGAGTTTTTCCTAATCTTCTACCCAAAAAATAGTCTTTGTGATCCAAAATTAGCCCAACAGGGTAAGCCCCTCCCTCCCCCCAAAAAAACCCAATGCGGGAGAACATGCCTTCCATCTACTTCTGTTATGAAAATGCCTGAACTTATATAACTGTGCATGTCTGTTGCCAGCTGTAGCTGGTTATTTCAGCACTGATTAATCATGCCAGCAGTAGTTGTCTGATACACTCATCAGCACCACAGTTATTATTTCAAACTTTAAAAATATCGAAATACAGGGACAAAACGAAGAGTGTGATTTGCAACACAAGGAAAAGCACATGCTACATACATATAAACAGCTACATTTGTTGTATCATTTTTGATAATACAATACAGATTCAGAGGACTAAATTAAAATACGCTTGAAGTTCAAATGCCCAAAAGACAAATCTCTCAAAAACAAATCTGTGAACATTGGAGAACAACTTCATTACAATTAATTTAAAATTACCTGCTACACTGAAGCTTTACTTCACCAAGACTTATTACTAATTCAAAAAATTAACTCTACAACAAATTCAAAAGATATAAGCAACCCCATGTTGCTTACTCATACATAGAGCACCAACAGTTTACAGGGATCAACAAACTTCAAACTCAAATTTAGCAATTAATTTATATGACAAACATACACACACTTTGATCTCCACAGTAGCGACGTTTTAAATACAAGAGAATTCTATGTTCAGGGCACCTACAAAATTCCTACATCAAAAGGTGAATTCTGACCTCCAGTCCTAGAAGTTCCATAAAAACCTAGGACGGTTCTAATCCGGAATCCAAGAACTGCATTCTCTGACATTCAGTCTTGGAGCTCGATATGTAGAAACCCAATGACTTAAACAGGTTCAAATAGGCAGAGCTACTTGGCAAAAGACACCTTCAGAGAGCGCTTTCACTGAGCCAGAGAGAACAGAACCCGTGTCACACTCCAGTTGCTGCAGTCAATCGTCTTACCTTGTGAGAAAGCTTCATGAACAGGCAAGGTATATGTTAAATTCAGACACCTAGTTCCAAAAAAATATATAAAAATCTAGCAGAGGGGTAGGAAACTATGCATTTTCGCAAGAGTTCCTATCAGTACACTTCAGGTAACATCCATAGGTGTGTTAATATGTTAAAAAAAATAATAACCAAACTACTTATAAAATAAAATCTGATGTTTAATTAAACACAAAAATCGGGAGTGAAATAAGTCAATCCTTTGGTCCAGGAAACAGTAAAGTGAACGTGCACTAGTGCGGAATTCCTGTATCAGCATGGGACTGCAATTTCTTAACTGCTACTTAGGTTGGCATCTACCCAGGCTCTCCAAAAATAAATAAGCAAGAAAATTTAGCATTTTAAAAAGATTGAGAATGGAATTTAAATTCAACCTGTTAGGTTTAATTTCCCTCAAATACATAAGAAAAACTCCAAACAAGTCTTACTCTGCTCTCTTTCGATGACATGCCAACTCACTGTAGTATCATCTCAGCAAGTTCAATTATTCAGTCATAAGTTAAAATTTAAAACAGAGCTTCCATTTTCCAACGTTCTCACAAACATTAAACAAGAAACTCAAGAGAATGGCATCCTCTCATTTCTCTAATTGTTGCCCTGTATAAGTAGTATCACCACACACACACCTCTTTTTTTAAAATATTATTACATGGGAGTCAGACTTTATACTAAGGTTCCTACCCTGAAGAATCAAGGAGAGGTAGAAAATCCTAGACTTTTAGATGGGATTTTATGTCATTTCACATTACAAGGGCAGTAATAAAAAGCAGCCAACGCATAAATAATTTGTTTTGCTCAAATTCTATGTTTACAAACCAGCCTACTAAATATCATCCACGCTTCTTTGTGTACAAACCACATCTTGGCCACTTTTCTCATTTACCCTCTTCTTCTGTTCTTGTTTTGTTGGCGTTTTGCATGTTAGTTAATATTAAATTGACAAAACAGCTTTTACAATGATGAAATTCATGTGAAACTACTACTATTTGTATGCATGTGAATAGATGTGGTCTTGATAGTCCATCTACTAAAACCTTCATTTATTCCTGTATTTACACAGGCCAGTGGGCTGACTTGAAGAAACAGCTCTCACTTAGGACTGCAAGAACTTCGAAAGAAAGTCTGTGATGATCATTAGACAGAGAAGACTAAAGTTCAGAAAGTCAAAGTCTGCACAACAGCTGAGGTCTTCCCATAATTCCAAGCCACTTGATTGTAGGACCAATAAAGGAAGTTGTCAATGTATTGACTGAAACCAGCAAAAGTGTGTGTTTATGCACTAGTCTCCTACTAAACACCTTTTGAAAGACTTCAAAAAAATAAATCAATTAGAATGCAACATCTTTTTAAAACACCATTTGGAAAACTGCAGTAAGTTGGAGGCAAAGGTAAAAGGAACTTTCTTTCACGTCAGGTGTTTTGTTTTTTTTTTAACATAATGTTTCTTTAGAGTATTGTGAAACGGAGGACAGTGCTTAGGACAGCACAAAATGATGGAGCAAATATAGAGGTTATTTTAACAGCTACTTGACATATCAAGTCATAGCATTCATAAAATTTGTGCTTTTAGTACATTAATTTACTTAAGTGCATTTCCAGAAATTAGACCCAGAGAGAAAAACATTTTCCTGAATTAAAAATATCCAAGTTATGCACAGTAAACAAGCTCTATTAGTTTATCTAAAAGTAAATTAGATGTCTGCTTGCAAAGTATTTTAAGATCTCACATGATTTGTTATTTGTTCCTGGAAGAAATAAGAGCTGGTAACTCACAAATACAGTTTTTAGTAATTTATAACACACAGAGCTCAAACTGACATACAACTGAGGATCAGGCAATTTTTTTAATACACCTTCAGCTACACCACCAAGAAATCACTACTTCAAATGAGGAGGAAGGGGGAGGAATGGGAAGGAGGAATCAGACTTGCTGTTGAATAAACTGGCGATTTGATAAAATACTATGCCAGTGGTACTAAACAAGACAGTGAGTAAGCAATGCAACTAATGAAACCACATTTCCTGAAGATTTTATAAACATTGTCTTGCTATGGTTTATCAGAGTAACCTGAGGTTATCACTGGTGTCTTACACACCGGGCGAGTGCACAAACACGTCTAGTCCTAGACTGCGTTGTTGATGTGACACCCTCCATACTGCTTTGACAGACAATACCTATGTCCTGACCGACAGCAAGTCATCTCTCCCCCCCAAAACAACGTGTAACTGCCAAGTTGCCCCACTGGGGACAATGGTGGCCTCTCCTCACCCCAGCTGCTCGTTTTCACAAAATTTGCAGGATTAATTATCTTGGGTACTTGCTACTCTGTCAAATTTACTGAAAACTAAGTCTTTCAAGAATTACTAATAACTGAACAATGTACAAGCAATGATCACATACAATTGGATGACTCTGCTAGACCTGAGCAGATTTCTGTTAAAACTTGTAGGGCTGTGGCACAGTTAAATATTTTTGTTACATACCTGTTTTGCTATTTTCTGCTTCAACAAAAAAAGATAATTTATAGTTGTTGAACACACTTGTCTTATCACTGAATTCCCAAGTGCCACTTAATTAACTTATGCATTTTTTAAGTTTCATGCAGGCATTTCTTTTTCACTAATAGCATTCTGGTTTTCATTTAATTCCGTCTAACAATCTGAAATGAAAACAAAGCCACGCAAAATCCAAGTGTACCTGAAATTGTACTCTTAAATTTACAATGTTTTTTTTCACCAATATAGGCACACAAATAGTCAAGACAGAACAGGGATAAGAACTAGGATATTAACTAAAACCAGAATATGCAACTAAAGTTGCATATGAACAGATGAACTCAAGGATTTTCTGATCCCCATTGGTACACAAGTAGGAAGGAAAAAAAAGTGACAAAAACCCTCACACAAACAAAAAGGTAAGACTACCAAACACATTACAAATGATACACAAAGTCTTCTCAGGCAAATGAAAATTATGATGCCAAAACATCAAGCTAAACTTTGCTTTAAAAAAGATAACCAGAATTCAAGAGGCTAACAAAAATCTATGCTCCAGATCCTCCTGAATGATAATCTCAAAGGCAGAAAGAAGATCATACAGTTACCTTCTTTGGGATCAGCCACCAGGCTTTAATATCCAAAAATAGACTAAGCTACAGGAATTGAAAATAAGAAGTATTACCCAATTCACATCTAAACTTTATTCAGCGATTAAGACATTCTGTAACTGTCCAACTTATCAAGAACAGCTGGTTACAGAGATCATTTTAGAGAACAAGCCAGTTTTCTCCCTGCTTCTTGATATATTTTTTTGACAGCTTGTTTTGTTATTTTGGTTGGTTGCTTTTTTTCAAGAAAGGAAAAAAAATCCCTACACAACAACCTTATCTTACTCTCCATGCTGTATTTGGATAAATCACTGCTGCTTGACGAACACTGTTTCCCACAGTATGATGGAAACAGGAGACCTTTTTTTTCTATGATGGACAGCATATAGTGCAATGACTGTAACTGAAATACCAGAGTTACAAATATAGATCATAAAAGCATCATTTGTGTTGACCAGTTTATGACTTCCCAATTGCATTGTGTGTGTATGTAAACCTCTCAAAGTACTGTCACATACTAAAGAGTACAGCCACAGATTTAAAAGAAATGTATTAATAATCTTAGATTTCATTGCATTTAAGATAAGTATCATATAAAGATATACTACTGATAAAAAAGAAAGAAAAAAAGAAAGAAATAAACCCTCTTAAGTTACATAACTTGCAACTTATTTGCCTCATCTAATATCCTTTACAAAAACTGTCATGCACATCTGTGTCACTGCAGTAATTTCCAAAATGAACTCATAACATAAGCATGTAACTAGCACATAATATTGAGAAACACTAGGTGGAGAGCGAGCAGAAAAAATGCATTCAGCTTGCAAACTATTCAAGAAAGAGCAATGAACCAGCAAAGTATCTCTTAGGCCTTATTATTATTTACATTTCATTAACAACCTTGAGATTTTTGGCATATATAAAATTCCTGACAGTAAGTCCAAATAAGCCTAACTATAAGTTATACTGTTAAAAACATTTAGGGGGGGAGAAATTAGACTTTTGCTTCTTGTTTTGGAATAGAGTATCTGGTTTAGACAGTTATTTTTCTCTGTGGAATCATCGTCTGTAACAGAAAAAACTAACTTTGACAAAAAATCACAATCAAAATGAGGATCCAGTTATTAATTAAGAACCAGTTACTAAAATTAAGTTTAAAAAATTGTTTAACACGTAAACTATTTCTGTTTGCAACAGATTCTGTAAAATCAGTATTTAGAGAGAAAGTATTTTTTATTCAGAGGTTTTTCACACATTTCCTGCCTTTATGCCCCAAATTCTGGAAGCATTACTGAAGAAGCCTTTATAAGAAAACTAAGATACTACAGTTAACATTAGGCTTCGAAATATGTGAAATGGGCATAACAATACAAGCAAAAGCAGGAGGTATCAGCAAACATGGTAGAGTACAGCATGCACACGTATCTATTCAGATTAGCATCTTATTGAAAACAGACTTCATAATGGACAGGAAATAAGAATTAAGAGGTCCCTTAACAAGAGCATCAAATGACTGTTTCAATTGATGTATATAATTATTGTAGCCTTCTATGAATCAGTTCTGTTGAAGGGTGACTCGCTTCAAGCCTACACAACAATCAAGATAGTCTTGTTACATTAATTCATACAGCAAAATACAACACTGTTCCACAATATCACAGGAAGCATCAGTTCAGCACTGCTACAGTTGGTAGCAAGGCTGGAGCTGATAAAATGCTTTCTACTCCAAGCAACATAAGAAGTCTACTAAACTAAGACCATAAAGATAAAGGACAAGAAGATCTCTTGAGATCCTTTGAAAAAGAACTCACAAGAGGCACTTATATGCAGCGACAAAATTATTTTTTATGTAATTATCTGCCATTTATCGAAAAACGTATTGCTATCCAAAATTGTTCCTTTCTAGATTTTACATACTTAAGAACTTGATTTAATACTTCTGGAGCATATAAAATAATTAGATAATTGCTAAACCTGAGGAACAAACAGTGGGCTTAGTTGTCATGATTCATGAATTGCGTAAGTTCTCATTCAATCACTGGTGAATTCATTTTATGATGGGCTTGACAATTACCATTAGCCCCATTTCACAGAGAGGAAAACTGAAAAAATGCCTATCCCAGGTCACATATCAAATAGTAGTAGGTTTTCTGTTAGGTTTTTTCCCCTCTAAATAATTCTTAATATTCAAGTTATTACCCACCTTCATACCTTCCTGTAGGACTGCACAAAAGAGTACCTAATCAGAAAAATATACTTTTTTCTTTCATTGATACCCGTTGTTCGTGTACAGAAACTCGTATTTACCTTATTGATTTCAGATTTAAGCAGAAACTAAGTACATTCTCCATATTTCTATTTTTAAAAATCCTAAGCATAAAGTAAAAATTAGTATCTGTAATGACTGGAACTAGAGCAAACCGGTATAACAGATAATGGCCGAAAATATAGTTTAACTTACAAAAAAGAGCCAAATAGCATGCTCATAGAAAATCTTGATCTTGTAGATGCAAATTCCAATAAACTTATTCATAAAAATATGGTGCTTGGTCATACAATCCGGGATATTGACCAGCCATATTTACTAACATACTCTTTCTTCCACCAGTTAGACAATAAAATAAACAGACAAATTGTACAAGTGTTATTTATCTGCAACTACATGAAGACTGCAGTTTTAAACTCATTGACTGTTGCATAGAACAGCTGAACTGTTCACTCCTTTAGCTTAAGAGAATATTTTTCCATCCAACAAGTCTGCGTTAAAAGTCAAACCAACATTACAATACGTAGATTTATTTCAAGATTACTACTGTGCAACAAAATATTATAGCATAGGCATTCCCACTAGAGAGCTGTTAAAGAATCAGAGATCTAGTAAGTATACATATTTGTTATGAGAAAAAACTGCTTGAGGACCTCTAGCAGGCCCCAGTGTCATATCAGAATTAGAACCTGAAATGCTTACCTATGAATACAGTTTCAGTATTTTAAATGCTTAAGCTCAAGTGTACCTTCCTTACATGAATATACTTCCTAGAACTGTTAACTTCTGCCATTTTGATATAGGCCTCCATTGCAACCTGGAGTAGCCATTCTGGCCTTGTTTACTGATGACATCACATAAATAACGCACAACTAGGCCTTTCCTCCCCATCCTCCGAAAAGACTCTCATATCTAGTAGATCAGTATGCCCATATGCTTCACAAACTTTAATCTGAAATTCATCAGTGTGCTACTGAGCGTGATAATGCAACGTTTTTTTCATTGATTCTACTGCCCTACTGCCCATCCACTGCGACACTCAACAAACCCCTGCTATATTTGACAAGATACCTACTGGCTGTGTACAGCACCACCCAGGTCATGCCACCTCCAATTCGGGTAGAGAGTAAGAAGAAGGTACTTTCGAGGCACCAAGGGGGCGGACACGCCCCTGTTCCACCCAAACACCCGCCTAGTGTGGTGCTGGAGCCACTGCCACCTCACCTCACAATGCGTAATACAGAAGGAAATCTGACGATTGCCTGGCATTGCCCAGCTCCCTGCCCCTCAAAGACACCACAGGGATCCCCAGCTGCGCACAGCTTCACACCAGACCCACCTTGTGCCCCACTGCAGGGGTCCCTCCACCGGCGGAGGATAGAGGCCAGCGCCAACCCCGGGCCCCACCTGCTGCCACCTCCAGGCGAAAAACCCTACCGCGCATGCGCGCCGCCGCCTGCACTGGAGCCACGTCACGTGCTCCAATGCAGCGCGCGCCTCGCTGCGCGCACTCACCCGCCCTTGCCAGCCAGCGCCGCGCAGCGAGCGGCGCGTGTGCAAAAGCTGCATCCCAGAGCATGCGCACTGCCGGCACTGCCGCCGCCGCCGCCACCGCGCGGGGCAAAGCTCCGCGGAGAGTGGCCGCCGCTGTCCGTCCGCGCGCGCCCCAGCAGGCGGGGAAGGAGGAAGGTGCGTTACCTGTGCCCCGGCGTCCTGCGGCGGCTCCTGCCTCAGCGCTTGGCGACCGCCGCTGCTGCCGCTGTCCCGCTGCTGCTGCCGCCGCCGTAGATTCAAAATCGGAACCCGCTCCAGGCACCTACGCCGCCTCCCGCCGTCGCACGCGCCGGGCCGTTATGCAAATAAGCCTCGTGTCCCCTCCCCTCTCCCGGCTGGCTCCGCCCTCTCTGTGGGCACAGGGGCCGGCAGTGGGGGCTGCCTCGGAGCCGGCCAATCCCAAGGCCGGCCATCTTGGCAGCATGCAAATGAACCGCCGCGTTATTTAAATGCAAGCAGGTGGCCCCGCCCCTCGGCGGGCGGTGGCGGACGCTTATTGGCCACAACAGGACTGGCCAGTCGGGCGTGTTGCTGCCGTCGCTGCCAGGGGGCGCTGTGGTAGGGTCGGGGGCTGTCGAGCTGCCCTCCTCTTTCCTCCCTCCGTTCCTCCTTCAGCTTCCCGCCACAGCCATATGAGAGCTGCCCGGCCCCGGGGCCTGGCGGACACCTTCGCAAGCCCGCCCGAGGTCTAGTTTTGCTCCGAAAATAACTCGCATTTATCAGCTTCTTCCATGGCTCGCTGCGGCCCCCTTAGCGCTCTGCTCCCCTGCGTTCTGGGCCGCGTGTGGGGGTAACTAACAAGTTTTCTCAATGACAGGCTGGACTTAGCCAAAATGCAGAGGTTTGGAGCTTTTTTTAATAACCAGCTCGGTGCCAAGAAACCCAACTGTAGGTTTGACTGTGCTTTAAGTGTATCTAAGGCACACATCCTGGGTGAGCTGCAGCTCAAAACTGCGTTTTGTGCGGAGGCCATTTCCCACCCACCCTCCAGTTAGGCCTTAGGGAAGAGGAGAAAACCATGGGACCAGCTTCAATCTGTGGCAGAGCTCAGCTCCCCTTTGTACTGTGGCCAAAGGCTGGAATGACCATTCCCAACAGCTCATTCTGTCCCACAAGGCACAGGTCAGACTGGCAGCTGTGTGTCCTCAGGTACACAAGAGGTACAAAAAGGGCACATACAGCATTTTCAGCAGAAATACTGCCTGGGTCAGCAGAAATACTGCCTGGTGCTGAGATTCAGGTTTCATTCACCTAACTCTGTAATGGAGAATTCTATTCCCTCCTTGTTGAGGCCTGTTCTTGCTACTGGAGACATGAAAAATAGCATCCTGATTTATCTACTTCAAGAGCAAGCTAAATATGAATTAAGTTTTTTGCCAGCTGCATACAGACCAGGCTGACCAACAGGGCAGCTGCTCTGTTCCTGTATGTCATGAAGCAGTACCTGTGACATGGCCATTCTAAGAGTCCTCTCAGATGTGCTTAGCAGATTGGGGGGCAGTGTTATACGATGCTGCCATTCCCAGTGGTTTGCCTGAGCTCTCAGCTACGTGCTTCCATTGTACAGCCAAGATGGAAAAAGGAAATGTGTACATGTGCCCATAAATTTGTGCAAACACATCTGCAGCAGTGCTCTAAGCAGCTGTACTAGCCTGGGAACTTGAAGTGCTGAAATGTGAATGTGCATCTTGCTCTGCCGTCTTTGCTACAGGCATGACAATTTCTAAGAGAAAGTGTGGCAGACACCTGCAACACTAATTTCTTAAACTTTCATAGCTAGCTTTATCGAGGTGCAGTGCAATGCTGGAATGTTTCGTCTTGGAAAAAGGGAGACTTGAATTTTAATTGAATCTTCTGTGCTTTTGCATACAGTCAGAGGACAAGGCATTTCAGAAAGAAAAGGCTAGAACTATCCAGAAGTGGGCAGTTCCTAGATATGCGTATTGTTCAACTTGAACTTTCATTGCTGGTGAGCCCTTTTGCAGGGTCCATGCATGTACATCCTTCAAGAGTCAACCAGGAGTGAATGCTCTGTGGATAAAAGATGCATCTTTTCAGAAGACTGAGATACTAGTACAGCCACCTCTTCGGATAACAATTGTTTTTATTCCAAACTTAATTTAGTATGGAAGCCATTAACACCACCACAGTATTTTGTCCACTGTAATGCATTTTGTGCATCTAAAGGGAAAATGAAGAAGGTTTTTGGCATCCTAAAAAATAGACATTTGTCAAGTCTGCATTCAGATGTGAATGTGCTACTATTAGCTTGATTTTTTTTCCTCACAAATAAATAGAAAATATAGAGGTGCACCGAGAAACGAATGATTACAAGAATCTTTCTGGAGCTCTGAGAAAAATAGAGTGCTGAAAAAAAATCTAGAGTGCCTCCTATTTGTCAGGCCTAATATCTCTCTCCATTTGGTGATAGGACACAGTTTAATAAGCAACTGAGGGGACCCATTGACTACTACCAGAGGAGGTGAGATGCCGTTGACTGTTATTATCCCCAGATAATCTAGATTGCTGACAATCTCTGAAGGGTTTATAAATCTACTTATAAACATGCTACTGGTCTTTCAAGTGCTAAAGAATCCATCTGTCCAGAGTTTATATGTTGTTCATAAGGACAGAAACTGAGAAATCTCTGAAAGAAGTTCAGAGACCCAGTTCTGTAGAAACATGAAAGTTGCTGTTGAAATCCCACTATTAAATAGCATGGGAAAGTTTCTGCAAAACCCAGTAGACCAATGAATATTTCTTAAGAATTACTCATAAATATTTCAAATGCTGTTTAGAAGGGTGTTCTTTGTGGTTCTGTGTTATTTTAACTATTAACAAACACTTATTGGAAAGGTGGCAGGAAACAAACGCATTCAAAGTTTTATAGAGAATTGCTTTTTCTATTTAACTTGGTATCTGAATTCTTTTTGCAAAGACAGAACGTGGTCCCATTCTTCACCAAAGCTTTACACCAATGATGGAAGTGGAATATAGCCATTTTTTATTACACAAATACATATCAAATGATTTGTTATTATTGTTGTTTAAAATTGGGTTTATAAATAAACTAGAGAATACACCCTGTAATATTTTTGTAATACCAGTGTGGTTTTTTTCAGCTTCATTCTCAGGCAGTATTCCTGTTCAGCCTTAAAAGCAAAAAAAAACCTCTAATCTGTATTTTATTTACTGTATTGATGGGGTTGCGTTAATTATCTCCAAGGTTGTATTAATGTAGCTGTTACAGCAAGTTAGTGCCCTGCTATAGCATTTTAGATACCATTATAAGCAGTAGGGTAGCATCCTTAAATCTAAAGAGCAATGACCATATTTGAATTATCAGGTCAGTAATTTGAGGAAGAGAAAGCCCAGATTTGTGTCACATGCTCTTGCCGAAGTCAATCAAATCATAGATTTGAAAAAGCAATGGAGGAAAGTTAAAATAAAAAGTCATTGAGAAAATACGTCTGCAGGAGCTTTTCTTTATTTGTAATTTTTTTTTTTCCTGTGAAAGTAAGTCACATGTAAAGCAAATAAATTGTACCACAGAAAAGCAGATGTCCGTATAGTTCACTTTTGTCTGAGGCCTCTGCTAATGCGTTCAGGCATTGTAATGATAAACACAGAGAAAAAAACCAATAAATTCTGATGCATTTCACACAATTATGAAAAAAGTGTATTTTCTGCGCAACAGAATTTCTTCTTGATGTTCTCAATTCTCCACTGAAATTAAGGCTTGAAGTATGCATATAATACTTCATCTTCTTATTTCCAGGTAACTGTCACAGGATGGCTCCCAACCTATTAGTGACATATCACTAGTAAGCTGATTACATGATCCTTCTTTCTGTATGTCAAATTGTGTCCAAAAAAACAGACTTAACACCCTGAGTTTTTCCCAAATATTAACTCTCTCCATATGATTTAGTAACTGCTAATGGAGACATTGCAGAGTCACAAATGGGAATCATAAAAGGAAAAAAGGAAAGCGGTGCTCTGAAGCGGAATACTTCTCAGTATGAAAACGAACTCTTTATATACAGAAAACTGCGTACTTCTAAAGAAATCAAAATATGATCATAAGAAATGGTTAGCAATAAGGAGGAAAACGTAATCTTATTTGTACTTGTTATTTTTAAATCATTGCTGGGAAATGTTTATTTACAAGGGGTCACCTTACTAAATGGACATCACTTTTGAGCCAATAAGATTTATGTTATGTTTTCTTGGTAATTGACTAGATTAATAAGTATTTATTGCATAGTAATAGCGTAATAGGATGGAATGATTCCAACTTCTCTGATTATAACCAGTTCCGACCCAGGGCACGAGAAACACCATAATGCCAGAAAGTAATTTCACTAACAAAAATATTTCTGGCAAGAAAAAAAGATATCTCTATTTGACAACATAATCTCTGATTTAATGACTCATTTGGGACTTCAATAATTTCTCTAAGAAGGCTTAAAATATCACTCAAAATGAATTGTAAGATACCTTTCTGGTGAAGAAAAAGAGAGGAGATTTTTTTTTTTTATTCCTTTTTCATATTAGGGCACTTTTTAAAAAATAGAGAAATTTAAAGGACAGCCAGCAGGAAGAAACCTATGAAAATATATTAGGACATTTCGTAAACCTTTTAAAAATATAAATAATGTACAAAGAGCACAAACAAGGTAAACGTAACCAAAACACTTGAGGAAATTTTACTATGATGAATTAAAGCTATTTAAGGCATTTTCATTTAGGTTAGTTCTCACTGTAGATTAAATACCTTCCTGTGACTTTTTGTAAAATATGCTAATATTATCTGTTACCTTTAAGGGTAATACAAGGATTTGGGGAAAACTCATAAATCTACTCTATTCCTCTCTGATTTAATAATAGTTTTAAAAAATAAAATTTACTAATGATAAAGTCAGTATTCTGCTCCTCACCTGTTTTCTGATCAAACTCTGTGGTGACTTTGCTATATTAACTAGCTCATTTAATTATGGTCCAGATATGTTTAGCTTAAACACCAGGGTTTTTTTTCCCTCTGAGTTGTCCTTTCCTTTTGCTGCCTTCCACTTCCTCCATAGCAAACTAGATCTAACTTCATTTCTGGTTTCAATAATAAAAAAAAAAAGTTGTATTTTGTGCCATAAAGATCGATACAGTTCAGTTGTAACTGCAGAGTTCAATGGTGAAGAAGTAGTGGCAAAACCATGGTTTTATAGCTTGTTAAGTTTGTTTCCACTGCACTAAACTCAGTATTTTCAGATAGAAGCATCACCTACACTGTGAACTCTAGTGCTTACCGTCTAGCAAAAGAGTCTGTCTGAATGCAAAAGAGAAAGTAATTCTAAAAAAATGTGACCCGATTGACAAGTGGAATCTATTAAATGAAGATCCTTTTCCAAAGGATCTAAAAATCAAGTCAATTCTAAGCACCGGGAATCTATTTGTTGGGAGGAAAAGCTTGTCTCCCATTGTGCCGCTTACTCTTTGATACGGGGAAGTTGTGAAACCTAGTTGTAAACCAACACCTGATATACTGAAGAACCTTAAAGGCTCTTTTGATTTTAGCTATTTTTCTTGCAGTTTATTTTGAATCATTAGAGGTAGTCATGTGGCGGCCATGGAACAATCTGTTTTTCATCAAGACTGTTGACTATTTAACGTACTTCCTGAACACAGTTGTCTTTCTATTACTTCAGAGATAATTGCTCTAGAATTAGCTTGGTTTGGAAGATGCCCTTTCCCCAACAAAAATGCAAAGTAATACTGTGGTAGCATTGTTACTACAGTAGAGGTTTAGTAATTAGTACTCGGTTTTAACTCTCACAATACTTCCTAGAAGCAGCGTGCTTGATCTCCGGATTACACACATAAAGATTTATGAACATCTCTCATTTAGTTTTTCCAATGCATTTAAGTATCTTTAGAAGCTGATGAAGAAATTTAATGAATATTTAATATGTTGCCTCCTTGGGAGTACGTTTTGACCTGTTGGAAGAAATCTATCTGAACATCACTCTGGAATGTAATGAATATGGAATGTCTTCAGTAAACACGCTACGCAGATAAGCGGAAATATTTGGGCTGATTTTTGTGTAGTTATGTTACTGACAGTTTAAATAAATGAAAATATTTGACCTTTTCAAATGTTTAGAAACGGCAATACTTTCTTTAAAAAAAAAAATCTATAATGTTTAAAAAGGCTTACCCTCAGGGTGAATCAGTTTCTTTTCTCAGTTTCTTTTTCTCAGCTCTAACCTTGGGCTTTTTTTCAATGTAATACCTGCTTTCGGTCTTTCTAGAAAGTGGAAGGCTCACGGATTAACGAATCCAAGTAGGAACAGTGGTGATAAATTTCTCAATAAATTATCTGTATCTGCCACTGAAGAATCAGATCCAGAGTGGTTTAGTATCAACTTTAAAAGGTAAAATACTTGCACTTAGCTGCATGAACTTTTTCAATATGTTAATTACAAAATAATTGGGACATAAGAACGTCTCATGAACTCCTCAGTTGTATACTAAAAGGTCTTTTTTTTCTTAAACAAGCTGATCTGACTTGTATTAACTTGCTGGATGCTTTGTAAATAAAAATTTGGCTGTCAGAAAAGGACTGGGATAAAAAATATGTTGGTTTGGGTTTATTTATGTCTTAATGTTGGGTGTATTACTGTTGTATTTCCCACTTGGGTTGAATATTCTCCACAGTGACTTAAAGTGAAAATGAAGGGCAGCTTAAAACTCACTATATTTATGCGAACCTATAACAAAAAAAAATCTGCTGAGGTGCTCATCAACAACTTTTTTGCCTTGGTCTTCACTGGCAAGGGCTCTAGCCACAACACCCAAGTCACAGAAGGAAAAGTCTTCCGAGACGTGACTGCACTAGCTACTCTCCTGTGGCGGGTTACCTGCGGCCAGCAGCCAGATGCCCACCCACCCAGCTGCTCTCTCAGCCCCCCCCTCCTCAACAGGACAGGGGGAGAGAATCGGTTGGAAAAGCTCATGGGTTAAGAGAAGGATGGAAATTACTTTGCAGTTGCTGTCACAGACAAAACAGACTTGACTTCGGGAAAATTAATTTATCGCCAATTAAAATTGATTTGTGTTGTGAGAAACAAACCCCAAAATTAAAACAACACTTCCCCCTCCCCTTTTTTTCCCAGGCTCAGCTTCATTCCTGACTCCTAACACCTGCTTAGTGGTGCAGGGAGGATGGAGGATTACAATCTGTACGTGGTTGTTCATNGGCCAGCAGCCAGATGCCCACCCACCCAGCTGCTCTCTCAGCCCCCCCCTCCTCAACAGGACAGGGGGAGAGAATCGGTTGGAAAAGCTCATGGGTTAAGAGAAGGATGGAAATTACTTTGCAGTTGCTGTCACAGACAAAACAGACTTGACTTCGGGAAAATTAATTTATCGCCAATTAAAATTGATTTGTGTTGTGAGAAACAAACCCCAAAATTAAAACAACACTTCCCCCTCCCCTTTTTTTCCCAGGCTCAGCTTCATTCCTGACTCCTAACACCTGCTTAGTGGTGCAGGGAGGATGGAGGATTACAATCTGTACGTGGTTGTTCATCTCTGCTGCTCTTTCCTCCTCACGTTAATCCACAAGCTCTTGTGGGCTGCAGTGTGGATTCCTGCTCCGCCATGGTCTCTCCCATGGACTTCCAGGGAATATCTGCTCCACTGTGGTCTTCTCCATAGACTGCAGGAAATATCTGCTCCCCCGTGGTCTCTGTGGGCTGCAGGGGAATCTCTGCTCCAGTGCCTGGAGCACCTCCTCTCCCTCCTTCTTCTCTGCCCCTGGTGTTCACAGGTTTGTTTCTCTCGCGTTTTTTCCTCACTCCTACGGCCATACAGTGTTTTACCCTTTCACAAGTATGTTTTCCCAGAGCTGCCACCAGGCTGGCTGATGGGCTCAGCTATATCCTGCAGTGGGTTTGTTGCGAAGCCAACTGGAACCTGCTGGGTCTGGCACAACGCAGTCCCTGACCTCTTCCCAGAGTTCACGCCTGCAGCCCTCCTGCTACCGAAAAAACCTTGCCACCTACATGGAATACCTCCCTTGGCCTTCGTGAAACACACTTTTGTCATTAAAATGCACATTCATCACACATCCTTCACAAATTTCACATACAACATCAACAAAAAATTCCCCACATCAAAATCCAAGTGACACGGCACTGGCACCAGTGAACAATATACACACACAATAGAACTCCACCACTTGCCCTGTCACCATCATAAAAATTCCCAACACCAGTATCAAAGCCCCCCCCAAATGACTCCACACCCTGGCAATGTCCAGTCCGAGTTTTGCCCATTACCTCTCTTGGTAATCACTGGCATTATCTCAAATTCTTTGAGTCCTCTGTTGGACACCCAGCAGGAGTGTGGTGGTTTTAGCCTTGCGCTGCAGCCAGACATCCACCCAGACCTTCTCTTGCTCCCCCTCTTCAACAGGACAGGTGGAAAAAACAGGACGGACAAGCTTAGGATAGTCCAGGTAAAGGCAGCAAAATCACTTACCAGTTACCACCACTGGCAAAACAAGACTTGCCTTGGGGATCATGAATTTGACTTACTGTTAACGGAAACAGTTTTGGTTAGTGAGAAATAGAAACAAAAATTAAAACAACACCTTCCACCCTCCCCTTTCCCAGGAAAAAACCCAAAGTTCCTATTGTATCATAAATAATACATTTTCCTTTATTATTTTTTGATAAACACACTGAAACAGTTCCTTTTACCACAAGCTGGTACCGTTTCTTGTTTTGTTTGTGATATAGTCTTACCAATCATAATTTTAATGTTTTCTTGATGTTGCTCACCATATAAACCAAATTATTAATTAAGAAAACCAACTTTTCAAATGTACCTCATTTATTTCAAGAGGAAGTGAACAACTTAAAAAATTTAGAAAATATTTTCTCATCATACTCAGTGTTTTCATTAAGATGAGGTAGGGACAGATTTCTAAGGAAGTTCTTTGTGTGGCAAAAATACCCCTTTTGGAGCAGGAGGAAGAGAAATAGATCATGCAGAAGATCCACAGGTACGTGGAAGAAGTTATGCTGTCACTCAACAGCATGGTCTAAATGCCTGTAACAACTTTAAGCAAATTCACTGTTTGTTTTGCATTTTCACATTGTGGTGGTGTACCCTCCCCCAACCTCCTACACCACATGCTCAAGCCACAGCTGTCAGGGGTTGCCTGGACTTTGGGGGATGGACAGCAACATAGCAGCCAGACACACACTGTCTGGAATAGTGACCTAGATGTCTTGCTGGTATGCAGATACGACTATAGGGCAATCTTCTTACTCTATAAATAGTGAACAGCCCAGGGCCCATTGAGCTCTCTTGAATAGCAGCAGGCTGCACGCCAGGAGCTCCCTTTTGGGTAGGGACACCTCTCAAGGGTACTCCTCGAGGTTAAGAGATTCCTTGCTTTACACAGACCCTTGGTAAGTGACTAACAGCATGCTAAACTTTGAAATCTTAGCTAAGTGGTATATAAAGATTGATTGAACTCCCCTCTGAGTAGGAGTACAGAAAGCAAGGGGGACCTTTCTGAACCTCGACTCAGTGGGAACGTCTCCCTGAGAGTTCTGTCTGCATCCTCTATGCAGTAAATAACCAAATGTACCTTGCCATTGAATCATGTTAAAACAGTTGCATTTAGTATCAAATCTTGTTAAAACCCTGTTTTATATTAAAAAATAGTTGGCTGCTTCCCTCTCATGAGTGAAATGCATCACTCCATCTGCAATATACATTAATCCAACTTGCGATACCAACTCGCTAGGATTTTATGTAAAAGAAAAGCATGTTTTGTATCAACTTCTTTTATATTAATACTCCTTAATGAAATGTCAAAACTATTAAAAATATGTTTGATTGAAAATTCAGACATTTTGAATTTACACGCACTCATTGTGTGAACTCCATTTGTCCTGCTCTTGTGTATCTAAAGAAAAGAGAGAGATCTAGAACTCAACGTACTAAGCAGAGTTCCATAGTCCACCCTCATGATGCTAGTGCTGAGTTGCCTGAAATAAGGGAAATGCATCATTTTTAGTGTATCTGGTGGTAAGACTGTCAGCTACCAAAATATAACTTTGTGTGTGATGAATGACAGAGAGTATTTCACAACACTTAAAATAACACACTTTTGACATAGTATTTAATTAACAACAGACCTCGCCAACAACAGAAATAATTGTCAGAAATATCACTTGAATATGATGTATTTTGAAAGAACATAACCATTAAAAACTGCTTAACTTACAACGTTTAACCAACTATCTTCTCTGTCGCTGCATTCTCCTCTCCAGAATCACTCTTCTATTCCTGTCTCCAAACCTTGACCCACAAAAATGTGTTTTGGAATTGCATTGGAATCTGGCCAGGAATCTGTCAAGGGACAAAGCTCTGAACAAAAGACAATGAAACTCACAACTGAATAGTTAGCTTCTTTCAAATTACGCAGGTTTTTAGGTGCACTTCTCTCCAGTTGCCTGGAGTTGTGTCTTTGTACTAGCCTCATGCTAATGCCGAGCCCATTAGCTCCTGAGTTGTGTCTTCTGGGCATATGCCCCTTCTGTCTCGCCTGTTTCAGCTGCTCCAGGCTCTGGTATCTTTTTTGCTTTACCCTTTCCCAGCCCGTCTGTGGCTCTCACTTCTCCCCAAGACGTGTAACTGGTCAGGGCTTCTCCAACCAGTTGAGAAAAGAGCAGCTTCACTCACATATTTGGTCACCCAACGGCGAAACCAATGAGAAAGTGTGTGGCTACCAAATGACAAACCTGTAAGCTACAGCACTGGCGCAACAGCAGAAAACCAAAATTATTTTGTATATATCCATCATAACTGTGAGAACTGGTATTATGATACAATAATTTTCAAGAGGTGTTAATGCTCTTTATCCAGGAAAGCAACTATCTGTTACAGGGGAGTAAAATGTTTGCCTTGTTTCAGGTTTTGCTTGGCCGAGTGATCTTCTGCTTTGCATTTTTTTCTCTTTCTAGGGGCTTTGCTCCCTCTACTTTTAAAGTGCCTTCTTCTAGTTACTCAAAAGTAATGTCCCATTTGCTAGAGGGGTTGTGGGTTTCCACTATACCATTCCGCTTCTTCCTAAGGGTTTAGCACCATGCTTGTACTTACTAGTCACTTGCTGGTTCACCAGTAGAGTGGCAAGAGTGACTCCCTAGAATTAGAAAATTGAATGCTCATATGATTTTGTTTTGCACTCAAGGTGGTCCCTTCATGATGAGGTTGCACACACATCTCTGGCCATGCACCTGCACGCAGACATGGTCCTCAACACCCCTCAGGCACCTTCAGAGAAACATCCTTCCGCCCACATACGGCACGTATAGAAGTAGAACAAAATATCTCTGCCTGTGAGCCTAACTGTGACCGTGGTGAAGCTCGTGACGGGCTGCTGTCTGTTCAGCCCCAGGGAATTCCCACCCTCTGCTTTTAGTGAACAACATTTTTTCATGATTTTTTTTTGTTTTGGTTTTGGGTTTTATTTTTTTTTCAGAGACAGCCAGTGGCCCTGGGGCTGCAGAGCTGGGAGTGCCGCCTGGCCTTGGCGCCTCTGCCCACTTGGCCGAGGGGAGGGTGGCCCGGCCTCCTCCGCGGCCGGGCCGGGAGGTGCAGGGCGTCCCACCTACCCGCCGGGTGCCCCCGGGAAGGGGCCACCATAGCGGCCGCCCCACCGGGCGACGGGGGGCGTGGGCGGCCGTCACCATGGCAACGCGCGTGTGAGGTAAGCGGTGTTGCCTAGCAACCAGGGCTCCCGGGCACGAGGAGCCTCTAGAGAGTTCGGAAGGCGGCCGTTGGGAGGGGGGAGGGGCAGGCAGCT
>VXBJ01002086.1:0-16693 GCA_013400055.1 Nycticryphes semicollaris | reverse complement strand
GAGCGGGACCCTGCCGTTAAAACGGGGCCTGAAACCAGCCAAATGGAGGGTCGTGGGATGGGCTGAGGTGGGAGTGGCACAGGAAAGTGCAGGGATGGCGCTGGCCCCATTTCCGGGCATGGCTTCCCACAGGCGCCACTCATCGGGTCCTGCCAATCTGCGGTGTGGTCCCCGTGTCCTTGCGACTGGGGAGCGCTGCTGGGGCAAGCTGAACTGAAGCGTGGTGATGTGGGAAGGGCTGTACGGAACAGCCCTGTCCCAGTTTTGGTTTTCTTGGTGTAGGCTGAGATCGGGAAGAGCTCACTGAACGCATTGCTTTCAGGCAGCCAAGATGCTGTCCGGAAAGAGGTCACTGGGGCAGTACTCTTTTTTCAGTGGCCTTAGTAATGCTGATAGGTAACACCACCGTTCCTTAAAACAGAATGTGTTTACAGAGACCTGCTGAGATCTAGACTTCGCATCCCAACAAAAGAGGCCAGAAGTGCGAGAGGTCCAGAGGAAGCTGATGGAGATAATCAAATGCCTCTGTAATGACAATTAATTTTGTTTTTTCTGTGCTAGATGTTATGAAAACAAACTGCAGCTGGCTTTTGCAGACTTAGGAGAGAGGCAGGACACAAAGTATAGAATGACAAGGGTAAATATTTATTCATGCATACAAGGTGTCCCAATCAAATTGGGGCACCCCAAATGCAGTTTTACACAAGGTTCCTGTAGCCTTCAATTGTTCAGCTACAACATGATTCAAGTAGTCACTATCACAACACAATCATAATAAAACTTTGCAAAGCAGTTATAGTTCTGGCAGCTTTCTGGCTGCTTGTCTATTGATCCAGATGTCAGTCTTGCGATAGTTACTTATCTATGATGCCAGATGACACTGGGAGAGTTTGAAAGATGTGTTACAGGAGCTAGAATGCTTGCGTTATCTTAACTGTCATGGGGTGTCTTTAATTCTTCTTGGAGACCTCTACGCTTCCAAGAAGCAAAAGTCCTTATTTCCAGGGCCAAGCTGTCCCCCTGGTCCACCAATGAGCTGGTGTCCATTACTTTGTTTTTCTTAAGCATGAACAATCCCAAAGTCTCCACTAAAATTCCATTACCTTATTACATTGCAGAGTGTAATAGGATCATGGGATCACAGAATGTTTGAGGTGGAAAGGACCTTAAAGATCATCGAGTTCCAACACCCCTGCCCTGGGCAGGGACACCTCCCACGAGAGCAGGTTGCTGCAGGCCCCATCCAACCTTGCCTTGAACACTTCCAGGGATGGAGCAGCCATAACTTCCCTGGGCAACTTGTTCCAGTGTCTCACCACCCTCAGACTGAAGTTACATTAAGTAATACTTCACTAATGTGAACTATGAGTAATGTGAGCTAATATATATTAACTAAGTTAATATACTTTCACACTATAAAGACTGCTTGATACAATAGTTAGGGAAGGGAATTTCCATAACACAGACAACAGGACAGAATGAGAAGGTATAATACAGAGTTCCAGTGACGGCTTCGACATTGACTGATTCCTCAGGAAAGACATTTGGTGGTTACGATAAGCATGTAAATCTTCATTGAATATAAATTAACAGTTAAAAATGTAAAATAGAAAAATATGAGAATACATACAATATTGGAAAAAAATCATGCTAACAGTAGTAGAATGTTAGCCTATGTGTATCTCTGTATTATATTATCTTACATAAAATAGTTTTCAGGTGTGATACTTCCGTCTCAGATGGGCACACCATTACAAAAATTTGAGTTCAGAGATGTCTGAAAACATTGACTAGAACTAAAATGAAAAGTTAAAAATCCTTTGTTTAGAAAGTAGTGATATCAGCTATGAAAAATACTAAGCAGCACAGAGATTTTGTGCTGACTTCCTGTTTGTCCTTTCAAAAAACAAGTCAAGGGCATGTTGTAAAAACAGAATGACATGGATTGTGGCTGTACTAAATCACAGCAATCCGGAAGCCTAACAAGGTTGTAGTCTCTGTATTAGAACTGCCTCCTGCAGGCTATGCTCCAACTGATGTGAAAGAAATGGCTCCATTATGACACCTTCCTATCGCCATTGCAGCTTCACTCAGGCCTGAAACCAGATCTACGAGTTCATAAGACATATCGAATAAAAATACATCCATTTTTGATCTTCCTGAGTTTAGTTTTACTTCAGGCATTAAACTTGTGTCTCTGGTGCATCCACAAGAGAAGCCAATTCTGAGTTTTTTTCAATTACTATCAAACAGTGCAATGGGAAAGAATTTTCTAATTGCTTTGTTAAAATCCCTCCATGGCAATCTGAATTCCTGGCACTAGATCTATTCTACGGGTCTTCTGTTCAGCATTTTAGAATTGTCATTTGAGTGTAAACTGTCCTAATTGTTAAGTGGGTACATTAAGGAGCAGCTGATGAAGAGCCATGTTAGAAGCAAGTATATAGATGGACTCATTGTCATGGTGCCCCCTCGCTACCCAGTTCCTTTGCTGCAAAAAGACAGAAACTATCCCAAATTCTTCAGACACCGAAATTTTACTGTAGAGTACAAATCACTGTGGCTCTAAGTTCTTTTTATGATTCATGAGCACACTTTATAGCATTTCTAAAGTGTAGAATTTTATTCCTGCTTTCTAGTTTATGTAATAAACTTCCCTGGCTTTCTGTCTCCTTGTTTATCGTGACCACCTGCACCAGCTGATTAAATTATGGTCTGCTGTATTAGAAAACAGTGTATGCTTTTTTTATAAGATAGAGGGAAGAGAATAATTCCATCTGTAAAGAGACCATGTTTTACACTCACCTTGAGTTTAAAATGAAAACATTTTTAATACCAAGCACAGATCAGTAACGTTTTTATAGTCAACTGTGCTATTGAAAGCACCATTTTGTATTTCATATATTCAACTTTTGCATGTGCCCTTTTTTACTGTTTAACAGTGCTAAACAGTTATAGCCGAAGGTGCCAGTTTCCTTTGCCCCACACCTTCCTGTGTGTACTGATATGCTGATTTGTTAAGATATAATTCTGATTTTGTAAATGATGCCTGTTAAAAGAGAAGCCGCTGCCTGAGCACTCACACACCATTTGAGGAGTCGCACACACACCTCCCGAGTCTTAACTGCTTGGACCAGGGTCCCTATGCAGTGGGTGACTTCAGTGAGCCAACAGGTGCCCCTTTTGACTCCTCACACACACCCACACTTAACTCTTGGGTGATCTCTCTCTTCCTTCAGGCTTGACTCTAGGCTTCCTACAGCAATTTCAGGTGTCAGATTTTATGAAATGAAGTAGTTTAATTGGAAGGTGCAGCAGTAGGGTCAGCCTGGGCTGAGTGTCTCCAGAGAGGGACATTGAACAAAGAAATCCTTGGGAAATTTGACCACCCGCACCAGCTGATTAAATTAAATTAAATCCTTGCATTTTATACCTCAGTCCTTCATGTGCTGTTTGCATGCTGTTCATGGCAATTTTAGTCCAATGGTGATTTTTGGTCTGGGGTCTTCTGACACCTTACTGGATTCTGTTTTCTGTGTCCAGGCAGTCAGGCCGTTGACTGCTCTTACCTCGGTGATTTGCAGTCTCTGCTGATGGTTGTAGCCTCCTTATCTTCTGGTTTATGCTTCTTGTGTACCAGTGCTTGCTGGCAGAACATGGGGAACTGAAAAGTCCCAGACCTAGGGAAAACACTACCAAAACACCAGGGTGTTATCAACATTTTTCTTATACTGAAAGACTAAACACAGCACTGTATCAGCTGGTAGGAAAATTACTAAGTAAATTAACTCTACTGTGTCCTAAAGGCTTCAGCAAATCTAGCTATGTATGCTAAGTAAAACTAAGCAAACAGCATAAATCACACCGTATTAAAACCTTAAGTAATTTAATTAAAATGTACTTATTTAAGCTAAACAACTAATATCTTTCAACAGTGTCATAAGCTTCAAGGTAGTGAGGAAGCAGGCCTGTAGATCTTGACACTGTTATCTGACATTTGCACTAATGATAAAACGTTTTAGGAGTAAACAGGCTATGGAGCCCTGATTGAGGACACTTCAGGCTTAATCAACAGCTTTTTGTCCCATTTTACATCACCCATAGCTTATGCACTGGTGGTGCAGGGCCGCTGCTTCCTCTCTGGCAACCAAAACCGCGCTTACCAGCTCTGGGTGGCACATGGTGAGTGAGGAGTGGGAGAGAGCCTGGAACAACAGGCTGCACCCATGGCACATGTGTCCCACTGTTCTGTTCTTCCTAAAAACGCATTTCCTGGCTGCAGCCTGTGATGTGACTGTCATGGGGAACTTTGGTGTCACAATCTTCTCTTTTGAATCACAGGGTTTATTGCAGCTGATCTTCAGAAGCTGAGAAGCCAATGCTTGAGGAAAGCAGTCACCTACTGTGGGGCTTCAACTCTAGCTGCCATGCTGTGCACTAAAGCAATCACCAATAATGCTGTAGATCCTGAGCATCCTAGGCTGGGTTGCTATACTTTAAGGATTAAAAACAATTTTTGCTATTCAGCTGCAGAATTTATGGGTAATTTCTCAGTGATGTATAAGTAAACTAACCACCCTTCTTTCATGTGAAAAACATCAGTCCTCCCTGTTTACACTACTCAATGATTTAATTATATTTACTGGAAGTGCAAAGGGCCTAGTTTTGTGGCTGAACACCAGTATAGAGATCTTCCTTATTTTATCTTTCAGTTTAAGTTTCAAGATGGATGCATTTTCAGCAAAGTGAAAGATGAAAATAATAAATACTAGAATTATACTGACTAAAAGTAAGATCCGAAGGTAAAAAACGTCCTATTACAGTATCTTATAAAGATATGTTACAACAGGTGTTGGATTTACTGTAAATATCTTCAGATAAAATATAAAGGGTTAGGATTTAATAATTCTCAAGTTTGCAATTGAAGGAAAAAGCTAATTTTCCAAAATTTGTGTTCTGCCAAGCATATTTCATATACAGAATTTTCCAGTTGCCCACAGATTCTCTTCTTTACTATTAAAAAAACCCAAGAAAGGCTCTAGTGTGGGAGAGAAAGAGGAAACTTTCAGAAAGTAAAATAAGTTTCAAGCTTTTTAATGCAATGGTTGCACTTAAATGTTCTGTTTTGAAAGAGTACAGGCTTGATATTTGGTTAAAATTCATAACACAATGACTGTAATTACACTGAAATTATAGCCTATTTACACCAGTAATTTTTTATCCTACAATTACCACAAATTCACATAACCACAAAGAGCATGGCTGGGAATAATGATAATGGGAACACAATGGTTCATGTGAACACAATGTACATCTGAGATGCATATACATGCGTATACAGAGATGTGATTGTGTGTGTCTGTCTATACATGTATGTAGAATTCAGATGCAGAATACATACATGTGTTCTATGGAATTGGAATAACTGGAATAACTGTATAATTAGTTCATGTTAATATTGACATAAATTAAATCATTAAAAAACATGACCTTACTGTAACTGGGGGACAACTGTACTGAAACTACACTGTAATTAATTGCTGTGTGATGATGCTGATATCCCATGTGCTTGAAACACAAGACATTTTAACTTTATTGCAAATCATTTTAAAAGTTGACACAGCAACTTCATATCAGTTACTTGCAGTTGTTTCTAAATGGTCATGTGTTGAAATGCCACATTTTTTTAAAAAAAAATTAATCATTGAATTTTCAGTGTGACGAAATTATTCCAAGTTTGGTTTTGATGCTCTTGTAATGCCAAAATAGGTAAGATGTACAATTTTAGGTTTGTAATACTAGTTTTCTATAAGAAATACTGAGAAGCCACTAGAGTTTGACGCTATTAGAAAGACTAAAATATTAAATATTTCATATTATTATTGGCATGTTTCATATCAGGTTTCACAAGCAAATTTTGAAAATATTTAAGTTTTTCCAGTGCACTAACACTTTCACTATAGAGCATAAGAAATGCTTACAATGGAAAGAGCAAGACAGATGTGAAGGAGAAAAAAGACGAAGGTAGAGCAAAACAGTAGCGGTGAAATTTTTGGTTTCCATGATTTCTGCCTTGGTTTCTCAGTTTGGGGGTGTGGCTTTGTCTCTCTGCTTTATGTGGCAGAAAACCGGAAGGGGTTGGTTGCAGGAAACCCAAAGAGAACGAGAGGCTGTGAAGGACCGCTGGAGGCAGGAAGTGCAATGTTGATGAAAGAAAGAAGCGAGCACCATACAGGAAGCGGTCTGTCAGGCAGGGTCAGGAGAGTTTAGAACTGTGAGAGTACTGTGCAATGACATCATCAATGAGCTCACTGGAATGATTTCTGTGACTGTGTCGGCCAATGCCAAACTCTGGTGGAGTCCTTACAGGAAAATGTTTATCCTTCCCCTTAGCTTATATAAATACTGAGCAATGGTGGGGAGGAAGGTGACTACGTGGAAGCTGCGTCAGCGAATGATGAGGCGTGAAATAATGATTTTTATTTTTTTTTTCCAACAGCAAGGCCAAACTACAGCTGAAAAGAAAGTGCTGATGAAAGGGGCTTATTTGCCAACATCCCTGCAATTCTACTTCTGTATATTTAGTAATTAAATTAGAAATGTGTGACTAAGGAAGTCAAGATACGCATGTACCATTCAGGATGTCTCTGCAACATCATCGCTGTTGTGAAATCCCACTGGTCACGATAGTGCTGTTTTAACAGTATGTTTGTCTAACTTCCTCTCTTCAGAGGCAACAAAGCTAATGCAACCTTGCACGTGACATACTTTCCTGCATTGTATTATTGCATCTGTAAGTAGAGGGTTATATATTCAAATCCTTTCTACAGCTGCATGCCTGCACAGGTATTATTAAATACTTGGAATGATGCTCTCATTAGTGACTTCTCAAGAAGGCTCCCTTTGTAAGCTACCAAGCTTAGTCACTTAACTTCTACTGCTGTGTACTATTGTGCTCACCTTACCTGTATGCAATGAAATCAGGTCAATATACTTGTGAAAACATGTTATCTTTGAAGTCCCTGAGCCAAGCATGGCTTAGCAATACTTATGAACACTGTACTACTATATATATATATATGTAAATCCATGAACAGACTTGTATGTTCTTAAGTGGACCTTCAGTAAGTGTCTTGCATTCATGTGGCAATAATTATTGCACGGGTGGGTCTGTTTTATGATGGCATACATAAATACGTAATGCTATTGGTATGAACAGTGTAGACAACTGAGGAGCATTACAGCAAACACGCAACAACTCATTTCCTCCACAGAGCAATGATTAGAGTGCATAACTTCTAATGCAGGAAATCTCTTATTCTGAAATGGAACCATGTCTGAGGTGGAATTGCGCAGGGTAATCACATGTTCACTCCTTCTTTTAAAGTACTTCAAGGTCCTTTTTAAATCAAACTTATTAAAATGAAGAGCACAGGAAAAAAAGTCTAGTCTTTTTACTGAAGCAAATGCTTTCTCCTTGTCAGCCTCCTGTATAGGCATGCTAGCTGGTGAGAACTGATTAACTTGAAACCCAACATAAGATCCTTAAATATGAACAGCTCACTTTTACAAATATCCAACAGCAAGAGGCAGAGAGGAGGGAAATGGGAATGCAAAGACAAATTGCAACATGTTAATCCTGGGGTATCCAGCCAGTTGGACACTGGATATAACATTTGCCTTCTGTTCTTTAACAGACAAAGAGATGACAAGGTATTTTTGAGACGCTGTGCTGTTGACAGCAAAATGTATTAAGTGCTTAGGAGGTGAGATGTGTTTAAGAACAGAAATACAGTGACACTTACATGTATGCATACCTGAATCCAAGTCACTTTTTCTAGAAACATTTTTTGGTGGCAAGCCAGCAGCTTCATCTTGATATGACAAATGTTATGTGTCTATCTGCTTCCAAAGAGGTATTTCACAAGAATTGTTTCCTTTTTCTTCCCCATGAAAAAAAAAAAAAAACAAAACCCAAACCAAAAAACAAACCCAATTCTGGAAGGCCCAGAATGTAATGATGCCCATGATCTAACATCATCTAACATCTCCTCTTAAATTAACATGGCTAACAGAGGAAAGACTTGGAAGACACTTAAAAACAGACCCCTGAGCCAAAATGAAAGTACAATAGTTGACCTTAGAGCCCACTTTTTCTTTATAAAGAAAACCAAAGAAAACTAATGAATCAATGTGACTCACATAGTTTCAGGAAATGGACGTACACCCATTGCCAGATTATATCAAGAGGAGAAGGAATGACCTCATTACATCTGAAGACCAACACAGAAAAGACCTGTGTAACCTTCCTGCTGGTTTCTTGCCTCCCACAGCAGCACTGACAAATATATCCAAGAAGCTGGCACTGAGTCACCTCACCTGTTTCAGTGCTGCACATACGAGAGCCCTGCAGGAAACAGGGTCACACTGAATCCATATATGTTTCAGAGAAGCTACTCTGCTGGCTATTGCTCTTCATCTGGCATTCCTCTGCACCTGGATCAGCTTTTCCATTTACAGCTTTCTTCTGTCCTTATCTTGACCTGATGTCCCCTTGCTGTTCTAAGCACCAGTGCACCATGCAGTACAACTGTTTGCAGTTACAACTTCTTTACAAGTATATGAAGAAAAGAGTACAGACCTCCTTAGAGTAGCCACACTTTTCTCTCCTTCTGTGCTTCAATAGAGCCCTATCAGGATGCTCCAGATAGATTCCTGTCCTCTTGAGGGAGGATCACATCCAGTCCTAGCTGAGCAGCTTCTGAAGCTTCTCAAGCAACTGCTTGAGACCAACAAGCAGTTGGCAGTGCCAACACTGGAGCAAGGGGACATGGACTGGGGCAACTACAAAGCCAAGGGTCACTGGCAGGACTGCACTAAGGGAAAGTGGAACACGAGCACTTCTGCTAATGTTCTGATGTGATCATCCATACTAGGGGGAACAAATTCAATGTTTGCAGCAAAGGCTATTGGCAAACCCCAGCAGAGGCTCTATAAAGTTTTAAGTTGGCATCACAAAGTATCCAAATAAATTCAGCCCCTAATGAGGTGGTTCCCATCAATGTGTGGCCCAGTAGTAGAGATCCAGATACTACGGATAGTCCTGCAAAGCCCGGCAAGAGTCCTTTTATTTACCTTTCACATTTTAGTATGCAAACTGGCAAAAGTAGGTCTCCTTGAATACATTATAAGGCACTTGCTGCGATTATTTATATTCTACTTCTATCCATGTACATCTTTGCCCTGTGTGTGTGCGTGAAACTTTGGGAAATGCTTCACAAGACAAATGTTTTCTAGGCTGCCCACAGTGTGGTCTAACTGATTCAACCTAGAGACTTTGACCTTGCAACAGAGTAATGCATATTTCCAAAAGACCAGGGACTTTGAAATGAAACCATTCTGCCAGCTGACACGCATCTCAAATAATACCTCCTGCCCAGACAGCCTGCAGGACTGAGCATGCAATTACAATCATGGCTGCAGATTCCTCAGAAGCTCCCCAAGTGAATACCAACTCTGTATCAGCTTGCAGGTCCCATAGAAATGAGCTGCAAATGAAAAAAAAAAATGTCCTTTTCAAGTGCACTTCAAACTGGAAATAGGAATCATCAAAAAGTGATAAAGAAAAGCAAATTTCATCCTCACGGGCGCTTGAACTAGTATTTGGGCAATAAAGATTTGTGCATTTTTTTCTTCTTTATTTCCACCTGCATACTGCACTCCTAACTGATAGAGGCTGTCATCTGCTGAGCACCTGATAAAGCTCCAAGGAAGAGAGAGGGATGAAGGACAAACTTGCTGAGCTCGTATCTGCATCTCAGCAAAATGGCCAGAAAGCTGACGAGTAAAGAAGTTGGGTATTTCACAGCTTTCCAATTGCAACTAATTCAGTACATATCTATCCTAACGTTCTTAATATGACACTACCTTCGTCTCTTTCCACTTTGTCACTTCTCGTCCTATTCCAGCAGACATGAAATAAAATAACGATTCTGCTTGGTTCTGCCGCAACTTTTCCAATATTTGAATTGTAATCACGTTTCCCCTTATTTTTCACTAGACTAAACAAGTCCAGTTATTACACCCTTGTGTTAAGCTTTGTAGATTTCTTATCATTTTTGTTACTCATCTATGGATTTTTTCCAGCTGACATGTATTTGCTTGGAATGCTGCTTATATCTGAACTTACTATTTTATAGCTAAGATTTTAGCAAGTTTTTCACTTGTTTTAAAGTGAAAGGAAATTCTGTTATTGTTCACCATTCACTTTAAATGATCATTACTATATTGAATAAATAGTATTTTTATTATGTAAAAATCTTCTTAGGAATTTTACTAGGAGTTCACTGACATACCATTCACCCTGATTACATCAATTTATATGGTATTTTAATTTTTTTTTTTCAGTTTCCTTGGTATAAGTACATTCTTTTCCTATTGCTCAGACTTCATCTCATATCAAGAACAGTAACCACCTAGCTGAACAGATAGAAATGGTGTATATCCATCCTTTGGATGCCAGGTTCCCACCGAATCTGCTCTATTGCTCCCCCTCAACGGGACAGCAGAGAGAAAATATGACCAAAGGCTCATGGGTTGAGATAAGGACAGGGAGATGACTCATCAGTTACTGTCACAGGCAAAACAAGACTTGCCTTGTGGAAATTAAATTTATCACCAATCAAAAGTCAGAGTAGGATAATGAGAAATAAAAACAAATCTTGAAATACTTTCCCCCTACCCCTCTCTTCTTCCCTTGCCCATCTTCACTTCTGGCTTCTCTACCGCCTCCCCCTCAGCAGCACAGAGGGGACAGGGAATGGGGGTTGTGGTCAGTTCACACATTTTTTCTGCTCCTTCCGCCTCACTCCTTCCCAGTTCCAGCGTGGGGTCCCTCCCACGGGAGACAGTCCTCCACAAACTCCTCTAAAGTGGGTCCTTCCCACAGGCTGTAGTTCTCCACGAGCTGCTCCATCACTGGTCCCTTCTGCAGGGTGGAGTCCTTCAGGAACAGACTGCTCCCGTGTGGGTGCCCTGTGGGGTCACAAGTCCTGCCAGAAGACCAGCTCCAGTGTGTGCTCCTTTCCACAAGGTCACAGGTCCTGCCAGGAGCTGCTCCAGTGAGGGCTCTCCACAGGATCACAGCCTTCCACCTGCTTTGTGCGGGGTCCTCCACAGGCTGCAGGTAGATATCTGCTCTACCATTAACCTCCATGGGCTGCAGGGGGACAGCCTGCCTCACCATGGTCTTCACCATGGGCTGCAGAGGAATCTTTACTCAGGAGCCTGGAGCTCATCCCTCCCTCCTTCTTCACTGACCTTGGTGTCTGCAGAGTTGTTTCTTTCTCATATTCTCACCCCTCTCTCTGGCTGTTGTTGCAACGTAGTTTTTTCCCCCTTCCTAAATATGTTATCAGAGGCCCTATCACTGTTGCTGATGAGGTTGGTCTTGGCCAGTGGCAGATCGATCTTGCAGCTGGCTGGCATTGGCTCTGTCGGACATGGGGGAAGCTTCTGGCATCTTCTCACAGAAGCCACCCCTGCAGCCCCCTTACCCCTCCACTACCAAACAAACCCAATACAACAGGCTATTCAATAGATCCAGAAAGTCTCTCTGCTTTTATCTCCTAGTTCAAGGCTGGTGTCTCTGCCACCATTACTGAGCAAAACACAGTAACAACCTGTCACCTAAAGCAGATACTAAGAAATTATCACTTGATCATAAAGCCCTCGACCTGCTCAACGGGTTTGTAGATGTATTGTTGTTGCTCAACAGAAGAAATGTTTGTAGCCAAGCAACTCCTTTACTCCCTGTAAGATTCCTAAAAAGCTGACACTTTCATCTGTAGAAAGTGAATAGTACGCTGGAATCTAAGTTGCCATATAGAGCGTGTCTCTCTATTTGTACACCAAAGAAAAAACCCCAAATGTTAGCACTGCAAACTCACAGTTTCTGACAACAGGCTGCAATTCAGTCAGCCAGAAACTGGCAACACTCATAACTACACCTGTGGTTAGCCAGCGGCAGTCATCTGACTTGTTCTTAACTTACAGTCCCTAACTTGTTTCGCACAGCATAAGAAACAAATCTGTGACAATTATTACTTCTGGTCACAACTGGCCACAGTTCCAAAGTCACTCAGTATCCAGCACCCAGAAAACTTGATGATCTGGCCATTTATGTAGGTACTTTGCATAGTTTTAACCATTTTGAAAATCTGCCTTTGACAACTAAGTGCTATTTAACCTTCTAAGTTTACAATCAGGCTATTAAATATTAAAACCCTAGGATCTAGAACACTGACTGGCATATTTTACAGATTAAAGAATTTACTTTATTAATTTTTTCTGATGGAAATGATGTTGTGATCAACCTCTTCTAAATATGGAGAATTCTGAAGAAAATAAAATTGTATCCAGTCTTGAACATCCAGGGTTCAAACCTCCTGCCTTTTGTTTCCCTAAAATTGTTTTTTCTGCGCTGTTAGGAGAGACCTGAAAGGGAGAAAATGGTGTTATTGCAGCTGAATGCTTGGGGACATATTTGTTCCTGAACTGTTAACAGTATCTGCAGACAGTCAGGAGACGAAACAATGGAGATTACCTACCTGAACGAGGAAGAAATTACCCAAAGTAAAACCTACACAATTTCTTAGCATGCTCTTGTCCTCAGCTGGCATTGCCAAACCCGAACAGCTCATGTTCGCACCGCACTAAAGCATGACTATTAAACATCGTGCTACAATTTCAATATGTCCTTGGCTGAGATACCCTGCTGATGCAAATTCAACGGCTAACTAACAGCATGGGAGAAACGGTGGTTAGCAGCAGAAATCTATTGCAAAGCTATATGGATCTATTTTAAAGCCTGTGCTAAAGCAGTTACATAGAATTCAGAATTTATGCTGTAAAAACCAGATGGAAGCCCTTCCCATCACTTGATGCAGAGAAATCTGTTCTCCATCCAGCACAAGCGCAACCCGCTGAGGCTGAGGCTGGGGTAAAACAAAGACACAGCTGAAAGAAATTCACTGATCTGATGCCTCTTCTAGACAAGACTGTTGAACAAGAAGCCTAACTGGATAAAGCCAAAAGAGATGAGGTGGATAATGTTCTCCAAGGTCCCCAGGTGAAACCTTTTCTTTGCAGTACAGAGCTCATTTCAGCCTCTGCATAGTTAATTTGACCCTCTTCAGACCCCTCGCTGTGTGACTTCTCTTCAGGCCAAAGCAAACAGTCCTATCCCCTCAGATGGGAGAGGTAAAATATACAGCCTAAATAGAGGTCTCCTGACCTTGGGATGTGACTTACATTTCCCAGGGACATTGTGTGCATTAGATAACTTTCTAACAAAGACACATTTTCAATGCTGCTACAAGCGAAATACATTGAATATGTCAAACAAGAACCTGCATCGTTATTTTCATCTGGACCTTTCTCTTTCTGTGACTGAATGTAAGAGCGAAGTTAAGCCAGACTTCATCTCTTCCCACCGTTTCCAACTTCCTTTACTCCTGCAGACTGAAGCAGAACACCTACAAAACTGTTGCTTTCTTTGGGAGAACAAGAAGCTCCAACTCTCCATTCCCTGTTCACGTGCCACCCATGCATATGCACACGTGCGCACGTACACTCCCCATCACAGCAACGCAGGCCCTCCACATTTACAGGATGGCTTTCCATCTTGTCTCACTGTGGAAAAATTCCAGGTCCAAAATCTAGCAAGCAATATTTTTTGTAGTTTTGCTGGCAAGAGGAAGGGTTGATGAGATTTTGGTTCCTTGCAGTGTAAGGATTGATTAAAAACATATTTTCCTCTGATTAGAAATTACTTCTGACAACCAGCGTTCCCAGTTCCAGGGTGGCTAAATTTGCTGGCACTGCAGGGCTGAATACGTAGTAGAAAGGGCAGAATTCTTCCTAAATGGCCCCAGGAAAGCTTAAAGAGCTGGGAGGGGAAAATGTAAGGTCACCATAATTAAGTGGTATTATATTTATTCCTAGCTCAACTGAGAGAGATTAGTGGCAGGGAAATTTCTACACTTTGAACTTGTGAACTTGGTGTTTTGTGCACAGTCAGAATCACAGTTTCCCTAATTTATATTTTCCTGCTATTTTACTGGTGGAAAGACAATCTGAGAAACAGGAAAGTTTGACTGTAAAAAGCTGCAATAACTGACAGAGTAGAATCATGTGTAGGAGTAGTACTTGGAAAAAATGATGCCAAGGTTGGCTGCAGAGATGTCAATTTTTCTGTGTTGTTTTAAAGTAGTAGCCTGCTTTATATCAGCCCGATGTCAGCTATCTATAGAGTCCTCAGAAGGCTATTGAAGATGCCTATGCATGGCCTTTAGCATGACGTGGATGCCGGGGCTTTTTGGAAGTGAAATGGGAAACCAGGTTATATTGTTGGGGGTTCTACAGATCTATCAAATCTTAAAACTTTTTTTTTGTCCTTGTAGTTAGGCTCCATGTTCTTTTCCATGTGAATCACGGCTGATACTTTTGGAAGATGCTTCTGTCTAGTGTCTTGACAGAACCTCTCAACATACACAGGTTTTAACTATGCATCAGAAAGAATTATCTATTGTACAGCAAAAGAATTCAAGGCAACAGAAACAGATGGTCAGTGGAAAAAGTTGAGTCACCACCCAGATTTAACATTTATTTATTTTTAATCAGCATTTGCTTATCATCTAAACTTCATGGTATTCTCCACCTATTCTGTTCTAGTTTCTACACGTCTAGACAACATACCAAAGAGTAATCAGAAACAAAATAGCTTACTCCTCAAAAATNTTTTCAGGACACAGTGTTTCACCAGTACTTTTAGCACCAGGGAACGCTTGCAAGTGTAAGCACTTAGAATGTGGAGTACATTGCATTCAAGGTTACAGGACATTCTGTACATTCTCTGTTGACCTACATATGCCTTCTGGCTCTTGCACAAGGACACAAGGCAGCCCTGTTTCCTGCCGTGAGTCATCATTCAAGAATGGTATTTAAATAGGAGAAAAAGGGGAGAAAAAAAAAAGAACCAACAAAATCCACCCCAACCACGAACAGATTCTAGGGAAAAGCAATTAGCAACCTGTGTTTTTTACAGGCAGAATTACAGCTCTTGTCCTTTTTGTAACTGTATTGCTAGGAAATCCCAGAAAAGTCAGAGCCTTGTAGTTTTTACAATGCTACAACTAACCTGAGACTACATTAGAGCAGAATGTTCATATGGGTCTGCTGTAGTCAAGCAGGTATTGTCCATGTGTTTCTCTTCACTAGAGTTTCATCGTGAAAAATTTTATAAATTTACACATGCACAAGACCTTTTTATCAATGAAGGCACAGTCTTAGTTTAAAGAACAAATGTTTAGGACCTGGATCAGTTGTGTGAAGAGTGTGCACGTTAACCTTTGCAAATATCAGGCACCTCAAGTTAAATGGGCATTAGTTAACTTGAGATAAAGTCAAGTGAAGACAAGCTCTGTTGGGAGGACGGGAGAAAGTGCTAAAAGAGCTTTTCTGGGTGAGTTAGTCTGCATCTTGTACCTCCCCCTGAAGCAACTAACAGTGATTACTATAGGAGTAATGCTTTCCGTGCTCCTTGCTGTGGAATGCCCAGAGAAATATCTTTCTAGACCCAAACTCTTCCTGGCACTTTCTGTTTTGTTTCTGTCATACAGACAAGATTTTTTTTCCTCTACAGGGACTATGGGATGGTAAATGAAATTATATACTTTTTTCAATGTTACCAAAATCTGAAGTGGGTTTTTTTTTTACTATCATTTTTCACGGGAACAGAAAAAACCCCCGAAGGGAGACCTATGGTAATTAAGATGTGGGGGAAGGGAGGAAAGAAGGTAAAGAACAGCACAGGGGGAAAATGGGACTCAGCTGGCTAAGAAAAACAACCAGACCATGGAGGACAAACAGCAAGAGGTAGAAAGAGCAGTGAAAAGACTTTCTTATGCTCTTACTGTGAAAAAGCAGGATAAGAATTTCACAGGTGTTAAAAAACGAAACTAAAAGTACCAGTAAAACAGAATCTGTCAGCCAGATTCTTCTAACTCTTCCCAGGTTAGGAGTGATTGAAACTGAGTCATTTGCTTGGGGGCTTTCAGCAGCCTGTACAAAGACAACCTGATGGGTTATTTTCTGAGGGAGAAGTGCTCATATGCCTCTGCTTCACAGGGCACTAATCAGTCCTTGTGTTGGCAATCTCTACTAGAAAGCCTATTACAGCAAGAGCACAGAAACTAAACTGCTTTTTCCTTTAGTAGTGGTCTCAGAGAAGTGTGCTCAGAGTAGTGTGCTCAGAGAAGAGCCACAGGGGGAAAGGAAGAAATAGAGTGGGTGTAAAAATTTATAGGCTCCTACCCACACCTCAACTCTTTGGAGCACAGACAAAGACTTTCACTGTCAGTTATTTATCCAAGGCAAAATATTATCTTCCAAAAACACCTGCAGGAAAAAGCACCTTATTCTAATATTATTAACACTCAACTGGAGGGGCTGAAGTCAGCTTAACAGGGCCGCAAAGGTCAGCTGCTTAGCATAGCATAGCATAGCATAGAATAATTTCACTTGGAAGGGACTGTCCTGGTTTCAGCAGGGAAAGAGTTAATTTTCTTTCTACTGATTGCTGTGAATGGAATGTCAGTAATACCTACTGCTTTTAGTTGTTGCTAAGTGATAT
>VXBJ01002085.1:743504-770305 GCA_013400055.1 Nycticryphes semicollaris | reverse complement strand
ATGTGAGCTCCCACAGCTCCCAAAGGCAAGTGAAAAGGCAAAGGGCCCTGTGTGCAGGGAAGGGGAATGAAAAGCATTGGAGAATGCGGGCATCGATCCCGCTGCCTCTCACATGCCACTTGAGCTAATTCCCCAGCCCATGGCTTCTCTTTGAGGCCCTCTCCCCTCCCAGACAACCACTCCTCAACTAGGCTGCTCTGCACCCACAGCCTGGCCTTCCCATCAGACTCACTTCCACACCCACCCACTTTCCTGATGGAGGTGACACCTCAGAACGCCAGTGATCAGCACCACCATCTACTGTCCAGGGGTCACCCAAATCTGTCGTGGTTGTCCTCCAACCTCAGCCAAGAGCTCAAGGCTGGGCATCTCTTGAAGTGGAGCCACTGGTCAGGGCTAAAACTGGAGAGACACTGCAGGGTCTTGGTGGGGTGGCAAAAGCTGACTCCTTCAAGCCAAAGTTGAACCAACAACTTAAGGATGGCCATGCAAGAGAGCCTACAGTCCTCCGCTCTACCAGCTGAGCTGTTCATTTCCCTGTCTGTTTTTTTGTCTTCCTCCTGTTAATCTACTCATAATGAACCACAATTATCCCATAACTAGGAACATCACTTTTCTGGGGACCGACTGGGAAGCTCCTACGTAGCTGGGACTTGACGTTATACCACATATTTCTTGTCCATATTTTTATTGTTTCTTGGGTTGTACCCAATGGAGTCGTTTTGCTCACCATATGAATTGCACCACTGGTATATCCATCTCTTTCCCGTTACTAAATCATTACCAAATAGCGTGTGTCATTTTGGTGTGCAGGGAGTTGTTTTGTTAACATTCTATTTGGTAGTGAGGACAGTTTTCCCCAAATCAAAATAGGAAAATATCTCCTCTTTTCTTAGCTGCACTACGGTGAACATAATTGTTAGCATTCTAAAACTATACTAAGTAAAGTGTGTTTGCTACTAATATTTTTCCTCTTTTCGAAACTACGTCTTGTTCAAATTCTTATTTTTCATGAGAATTTTTGGGATATGGAGAGGGCAGGAAATGTCTGTGGGTTTGTGGGAAAAGAAAGAAAGGCTGGAGACCGATTGTCCGATGCCTGCAACCACACATGGCTTTTGAAAGTAATACCTTTTTTTAAATTCTGATTGCTGGGGTTTGTTTTCAGCTAAGAAAAGGGATAGATTGCGTAAGCTACTGAAATACTTGGATGGCACATAATGCCATTAGTCATGGAAGGCTTAGCTTGCTTTTCCAGTTCTCCCATTTCTTCATCTTTTAATATGGTTAAGGTACCACATGTTAAATAGGGCTGAGAAGTTATGTTTAAGGTACCTCAGGCACAGTCTGTTGTGTATGACTGAATGTAAACCCCTTCGTGCTGTCGGAGAGGGATACGTTTAAGGAGTTATTACCTATGAGAAGGTGAGTAGGGTTCAGCATGCAGAACTGAAGAGGTCGTTGGCAGAGGCTGTTCCCAGGCTCATATCAGTCTCCACATTGGCAGAATGTCCCCAAGTGTCATCAGGAGCAAAGCAGTTCTATTTTACTGGGGCAATAACCTGTACTGGGACTTCAGCAGGGAGTCAAGACAGACCCTCCTCTGAGGATAAGTTTGTTAGAATGAGTGTGGGCACACTGCCTTCTCATCACAAATACTATTTTCTGGTGTAACAGTCATGGCCAGTTCCTGAAACATTCTGAGAGAATATTTACAAAATGCAACGAAGCTTGACTGAGATGAGGATCACGGAATTTAAAACACTACTAAATCACTTTTGATGCCACTAGAGGTCAGCACTAGTCATTAAATAAATGTCCTGGAAAAGTCTTGGTGCCACTTCCTCAAAGAGAGTGGAGATGCTTGAAAAGATACATTTCTGTCTATGCTTGTTTTGCAAATGCATGTAAGCTCACACTGCCAGTGCTTCGAGGTGGTTGGAAGCAAAATTTTTCTTCCCCAGGCTGTGCTTCTCTAACGTTGTCATGGAGTGAACAGCCCCACGCTGTTCCTTTCCAGCTGTACATGTCCTTGGGTGCTGAGTACAGTCAGGAGAGCCCCGTCCTAGCAAAGGCTTCAAAGATGATGAGGGGACTGGAACACCTCTCTGATGAGGAAAGGCTGAGGGACTTGGGTCTTTTTAGTCTGGAGAAGAGAAAGCTGAGGAAGGATCTGATCAACGCCTATAAATATTTAAAGGGTGACCCACAGGTGACAGGAGGATGGGGCCAGTCTTTTTTCATTGGTGTCCAGTGACAGGACAAGAGGGAACAGGCACAAACTTGAACACAGGAAGTTCCATCTGAACATGAGGAGGAACTTCCCTTTGAAGGTGGCAGAGCCCTGGCAGAGGCTGCCCAGAGAGGTGGTGGAGTCTCCATCTCTGGAGACATTCCAAACCCACCTGGACACATTCCTGTGCAACCTGCTCTGGGTGACCTTGCTCTGGCAGAGGGTTGGACAAGGTGATCTCCAGAGGTCTCTTCCAACCCCCAAATCATTCTGTGATTCCCACCATCGTTAACAGCACCAAGCAGTGGAAAATCATCTTCCACTGCTTTAAGGAATGTCTCAGAAGTGTGAGAGGGGGAAATTAGGCCCAAAGACCTAGGGAACTGAAACTGGGGCTAGCTCACTCTGAGCTCCACACAAAAAGTTCATGCTCAGTGTAACAGGAACACCTCTTTCACCAAAAATTTCATGTTTCAGTTTCAGGTCTTGCTTTCCTTTCGCTGAGTCCTCTAGAGGTGCACATCAGAGCTGGAAAATAGAAGGCTAAACACACTGTTCAGAGTGATTGTAACTGTACTGAAATATTTTGTGATGTTTTGTAAATGTCCTTCTACATGTACACATGACAGGCTGAGAGAATTGGGGTTTTTCAGCTGGGAGAAGAGAAAGCTCCAGGGAGACCTTAGAGCCTCTTCTACTGCCTAAAGGGGCTCCAGGAGAGATGGGGAGGGACTCTTCATCAGGGAGGGGAGCCATAGGATGAGGGGGAATGGTTTTAAACTGAAAGAGGGGAGATTCAGATTAGATATTAGGAAGAAATTTTTCACGATGAGGGTGGTAAGACACTGGAAGAGGTTGCCCAGAGAATCTGTGGCTGCCCCATCTCTGGAGGGATTCAAGGCCAGGCTGGATGGGGCTTGGAGCAACCTGGTCTGGTGGGAGGTGTCCCTGCCCAGGGCAGGAGGGCTGGAATTCCATGATCTTTAAGGTCCCTTCTAAATCTAACCATTCTATGATTCTATAACTCAGGTGATTTTTTTTCTTACCTTCTTTTCATGTTTAAGAAAACTCGCTCTGAAGTATCATCCTGACAAGAATCCAGACAATCCAGAGGCTGCAGAAAAATTTAAAGAGATCAACAATGCTCATGCAACACTGACTGACCTGTCCAAGCGAAACATATATGACAAGTACGGATCATTAGGGCTCTATGTAGCAGAACAGTTTGGCGAGGAAAATGTTAACACCTACTTCATGCTCTCAAGCTGGTGGGCGAAGGTAAGCTCTTATTTTCGGTTGGAAACCAAATGTTACCATGCACACTGATAATCACTTACACAAGGAACCCCCCGAAAAACCTGGTCTCTCTACAGGCTTACCAAATGGGAGGATCTGATTCTAAACCATTACTTAAAGCTTAATTAAACACCACCATTATCTGGAAGATCAACAGTGGCAAAATGTAACATCAGCTCAGAATAGTGCTAATATAGAATGTTTTCTTTTCCTTTTTAACTTTGTAAATAGTTAAATAGAGTGCATGTTTTGTAACACTTTCAGACATTAATTAGCTTTGAATTTAGTGCTCCAGGTTAATTTTGACTTTCTTTTCAGTAATGACTAAACAAAAATGACTCATTGTTCAAAAATGAGAAGTCCCACTTACGTGACAACCGGTTAATAACTTATTACAGTGCACATTTAGCTGTGTTCTTTGCTATGTATAGCACACGGCATAAGTAAGCAATAATAATACATAACACTGAGATTATGGTGTCATATGTGTGGCCTGGTGAGGGGGTGAGAGAAAGGAAGTGGAAGAAAAGGTGAGGAGGGTGGAATGGAGGAAGGGAGCAGGGAAGGAAGAGAATGATGCATCAAACCTGGCATATCGCTCAAGGAAAAACACATCATGGGCTGTTCTAGTCCTAAAGGAGTTGTGCTCATGTGGTGTCTTACATCACTGGCATCCTCTGATGCTTTTCTTATGTCAAATTCGACTGTTTCTGCAAATATTTAAATGTTACAGAAGAGTAATAAACCAACAGAAAACATGCAACGTGTAAAACCCGTGCTGTCCCACCTATTTCCAGCAGTAGAAGCACAGGAAAGCGAGGGCTCTGCTGGAACACATAGGAAAAATGATCTGTACTGTGTGAATCAATCGCTCTGAGAGCTGTGATCTGGAAACCATGGAACGTGGATTCCCAGTGCTTCACTGCCCTGCAGTGCCCTTATCAGACTGGGAAGTTCCTTGGGCCAGAAGTTACTGTGGGTCAGAGAAGCCATAATTTGATGAGGCGGAAGCTGCTCAAACACAGAACAGTGAATGACACTAATGAATAAAGTACTGGTGCTTAAATTGCCTTTTTAAAGGTGCAGTTGCACCCTCAGGAGCCAGCAGGAGGCTGCCTTGTAGTTGACTCCTGCTGCAGACTCCCCACCACAGACATTGTCTTCTCCTGCTGGATCATCCCCTCTTATCTGTGCTGTCCACCTTCTCCTTTGGCCTCTTTGTCGCAGTTCAGACGCCAGGAAGCATTGCCTTAGAGCTGAGAGAGCAGCAGCATCGACTCCTCTAACAGTCTGGGGAAACAAGGTTTTCTTCACTATTTGCTGCTTCTTTAGCTTTTATTTCCTCTTCTGCTTACCCACCTCTAATGGAGATTTTATGAAGTCTAAAATCCTCTGTGGTGAGAAAATCAGGAACAGAAATAACTGATGTGGCTTTGACTCATCAGGAAAGTGAGCTGGTAAGTCCCTAATAGCTAAAGAAGGAATGTGTGGATTGTTTCAAGGGAGCTGTATCCCAGAGGTGAGATGAAATACACTGAATATCCCACCAAAAGTAATCACTGTTTCCTGTCTTTTACCAATTTTGTGCGTAAAATCCAAACTATGCGTCTAGACCCATTTGAGTACGGGCACAGGTGGTCCCTTTATCCCTCCCCTTGACCAAAATCTTGTCACCTCCAAAGCATAAACAGACCATCAAGTGGTTTTTGCAAGCTGAGCTCACTATTCCTCATCTGGGAATCATCTTCCTCAGTGTTAGATTTTTATATTGACTACTCGAGTCCAAGGCATCATCTGCAGATGACCTCTGGACCCCTAATTTCCTCCATTCTGGTAGAAGATGGTAAAGACCACAGTTTTCTCTCGTTACCTTCCCCTTCAACTTACAAACATTCCTGGTAAATCCTCCTTCCTATCCCACTTATACTCAGAAAGGTGTATCATTAGAAGTAAGAGACCTCAAATGAAAGGAGAAATGCCAAGTGAAAATTGCTTTTCTTTGGAGTGCCAGGCTTCTTAGCAGACCTATTAAATTAGGAACACACTGCCATGGGGAATGGGACCTTTAACTCCTCTACTGGGAGGCATTGAGGGGGGGTTGTTCATTTAATTGGTTTAGCAAAAAGCAATTCTCCCTCTACCATAAAGACAGTCTATTGATTTACTGATTTACCATGATAATATAAGCACAAGAAATCTTGAAATGTTTAAGGTATCACAAATGAATTTGCATATATTTTTTCCTCTATATGATTTTATTCTGGTTTGTTTTGTTTTGTTTTCCTCTCCTTCTATCCATTGTGGTGATTTATTCACCTTTATGACATAAACAGCCAGAGAACTTATTTTATGAGTTACAGGTTTTATAACAGTTTCAGGTGTCCATTGGAAGGAAAACATTTTAAAATGTTTCTTTTAAAAGGCCAGAGCCACAAAGATGCTGAAGGGAGTGGAGCATCTCCCATACGAGGAAAGGCTGAGGGAGCTGGGTCTCTTTAGCTTGGAAAAGAGGAGACTGAGGGGTGACCTCATTAATGTTTATAAATATGGAAAGGGTGAGTGTCAGGAGGATGGAGCCAGGCTCTTCTCAGTGACGGCCAATGATAGGACAAGGGGCAATGGGTACAAGCTGGAACACAGGAGGTTCCACTTAAATATGAGAAAAAACTTCTTCACAGTGAGGGTGACAGAACACTGGAAGGGGCTGCCCAGAGAGGTTGTGGAGTCTCCTTCTCTGGAGATATTCAAAACCCTGTGTTCCTGTGTGACCCTGGGTGTTCCTGCTCCGGCAGGGGGATTGGACCAGATGATCTTTCAAGGTCCCTTCCAATCCCTGATATTCTGTGATTCTGCAATTCTGTGAAAACAAAAAGTCACAGTCCTCCTTTTCATTTAAAAGCACCTCACTCACTCTGCATATACATCTATATTAATATTAGGCATGTAAATACTCTTATTACATTCAAAGACGCTCCAGTCTGCCCCCTCTAACATTGCCTGAGAGGTGGATACTTAACTGAGAGTTATTTACATTGCTTCATTGTCAAAATGTGACAATAACCTGACGTTTGTGCTTGCTTTTTTCTTCAGCAGCAGGTTTTCTTATATATATAACAAATACCTAATAAAGGGCAGATTGTGTAACTGTAATGCTAAAGCCTGGATATACCTTCAGCCCATATAGGCCTGGTGGCCATAAAGCTGTGCTGGCTTTACATACACGTACCCCACAAAATCATAGAATCATAGAATGGTTTGGGTTGGAAGGGACCTTAAAGATCTTCAAGTTCCAACCCCCCTGCCCTGGGCAGGGACACCTCCCACCAGACCAGGTTGCCCAAAGCCCCATCCAGCCTGATCTTCAACACTTCCAGGGACAGAGCATCCACAGCTTCTCTGGGCAACCTGGGCCAGTGCCTCACCACCCTCATAGTGAAAAATTTTTCCTAGTATCTAGTATGAATCTCCCCTCATTCAGTTTAAAACCATTCCCCCTTGGGATATTGCTCCACTCCCTGATCAAGAGTCCCTCCCCATCTCTCCTGTAGCCCCTTTAGGGACTGGAAGGGGCTCTAAGGTCTCCCTGGAGCCTTCTCTTCTCCAGGCTGAACACCACAATTCTCTCAGCTTGTCTTCAAAGGAGAGGTGCTCCAGCCCTCTGATCATCTTCATGGCCCTACTCTGGACCCATTCCAACAGGTCCATGTCCTTCCTGTGCTGAGGAGTCCAGTGCTGGATGCAGTGCTCCAGGTGGGGTCTCACCAGAGCAGAGCAGAAGGGTAGAATCACTTCCCTTGACCTGCTGGCCACACTTTTTTTGATACAGCCCAGGATGCATCAAATTTAGTTGTCACCTGTGTGCTCCTCCACAGGCTAATGGGGAGAGATACACAGCCCCAACGGGCAACTTAAATCCTCCCAGGGCTGAATCACCCTCTGAAAGGCCTTTTAACTTCCCATTGACTATGTGGGGAGCCCGTGGGGGCTACAATCCTAATTTGGGTGCCTCAGTTCAGTTCCTGAAGTTATGTGGGATGCATCTGGGTCTTCACTTCTTTTTTTCTCTCGGCTTTGTTATTGACAAGAACTTGCCAGTAAATAAGTGTTTGCAAAAGTGATCTTGGGCAAGTGAGTCATTTTAAAGATGGAAATGAGTCATTTTAAGGTGGGTGGGGTTTTGCATACCGCCTGGAAGCTTTTTTTTGAGGGCTATCAGCTGAAGGCAAACTTTCAGAAGTTGAGTATGCAGGGGCCTGTTGGTTGGTGTCTTCTTTGTGGATGTGGTCCTGAGTGGCAAGTAGGAGCTGGTGGGTGAGCAGGACTTCACGGCCCTTGCTTAGGCACTTGGCCAGAAGCTGGGCTCCTCTGAGTGCCAGGAGAACCAGATGGGGACCCAAATCCCTTTGACAATCTACCTTCAGCTGTGGCTGTCACTACTTTCAAGAAGATCATTGCTCACAGAGTTTTCCTCCCGTTGTGTTTGACCCAGGGTCTGTTTGCAGTCTGTGGTCTCCTGACGGGCTGCTACCTCTGCTGCTGCCTCTGCTGCTGCTTCAACTGCTGCTGCGGAAAGTGTAAACCCAAAGCACCTGAAGGGGAAGAGCAGGAGTTTTGTGTGTCTCCAGAAGATTTGGAAGAGCAAATTAAGAACGACATGGAAAGAGGTGTGTATTATAGGGGCTTACTGTGTGGCAAAGCTGTTCAAAACTATCTTTAAAGCCTGTAGGCCAGATGTTCTGCTCACGATGCTGAGGCTGCTTGCAGGCTTCAGTGGAGACGTGCCAGTTCCCTCCAGCTAACACCATGACCTGATGAACTTCCCAAGTTGTACGTTAATGAAAAACTAAACTTAACAGCACTAACAGTTAAATATCTCCTGTATCTCTTATGAGATACTTCGCCATTAGAAGCCTGAGGACTCATCTTAAGAGACGGTGCTGATACCTCTAGCACCCATGCCCACACTATTTCCTATCTTAGATCTGTCTGTCTTAAATCCTGAACTTATAGGTTAGGGCTAACTTATAGATTAGGTTCTGCCTGGACTGCTGCTTGCCACGCCTGATCTGCCTGAACAAGCGGTCATTCGGTTTTTATTCATGTAAAATTTTTATCGCTGACTGTGATGGGCCAACTTTACCCATTCAAGAAAAGGCTTCAAGAAAAGAACGTGGGCTGGGGAAAGTGGGACTTTCACAGCAGATCACCCTCTTTTCTCGGCCTTGCTGCATTTCCTGGCTACACACATAGGTTTTGGCTCTAGTGGTGATGTCCTGGTGATGCCAAACTTTGGCAGTAGCATGGGTTACATATTTTGAACCAAGAGACCTGTCCTCATCTGCTGAAGTGGGGCAGAGTTTTGCTTTCACCTTCAGGGGAAGATGAAACATCTCAAAGCAGTTAGATTTGGACACTTGCAGGATAGGCTGAGAGAGGCAATGGTCCTTGCTCTAACCATAAGAGGCCAAGGTGTCTGAAGAAGACCTAGGCTACATTTCGGTAGTGAATTTATATAGACTATGATTAGGATTATGCTTTTTTTATGAGGAAGGACCTAAGCAGTTAGCTCACTTTTCCATTGTTATCAAAGGCTTTACGCTGTTATATTCTTACGTTTATTATGCTTAAATTAGCACTGCCAGATTGCAAATGTCATGTTCCCTTAGCGGGAAGAGTTTTTTTCCCCCCCTCCAACTTTTCACACAAATTTACCCTTCCATAAATATGTAACAAAACACTTGTAGTAGCTGAAACAAATGCTATTTATATAACTGATATGCCAACGTGTGGTGGTGGTTTTAAATTGGTTTTGCCTAGAGGCGTATCAAGGTAAATACAGTCAGCTTTAAAATGGATCAAACTGGATCAGTCTCTGCAAAGGCAACAAAAACTTTTGGTTAAAGCTTTATAACCACAATGAATTGTTGGAAATAAATGTAATGGACTCTACAACATGAGGCACCTGAAAAGCGCAAATCTAAAATGAGTCTTGATATTCATGGGTCTATGACAACAAAGCCAAGTTTGAAAAGTGAAGATGGAACTTTGAAGGATAGGATTTTTTTTTACTTTTGCCTCTTGGTTTTGTTGTTGGGTTTTGGTTATGTTTTTTTCCAATTTGGCAGGTATTTTGCTCTCTCTCTAAATCCAACACAAAATTCCACAGTTGCAGAAAAAAATTTCCCTCTTCTTCCAGTACAGGTGGTACTTAGTGGTACTCAGTAATTTTAGGCCACCTTCCCATCACTTTACTCCCACCAAGTCTCGCTGGGATATCAAATTTTAAAAATAATTGAAAATGTTTAGCGAAGTACCAGTCTGAAAAATTAACAGAATGCAGATTTCTTATTTTAAGGATTTTGAAGACAATCTTAAATATATAAGTAGGGCCTGAAGAAAACTAGATATTTGTACTTTTCCTGCCCTTCTGGTCAGTCTTGCTACATTTTCCTACCAATAAAAACCAGCTTGCTTCAGTACAGTAGTATTCTTTGTATTTTAAAATTAGATTAAAAGAGAGCAACGTATCAGGAATAAAAGTGAAAAAATCCATGACAGAGGATTATGTGAGCATCTTTTCTGCAGCTGAAAGGAAAATAGACACTGCATTTAGAAAAATGATCGATAACCAGCTCAAACTGCACTTTCTTCTTTCCGCTCCGCCCAGAATTTTAGAGATGCTGGCCAAAAAGATGCAGCTGACTTAGAATGGCGAATATTGGCCTTTTCCACCAGACATTTTCAAATGCTGGGCCATAGAAATGAATACTCATGGGTTCCTTCATGTAAATAAGAGAAATGTTCCTGCAGGTAATTCAGAAAGAAACTGGAATCACTCCTGCAGCAGATTTCATTTTGGAAAAGGAAATCCTATTAGGATCCAAATTCTTTGTATGCCCTCTGCCTGGCTAAGCATTCTAGCTGGTAATTAATTTCTCTGCTTCCTGCTGTCCCCAGCATCTATTTTAGTGCTAGCCAAAACCTTTTGTGCTAATGTCAAAATGTAGTTTCTCAGGCTAAGGCCATACTTTAATTTATCCAAATGTTTTGGAGTCGGGCATTGCTTTTCCAAGGAATGCAACATCGGAGAAACCTCAGCATTCCTGATGCTAAAACCCCCTGAGAGCAAGTTTCCCTCAGAGCAGTAGTTGCTCCGCTCGGTGGGAGCTGCTTGAAGCCAGCTGTGAAGAGGCAATATGCAAGCTTTGGGAGCTGTGATTTAGATTCCATCTTTGGAACTGACACAACAATAAGAATTTTCAGAGCCCCTCATATTTCTCCTTAACACAATTAAGGTGTTACACGCTTGATTTCGTTCCTCAAATTAACATTCAATAAAATGTAATTATTGGGGGTGGGGTGTGGGGGAGGAGTTTTATTCAAATATATTTGACGAGTTCTGGTTCTCAGTTAGTTGAAAATCTCCTGTGAAAGATTCATTTCACAGCACGTACTTCCAGGAGTAGCACAATCATCAGAACTAAAGGAACTTAAGAGATTTGCAAGCCCTGGCCTGTACTTAGGTTACAGTGCTTTCTCCTCATGATGACTGATTTGTACCACAAGTGAGCCATGGTCTGACGTGCAATGGATGATCACTTTCCAAAATAAGTCTTACATTTGGATTATTACATTGTAAACATGACATTTTTTAGGGCTCCGGACCAAACATGACATTAAAGTAGGGGTATCATGCCATGATGTTATGGGTGACCTGGAAAAATACACTGGTGGAGGGAAGTGTCATTTGCTCATCTGTGGTTCAGATTTCCCTTCCACTGAAGTCAATGGCAAACCTTTTGTTGACTTTAGTTGTCCCAGAGGAGGTGCCTGTCATTGGGATTTGTATTGCCTTGGTACTTCAGGCTGTAGGGATGCACTCAAGCTGTTTGGCAGGTTTCTTCTCCTCTCCTCTTTGGTCATCACCGTAAGAACAAAGCAGAGCATTTCTAGCCCAACTTTCAATTTTCAGAAAATGAAATCTGGGAGAAGGGAAAACCAAAACAAACCAAGAACAACAACAACAACAAAAAGACAAGAAAAAAAGAACAAAATACTTTCCCAGCTCAAAAGTAATAAGTTTTTAGCACTTCATTGTCTCCTCCGCACTCCATCTGATACCCATGTAGGCGAACAGTGAGCAAGAGCTATCTATAGAAAACAGCTTAAACTGTGAATCCTGCCGCACCTCCATTCTGCAGCTCTCCATTAGCAGGCTATATTTGTACACTTTATTATACCACGATTCGCTGTTCTGATTAAAAAAAAAAAGAAAACCCAACCAAAAAAACACAAAACCAAAAAAAAAATACCCCACCACACCATAAATTTTAGGAGAGTGCAGGCAGCAAAATGCTTGGGGAAGGTGTCAGCTGAGAAGTGCCTGCAGATGGCCTGCCTGGAAGCAAGGCGATGGGATTTGCAGCGGGTCCTGTTCTGACGTCGCGCCTCTGGGTATCGCAGCAAAGTGAACCGCTCGTCTCTCCCCTCCATCAACGGTCTCCCATCAAATGAACAACTCGGAGGCAGCAGGGGGTGGGAGGGAGTGTGGCTCAGAAATCCAGAAAATACGCCCTGACTTAAAAACGGGTTGGAACTGCCAATCTAAATGGGAGCCCGAGCTGAGCTCCAAGCGTTAATTACTCATATACTTTTTAGAAGTTATGAAACATGCCTGTGTTTGACCTTGTGTCTAAATAGGGAATTGCCCATACAGAGAAGCTGCTTTGGCATTTAATCATTCCTGCCTTTCACCTTGACGGAGTTAAAGTTGTTCTACCCCCACTGAGGGGAAGCCGTATGGCGTGCAATTAGTTTCCTGCTCTGGGTTAAGTTCCTCCTGTACGTTACATCTCTTGCCCATGATTCATCCCATCAACTGTCATGTAAACAGGAGGAAATGTCAGAAGAGGGTTTTTTTTCTGAACATTCGGTCATTTGGCAAACAAAAAAAACCAAACCCAACCCCAAACCATCGTAATTTGTATTCCATTACTGTGAAGGCTGTGCTAATATCAAGATATAGATAGTTCAAATATTTTTTTTCATACCAAAACATTTCACTGAGATGGCTGAACCTTTAAAAGTCAGTCTCTGAATCTTTAGTCCCCATTCTCCCTCCCTGCAAAAGGGTGGATTGGAAAGAGGCCCAGGAGAAGGGCAGCCAAACCTTGTTCCTTATCAGAAGGAACACAAGAGCCGTCAGGGAACTCTGTTAGGACTTCACTTTCCTCCACGCTACAACAGATGCATTTTTTTTTACAGATACATTGAGAAACCAAACATATAGCTGCATGGAATGGGAAAGTACAAAGCAGTACGGGTTTATATAATGACAATTTGAGGTTTTGGCAGTTCCAAATTTATTAAAAGAGTAATTCCCCAAATCTTACTGTAAATATATTACATAAGACTTCAAAATGCAATTTAATATCTTTATTTAACTAGCTGCCTTTCAAGATATGTATAATTTCTTCCCTCACAAGTATATTACTGCTCACACATTTATTTTTTTCCTTTTAACTCACTTCTTTCTTTACTGTTGACTTTGCCTTCACAGAATCACAGAATCAGAGAATGATCTGGGGTTGGAAGGAACCTCTGGAGATCATCTAGTCCAACCCCCTGCCAGAGCAGGGTCACCCAGAGCAGGTTGCACAGGAACGTGTTCAGGCTGGGCTTTAAAGCCTCTAGAGACAAAGACTCCACCACCTCTCTGGGCAGCCTCTGTCAGGGCTCTGCCACCCTCACAGGAAAGAAGTTCCTCCTTGTGTTCAGATGGAACTTCCTGTGTTTCAGTTTGTGCCCATTTCCTCTTGTGCTGTCACTGGGCACCACTGAAAAAAGACTGTCTCCATCCTCTTGACACTCACCCTTTATGTATTTATAGGTGTTGATCAGATCCCCCCTCAGCCTTCTCTTCTCCAGACTAAAAAGACCCAGGTCCCTCAGGCTTTCCCCATAAGCAAAATGCTTCAGGCCCTAAATCATCTTTGTAGTCCTCTGATGTACCTTCCCCTGTAGTTCTCTGTCCTTCTTGAACTGGGGATCCCAGAACTGGACACAGGATTCCAGGTGGGGCCTCCCCAGGGCAGAGCAGAGAGGGAGAATGACCTCCCTCCACCTGCTGACCACACTCTTCCTGATGCACCCAAGGATGCCATTGGCCTTCTTGGCCACAAAGAAGGCCTTTTTCAAGAATCATTTCTGGCCCATTCTTGCCAGCATGGTCAAGGTTGGTGCTCGCTGACTCACAATGGCATTTGTTATGCTCAGACCTTTTCTGGAACAAACACTTGCAATTTTGTAGGGGTTTTTTGTGTGTGTATGGTTAAACACAGTCTCAGAAGTCCTTTCCAACCATGATGATTCTGTGATTGGAACAGGCAGGGGCCCTCAACTCACAATCTCTCATCAGGCACACCTAATGTCCAGTTTAATATACAACAGTGGCATTCACCCAGAAATCTGCCACTGCACGTAGACGAGGAGTAGGAAGAGCAATTGTAGGCTCGGTGTGGGCCTTGCTGCCTCTTCTGTGTGCACTCAGCTGCCCAGGAAGCCAAGGTTAAGCAGACAACACACTGTGATGCTAACAAGAAGTCTGGCTCCAGCAGCAAACAAAGGATGCTTAAACTATTTTATTTTTTCATCTTCCTCCACGATTTAGATGGAGAAACTCCTATCGTGCTTCAGCCGACAAACGCCACCGAGAAGACGCAGCTAATAGGGGACAGCCATCGGAGCTACCGCACCGACTCCTAGAGCCGGCAAACAGGACCTGCCGGTGCTTCCCACAGAGTCTCACAGTGAGAAAAAGCACGTGACAAGCCTATATCTGTAGTTGTCTTTAGGTTTATCAAGAGTAAGCCTAAATTTACCTGAGATAATTACCTGAAAGTAATTTCCTATCAAGGCAGAATCTCCCTCTAGGCCACTTCCAGTATGTTGTTATCTATGCTCTGCAAGGAGATACTTATGGCCAGTACAGAGCTCTACAGACCAGCTTGCTGGTCTCCCATGACTTCAGGCTGCCAGGCTTGGTATGGTCTTTCCCTCTCATAACACTCCCTTTGGTATAGCTGCTCTCCTCCCTACCCTCAGCAGGAGGGTTTCACCACCCAGCTGCAGTCCCAACTCCCTTTCTGGATGCACCAGTTCCATCCCTCCCTGTCCTGGGAACACTTCTCATTTGCAGTAGTTTTGCTGGATGTGAAATGTTCCCATGAAGGAGCCCTGGAAATGCCTTTTAGCAGATCTCAGAGGGAAAGCCAGGCACAAGGTGGGCAGGGCTGTCCTTCCCAAGGAGGAAACACTCTTTGGAACGGGGCTTGCAGGGGCCCAGCCCCAGTAGTTATCACCCTGAGCCAGGACGAGGTGCTCAGAGACCATTCTGCTGGGTGGTTACACCCCAGGTCACCCCAAATCCAGAAGCCTCACCCAGAACCAGAAACACAGGTAACCTCTGTGTCCTCTCCTGCCCATGCAAACCTGGGAGACGTTGGGCAAACACCCTGTGGAGTGGGAGGCTGGTCCTGGGCTACCCCAGACCCTCTCTCCTCTCCCCAGTGACAGCCCCATGGCAAAGCTCCCCCAGTCCCACCTGCGTGGGCTTGTCACCCACGCTGGGTGGCCTCAGCTTCTCAGACTGCAGCTGTGATGTGCTGGAAACTGGTCCCTGGCCAGCAGCTTTCTGCCAGCTTGCTTATTCCACCGTGCCCCTGGCCACCAGCCCCGCTGCTCCCGCTGGCACTGGGCTAGGAGCCATCGCAGCCAGCGCTGGCAACCAGGGCTGCGGGAGCAGCAGGGACTTGGCAGAGCCAGGTGAGCAGCAGAGGAGTGACCGTCCTCCTCCTCACAGCCCAGCTCCTCGGGGTGAGCCTGGGTCCTCCCCTCTGCCCCAGGCATAGGGACTTTCGGGGCACATGGCATGATTTTTTAAAGAGAGAAGTAGGGCTGAGGTGTACGTTCAGGTGTGCTGCTGCACAAAGCAGGGTACAGCTACAGCAAGCATGAGGAAATCAGGCCCCAAATTTATACGAGCTAAAGAAATACCTCTGAGACCTTCAACTCAGCACTTCACTGGTTTGACATAGTGCTTTAAGCCTTAGACAGCTGAATTTCTCTTTTATCGATCATGTTACATCCATCAATGTCAGTTCTGTGCATTTGCTGGTTTTGCTCCTCTAATCACAGTGCTGTGGTGCAAAGGGGGGTGTAATGTACCACTAAATTAGAGAGACCGGTGAATATATGGCTAGTCAGAAATGTTATTCCCTTCCTGAAAATTGGATCCTGCGGTTGTGAAATGTTATTGTCTTCCTTCTATTCTCACTTTTCACAGCAAATGTCATTCAGAGGTAGCTAAATATATGGGAAAGGAGAGCGTTTCATCGCACCAGCTGTAATTCCAAAGTCAGGAAACAGTACTTTTAACATTTCTTTAAAGTTCCCATAACATAAGGACATTTTAAAAAGCCAGTCATTCCAGTTCAGGTTATTTATCTGCCCTGCAGACGCAGGCACTGGGGTCAGCAATCACCACCCTCAGAAACAGCCCGATTTTTCTGCTTTTGGAGAAGAGGGGAAGCCCTGGCCTGGCTGGGGCTGTGCACAGGCACTGGCTCCCCTCCATGAGTCCAGGGGCTTTTCTTTGTCCTCAGCTGCGTGTTATAATTCATTTAAGAGCATGTAGCATGTGACAAATCTGCAGGCTGAGTGATTTCTCAGGTTTTATTGCCCAGTAGAGAAATTCACCATGAAGGCATGCACAGAGAATGATAGAATCGCCTGGGTTGGGAGGGACCTTTCAGATCATTCGGTCCAACCATAAATCCAACACTGAGAAAACCCATCACTAAACCGTGTCTCAAAGCACCACGTCTTTTAAATACCTCCAGGGACATGCTCCGTTGTGACTTTTTCCAACATCAGGCCTAAAGCCAGGGAGGGAAAGGCAAATCCCAGATTAGCAGAAGCAGTTGGGGGATGAGGTGTTGGGTTTTTTTTCACACCCAACCCCTTTGCTGTCCCTCTGGACCCCACTTTGCAGGCCAGATCCAAAGTTCACTGGAATCAAGGAAATGATTTCCATAGGCTTGAGCTGTGCCCAAGTCATGTGGTTCCGGTTCACCCTTTCTAAATGGGAGATAAGATTTATGATTTGATCCCACAGCGTGCTGCAAATGTGGACGAGCTGCCACACGGTTGCAAAGCCCTTCTATTGACATGGGCACCTCTGCAGAAGAGCCACAATGTATTACCTCAGTCAGCCAGAAACCTCAGAGCAAACCCCTCACCAAGGCTCTGAGTGGGTTCTCCAGGACTTGCAGCCTAAAAATCTGAGTGTCTGAGCCCACGGTTTAATTCCAAGGAGGAAACGTGGTGTTCAGAGCACCAGAGCATTTGCCTGTCAGCTGTTCTGAGGACACGTGGAGAAAGGACGAACAAGGATTTCAGGACTTAGCTCTTTTCAATGTTATTTTACTCATTTGTTTGCCTTTCATAAAAGTTCCTAACCTGAACACAGCTATGCTTACATGGTCTGTGAAAAGTTCAGTTGCAGAGCCATTAATCTTCACAAAATGTACAGATCCTCACAATTTCGTTCTGTTTTGCTGCATTTGTTTATATGTAAAGCACTATATACGCAAGTCGACCTTTGCTGTCAACCCCTCTGACTAATAAAGGTTGTATGTATGAGTTGTGGCTCTCCCTTTACTTTTTCCCCACTATTAACAACTTCATTCCAGTAACATCTAGAAAAGCTGTTGAGACAGCCATCCAAAATCATGGCTTTGCACCCCAACAAGTAGTCAGCGGCAACTCAGTGTTCCCCCAAAGAGGAAATCGGTCTTGGATTGCCACAGATGAGCCTACCTATGCAAAGTAGCCAAACATTGCAAACCCATACAATCATAGAATGGTTTGGGTTGGAAGGGACCTCAAAGATCATGGAGTTCCAACCCCCTGCCATGGGCAGGGACACCTCCCACCAGACCAGGTTGCTCCAAGCCCCATCCAGCCTGGCCTTGAACCCCTCCAGGGATGGGGCAGCCACAGCTTCTCTGGGCAACCTCTTCCAGTGTCTCACCACCCTCACAGCAAAGAATTTCTTCCTGAGATCTCATCTAAATCTCCCCTTTCAATTTAAAAACATTACCCCTTGTCCTATGGCTCCACTCCCTGGTAAGGAGTCCCTCCCCAGCTCTCCTGTAGCCCCTTTAAGGACTGGAAGGGGCTCTAAGGTCTCCCTGGAGCTTTCTCTTCTCCAGGCTGAACCACCCCAACTCTCTCAGCCTGACCTCATAGGAGAGGTTCTCCAGCCCTCTGACCATCTTTGTGGCCCCCTGCTAGACCCGTTCCAACAGGTCCATGCCTTCTATATAACACAAAACTGTTTGTCTGCATAAGAAAGTTGAGCACAGCAATATAAAGCAGTACTTTTACTGGTATCAATACCTATATGGAATGATTTCCTCCCGCAAAGGGTGGCTGGTGGTGCTGCTGAGGACAATGGCAGCTGTCCCGTGAGGTCCCCTGGGGCTGGCATCTCCCTTGGGAGGTTTGTGTCTGTCCAAGAGCCAGTGCTGAGTTTCTCTGGGCCTGCCACAGGACAGGAATGCTTCTCACTAGGATGGCATCCAGTGTATGTGGCCGCAGAAACCCAAGCATTTGAAAAAGGGATGACGACGGGTGACTGTTTTGGCTGGATGTGTTCTCAGAGAGCTGTCCTTTTGCATGTTTAGATATTAACTCATTCCCAGATCCACCCAAAATATCAAGTGGAAGAGGCATCATAGAAGATTTAGGCCTACCAATCAGTATAACTGTATCAATTGTTTAGGGAGGTCGTGCACTTTTCTCCCCACAACCAGCATGTACGATAAACCACCCTGCTAAATCAAAAAAATGCAAACCAACCCATCAAACAAAATTAATTGTACATCATTTAATTTCATTACATACCTTCCCTCAGAATGAATACCCAAGGTATAGGCATGGTTTCAGTCAAAAAGAATTAAATTTCTGCCTCTTTTTAGATTAAAGTCATAAAAGAAAAACGATGAAGCATGCAAAACTGAGCACAGCTAAAAATACTGATTTATTTTTCTACCCTATAGATTTCTATAGGAAATAAAGTGTTCACTAGGCTGTTACAAAGCAGAGAGAAAGGCCACAGATGACAGCAACCACCTTCCTTCCCACCGACGACAAAAGTCATCACATCCAGCATCTCCTGTCTCTTTGAGAGGGACAAGCTGGGACAGGGGTTTCATACAAGGGGCCTCAGTCCTTTGTGCCAGTGTCACTCATCCTCGGGCCAGGATGGTGACAGTGTGGGACAACTGTGTGATAGCCAACACCTACAAGATAAACTCAAAAAAGGTGCTGGTAAAGACGTGCTGTTTCCCACTATCGGAGAGAGTTAACATTGTGCAAAGTAACACCTGGTTTATTTGAGAATGTATTCCTCTGGTGGCAGTACCTAAATGTATGGATACTTCCCTATTCTGGAAAAATAGCATATAGACATTTTGGACAGGGGAGAGGAGGTTTGGAAAGAAGCCCCTCAGGGTTTCAACATCCTCATGAGCTGCCATGAGGGGGCTCAGCAGGTATCCTCCTGCACTAACTCGGTTTGTGGTGAGTTGTAGTCAGAACAACACACATCGAATCATAGAACTGTCTGGGTTGGAAGGGACCTTTCAGAGCATCTAGTCCAACCATCAACCTAACTCTGATAAACAACCATCACTAAACCATGTCACTAAGCTCTATGTCAATGCATCTTTTAAATACTTCCAGGGATGGTGCCTCAGCCACTTCCCTGGGCAGCCCATTCATGGAATCAGGGAATTGTCAGAGCTGGAAGGAACCTCTAGAGATCATCCAGTCCCAATCTCCTGCTAAAGCAGGGTTGCCCAGAGCACATCACTCAGGGCTGCATCCAGGAGGGGCTTGAAGGTCTCCAGAGAAGGGGACTCCACACCCTCCCTGGGCAGCCTCTGCCAGGGCTCTGCCACCCTCACCAGAAAGAAGTTTTTCCTCATATTTGTATGGAACTTCCCATGTTCCAGCTTGTGCCCATTGTCCCTCGTCCTGTCACTGGGAACCACCAAAAAGACTCCGTCTCCATCCTCCTTCAACCCACCCTTCAGATACTTGTGAGTGTCAATAAGGTCCCCCCTCAGCCTTCTCTTACCCGAACCTCCCCTGGGGCAACTTGAGGCCATTTCTTCTTGTCCTATCACTTGTCCCTTCGGAGAAAAGACCAACATTAGGCCCTGGCTACACCCTCCTTTCAGGGACTTGTAGAGAGCTGGGTCTCCCCTCAGCCTCCTTTATCCCAGCTCCCTCAGCCGCTCCTCACAAGACCTTCTGCAGACCCCTCACTGGCTGTGGACACGCTCCACCATCCCAATATCCTTCTTGTCTCAAGGCACCCCAAACTGGACACAGCACTCGATGTGTGGCCTCACCAGCGCCCAGTACAGGGAGGCGACCATCTCGTTTTCCTTTGAAAACTAGACGAGGTCTTGGTAGGCGCCGCCTCCGTAGCGAGTGCTCCGGCTGAGGGTCAGGGGCTGGGTTTGCCGGGCGGCTGGATCTCCGAGGCGAAAAACAACCCTGAGTGGAACCGGTGAAAGTGTTCGAAAACAATTTCTTTGGAAAGAGAAAAAAATATCAACGCTTCTCCTTCGAGCCGGAATCGAACCAGCGACCTAAGGATTCCCGTGTGGCTACGCCCCTACAGTCCTCCGCTCTACCAGCTGAGCTATCGAAGGGAGCTGGAAACGCGCCTTCCGCCATAGATGAAGAAGTCAGCCCGGCTCTCGCGGGGAGTGCATTGCGCATGCACGGAATGCGCAGTGCTGGGGCGGGGCTCTGGGCGGGGCAGATAGAGAGGTGGGCGAGGAGAGACAAACACCACACGCGGGGCCAGTGGCGCAATGGATAACGCGTCTGACTACGGATCAGAAGATTGTAGGTTCGACTCCTGCCTGGCTCGCTTGTTTTTGTTTACAGTCGCTTTCAATTTGCGTTCCTCATGGAACGCTCCTTACGCTCCCCCGTCTCCCCAAGCAGCAATAACAGCTCTAAAAAATCCCGGCACCACCGACTAAGCGTAAACTTTTCAAGCGATCTAAAAGCGCATCTCGTCAAACGTAGGCGCTGCGCCAAAAAAATAATGCAATTTACAGGCCGATGAATTACACAGGTTGGGGAAAAAAAAATCCTTCAGGCTGTAGGAGAAGAGCAGTGTGCCCTTCGTTGGCCCGACACAGGACCATCAGTCTGACAGATGACATCACAGAAAGTAACCGTGAGGTCTCTGCTGGCAGCGCTGCTGAGGGGAGGGCTGTTATTGATTATCCATAAGCCTTGAGAAATGCACAAGCACAGGTTGGGCGGTAAATGGACATGAGAGCAGCCCTGAGGAGAAGGGTTTGGGGGTGTTGGTGGATGAGAAGCCCAACATGTTCCAGCGACGTGCGCTAGCAGCCCAGAAAGCCCCCTGCATCAAAAAGCAGCGTGGCCAGCAGGGTGAGGGTTTCTGCCTCTCTGCTCCGCTCTTGTGAGACCTCACCTGGAGCACTGCATCCAGCTTTGGAGTCTTCAGCACAGGAAGGACATGGACCTGTTGGAACGGGTCCAGAAGAGAACCACAAAGATGCTCAGAGGGCTGGAGCACCTCTCCTATGAAGACAAGCTGAGAGTGCAGGGGTTGTCCACCCTGAAAAAGAAAAGACTCCAGGGTGACCTTCTAGCAGCCTTTGAGTCTCTAAAGGAGACATGGGGAGGGACTCTTGGTAAGGTAGGGGGACACATAAGACAAGGGGGAATGGTTTTAAACTGAAAGAGGGTAGATTTACATGAGATTTTAGGCAGAAAGTTTCCTGTGAGGGTGGAAGAGGTTGCCCAGAGAAGCTGTGGCTGCCCCATCCCTGGAGGGGTTCAAGGCCAGGCTGGATGAGGCTTTGAGCAATTCGGTCTGGTGGGAGGTGTCCCTGCCCAGGGCAGGGGGTTGGAACTCAGTGATCTTCAAAGTCCCTTCCAACTCTAACCATTCTATGATTCTGTAAGAAATGTGGGAGCATCCTTGTTGTGCAGTTGAATGAAAAGTGTTTGATTTTGCAATAAACCTGGTTTTGACCTGTACAAAGGCTACACAGCATGCAAAGAGCAGTTTACAGCCAGGAGAGGTGAGGAAGGCTGCTCCACAGTGTGTGAGTAGGGTGGATCTGTGGATTTGGTGTAAGTTTACTATAAAAAGTGATTCACGTGGTTATAAATAAACAACCCAGTTAGCTCGTTAGTTTGGAATCGCCACCCTTCATTTTGCTGTGTCTGTGACCAGTGCCAGTGACAGTCCTGACACAAGGGTGTGGATAGAATCATATAATTGCCTAGGCTGGAAGGGACCTTTAAGATTATTGAGTCCAACCATCAACCTAACTCTAATAAAAACTCATCACTAAACCATGTCACTGAGCACCATGTCAACCTGTCCTTTGAATTCCTCCAGGGATGGTGCCCCAACCCCTTCCCTGGGCAGCTCATTCCAATGTGCAATAACCCTTTCCGGGTAAATTTTTTTCCTAATATTGAATCTGAACTTCCCCTGGCACAACTTGAGGCCGTTTCCTCTTGTCCCATCACCTGTGACTTGGGAGAAGAGATAGAACCCACCTGGCTACAGGGAGTTGTAAAGAGCGAGAAGGTCTCCTTTTCTCCAGGCTGAGTAGATGCAGAGCAGTTGAGGGTACTACAAAGGCCTTGAGAGCTTCACAGTTTTTTAGGGCTGGTTACTCACAGGCACTGGGAGTCACATCTGGAACACTTTTTGGGGGAGATATGATTTGGGAGCTGTCTGTCTAAGGGGAAAAAGGAAACGGGTAGGTGGCTCTGCAAGTTTGGGCTGCTCCAGGAAGCCCACCCAGGAGGGAGAGTGGGCTATAGTCTGGCTTGGGAAAAGCCTCTAGGCGGGCGAGTGGAAAAACACAGAGGCAACCAAAAAGCACCCGAGCCAGGCAGGAGTCGAACCTACAATCTTCTGATCCGTAGTCAGACGCGTTATCCATTGCGCCACTGGCCCCGCACGCGGCCCAGGCCTCCCGCCGCCGCCCGCTCACCCCAGGCCTCTCCGGCAGGCGGGCAGCCTTGTGCGCATGCGCACTTCGCCCCGCCTCTCAACCCGCGCAATGCGCATGCTCGGTGCGCTTGGGCGGAAGCTTTGGGTGGCCGCTGGGGGGGCGGTTGCCGGGCAGGTCCCTTCGATAGCTCAGCTGGTAGAGCGGAGGACTGTAGTGGCGCTGCCCCCGCGGGAATCCTTAGGTCGCTGGTTCGATTCCGGCTCGAAGGAGACGCTAGTTTTTGTTTTCCTCTTTACTGTTTTCNCGGACTGCCCGAACGGGCAGTCCGGGAGAGAGACGGGGAGGCGGGAGGCCTGGCCAGGCCAATGCCTCTTCGAGGTTTGTCATTTCCCCCAATAATATTTTCAATCCTTGCACAATTTAGCAACACTGTAATGAATAAGGGATCATTCCATAAGGTGCCGTTCATAATAGTCATGGTGCAGTAATAAAACAGTAAAGCCATAGTAACACAATAGGTAGTATCCAATATATTACGTAGCAACCTAATGGAGTGTAGTAGTATAATCTTTTAACAATAGGTATTTGGCCTTCTGCCATGTGAAGCCAAAAAATTAGGCAGTTTTGGAATCATATCATCATAGAATGGTTTGGGTTGGAAGGGACCTTAAAGATCATCCAGTTCCAATCCCCCTGCCATGGGCAGGGACACCTCCCACCAGACCAGGCTGCTCAAAGCCCCATCCAGCCTGGCCTTGAAGCTCAATCTTGGCTACTTTTATTAGGTTGGCTTTTCCAGGGTGGTCCTTGGGGTAATTTCAGGGTCCTAGTTGAGCTCTGGGCAGGTTCTCCTCGTTTTGCGTGTTACTTTCCATGGTGCCAGTTAATCCGTGCTGATTTCGCTTTATATGATGCTGGATAATCCTTATGGATGAGAGCTCCCAGGCATCCTGGCCAATAGGGGTGGATAGAAGTGCTCCACAGTCTCTCGACTTGAGGTGATGGACATGATGTTTGGTCCTGACTTTTGGTTGTGCCAAAAGGAGGTACATGGCATGGTGTGGGAGAAGGTTGAGCAGGAGGAGAGGTCATAGAGGTCCTTTATGCAGAAGAGATTTAATACAGACGGGCACAGGCCTGCTTAGCATGTTGTAAATAAGAAGGTCAGCACTCATACTCTGCTTTTTTCCCTGTTTTCTTATTCTGTTGATTTGCCAACCCCTCCCCTTTTGCCTTCGAGTCTTTCAGGGAAGTGGTACAGTCACCATCCCTGGAGGTATTCAAAAGTTGGGTTGACCTTGTGCTTAGCAACATGGTTTAGTGATGGGTTTTTATCAGAGTTAAGTTGATGGTTGGACTCTGTGGTCTAAAAGGTCCCTTCCAATTGAGACAATTCTATGATTCTATGATTCTTTTCCATTAGAGATGGTATGTGGTGTGCAGAAAAATACGCTTGGCAACATCTCCTGGCTTGGGGAGAGCAAACGGATCTGAAGGCAGCCACATCTGTCAGCCTAGCAGGGGAAGGACAGAAGGATTCTCCTTCAAAAGAAGCTGGAATGAGTCTTCTCTGTGTGAGAGTGTTTCTCTGGGTTGGATTTCAGATACGAGAGCAAGGAAGACCCACTGTATGAGAGAATATCTATTTTGGGCCCCTTACCACAAAAAAGACATCGAGGTGCTGTAGCGGGTCCAGAGAAGGGCAATGGAGCTACTGAGGGGTCTGGAGAACAAGTCTGGTGAGGAGAGGCTGAGGGAGCTGGGGGTGTTCAGCCTGGAGAACAGGAGGCTGAGGGGAGACCTTCTCACTCTCTACAACTCCCTGAAAGGAGGGTGTAGCCAGGGGGGTTTCCATCTCTTCTCCCAAATCACAGGCAATGGGACAGGAGCAAACGGCCTCAAGTTGTGCCAGGTGAGGTTCAGGTTGGATATTAGGAACTATTTTTACACAGAAAGGGTTATTGCACAATGGAATGAGCTGCCCAGGGAAGGGGTTGAGGCACCATCCCTGGAGGTATTTAAAAGAGAGGTTGACATAGAGCTTAGAGACAGGGTTTAGTGATTTGGGGTTTTTTTGAATTACAGTGAGGTCGATGGTTGCACTTGATGATCTTACAGGTCCTTTCCAACCTAGGCAATTCTATAATTCTGTGAATATAGCACAAGCAAGATTATCAGCAGGGAAACAGATTTATGAAGCTCAGCAGGAGTCAGACCTGCAACCTTCTGCTCCGTAGTTCCACACTTTATGCGTTAGGTCCCTTCCCCAACTACCTCTCTATTAATTAGTATGGTTTTGTGCCTGCATATGGAGACACACACCCACCCCACCAAACTTCTCTCCTTGCTCTTCCAGCACGGTGCAGTGCATCCCTCTGGGGAACTATCCCAGGAGAAATCCAGGTGTGAAAAGCCTGCCCTGAAGGGAATGGGGACAGCCTGGTGTGCAGAACCTTAGATGTCCATTATCCGTACGTGTTTGCACACAGCAGCAGTCCAACCTGAATCCCCAGTCCAAAATCACATCCTTGTGCCACTCCCTGGTGTGGAACAGAGCACAGACTCCATCCAGAGCCATAAGACTGATTTTTTTTTTCTTGGTTCAGATTCATCCCTTCCTATAAAAATGCATCTGCTGATGCTTTTTTTTTTTTGCAGAAGTTCATGCAAACTCCTTCATTCCTTTCCACTCATTCGGTGACACCCTTTTTTCCTTGTTTGAAAGGAGAGTTCACAAAATAAAAGCACACCCAGAGTTTCTTCTGGAGAAGAGGCCATCTTCTTTCCATCTCCATCTCCATTTCTAAGACATTTTTTCTCTCCCACCCACCCAGAAAGTAGTGACGTGCATGGGTTCCTGTGCAACTGTGTATTACCCATAAGTGAAAAGGAAGGCAGAGAAAAAAAAAAAGATCAAACATAAATATAAAAATACAACAGAATGAAAGCCAGGAAAAACACATTCAAAAAAACCCAACCCCAGACCCCAGGAAATTTAGGCACTGATGTCAGGACTTGCTGTATGCTGAGTGACTCTTCTGCCTCTGGAGCTGCAATCCTGTTACATCAATGTCACTGCCTGGCTCAGCTGCCCACTCTTCTAGGACATGCCTATGGATTTAAATGCACTAAAGGCTAAAGGGTTGGGGTTGTTCAGCCTGGAGAAGAGAAGGCTTCAGGGAGACCTTAGAGCAGCCTTCCAGTACCTGAAGGGAGCTACAGGAGAGATGGAGAGAGACTCTTTGTCCAGGGGTGCGGCAATAGGATGAGGGGTAATGGTTTTAAACTGAAAGAGGGGAGATTTAAATGAGATCTCAGGAAGAAATTCTTTGCTGTGAGGGTGGTGAGACAATGGAAGAGGTTGCCCAGAGAAGCTGTGGCTGCCCCATCGCTGGAGGGGTTCAAGGCCAGGCTGGATGGGGCTTTGAGCAGCTTGGTCTGGTTGGAGGTGTCCCTGCCCAGGGCAGAGGGGTTGGAACTGGATGATCTTTAAGGTCCCTTCCAACTCTAACCATTCTGTGATTCTATGAAATGCTTTTTACTACAATGACAACGCCTTCGGTCATTAGATGGTAATGTGGCTTACTGCATACTTCATTTAGGAGCAAATTATTAGCAACCGGTCACCTGCAAGTGCTTAATTATTTCCATATCTGGTCTCCAGCGAGGGTCAATAATGAGCTGTGTGCGTGTATCCTATTTATTAATGTGGATCACTTAATAATGGAAGATGCTAGAGATTATAAAAATCCCATTCATAAGACATTTCTCTCTTACACTGGGTGAGCAGAGTGCAGGGGGTGGGCACACAGATGGATCAGGGGTTGTTAAATGACGGGTACATGGAGGGGGGGACACCCACTCCGACAAAAAGAAATTGTCTGGTCCCACATCGTAAGGAAAGGTTTGTTTGTGTTTCAGGCAAGGGCTGTCTCTTCTCCTGGAGAAAGGGGAAATAGAATGAATCTTGGGGGGAGTTAGAGTGTGAGGATCAAAAATTTCGGATCGCCTGCAGGATTTAAAAGGCGAGATGACGAAAATGTTCCCTTGTGACATAGTGTGGGGCTGGTGGATGCAGTTTGAGGTACATGGCCGGTGTACAGAGAAGACTCGCTGAGCATAGAGCTGGAAAACACTGGCAATGAGACAGCATCTCTCCTGATCTTGATAGTATC
>VXBJ01002085.1:648939-734101 GCA_013400055.1 Nycticryphes semicollaris | reverse complement strand
TCAGAAATGAATAGCCATGTTGTTTTTGCTATATGCCTAAACAACGCTTCCAGGGCAAAGGAACACATGAAATGAAAACAGAAGTGTTTGGGGGGAGGGGAGGGGGGGTGGGGGAAAGGCAAGCTAAATGACAAAGGTACCACCCCTGCCATCAGTCACACATGAAGCAGGCGCTTGACCGGTTCAGGTAATGCCTTGCTGTGTGAAAACCTTCCTGCCCCAGCGCACATTATTTTTGTTTAGCTGCAATATTATAATGTTTGATCCTTTATCTTCCAGCACTGAATCTCTAGTCTGTCCCGGAGGAACGACCCTCAAGATGGGGATGCCTGAAAACATAACCTAGACCAGCCTAAGGAGCTGGGATGGAGACTCAGCAGGTCTCTGATGTGGTGTAAAGTCTTGTGCTGTCTATAATCTTAAAACCACTCACTCCTTTGAACTACAGACCTCAGCATTGTCCTGGAGAGAAAAATACCCACCCTCCTCTGCTCTGCCAGCTGAGCTATGGAGGGGATGTACTGAAATAGCATCAGGAGTGGCTTATGCTGAGCAGACCAAGGCTGGGGAGAAACGTGACACTGGGACAGGGCTGTATCTCTGCGAAGTGATGAGCTGACGCCAGCTGGGAAGCCTGACCTGGATCCCTGCTGTGAAATACAAGTCGCTTCTCTATAGACCATCACTCTCCCTTCCTCATGACAGAGCTGGTGTTGCGGCAGCGGGGCTTAAAGGGGAGTCCTACAGCCAGTTGAAGCCAGACCAGAAATCATATCTGTTCCTCAAGTCAGAATTCATACTATTAAAACTCTGTAGTTCCCTTCTCCTAGGTTCTGATCTGCTCAGGAGGCCCCCTAGCACTGCCTCAGCTGTGTCCAGGCCCATGTCACAGCACCCAGTCTCACTTTTCTAACTGGTATGTTCTCACAGTTTTCTGGCTGGTTTTGTTTTATTTATATCTTTTCTTCCTTCCCATCTCCTTCTCACCTCTGGGCATATTTGGGGGTGTGGAAAAGCAAGCCTGTGCCTGTTATCTGTGAAACTTGTCCCTTAGCCCTGGAGAGGACCTATTTTTAGGCAGGCAGTAGTGGGGGGCTATTTATTCCCCACATGCAGTACTTCCTCCCTGCAGCACTTCAGACATGCCTTGCTTGTGAAATGTAGACCTCTTTCCAGCAGAAATGTGTTGAGGGGATGAAGGTTTGGGGAACCTCTGGGCTTGTAAAGTTTTGTGTGGCTCGGGGAGATGCTGAACCACTAATCTCACCTGTGTTATTCCACAGCACCATCAGACTGTCTTTCCAGGCTCACTGGTTTTGAGACTTTTGAGAATACAGATGATTGCAGGGAAGATGATAATCACCTTGTTTTAATTGCTGTTTGGGGTTCATCCTGCCTCCCTGAAGGCTACGACCTGGCCACCATTTCTCATCCTGGTCTCCAGGACTGTAAGAAAACCGGGACTTTCTGTTGGAAGGGCTCTCTGTTTCCCTGTGGACCCTAAAGCTGGGGGACGCAAACTTAAACACGGAAATTTCCATCGAAGCATGAGGATGGACTTCTTTACTGTGAGGGTGGCAAAGCCCTAAAACAGGCTGCCCAGATCAGTGGTGGAGTATCCATCTCTGGAGACATTCAAAACCTTCCTGGACACATTCCTATGCAAACTGCTCTGGGTGGACCTGCTTTATCAGGGGGGTTGTACTAGATGATCTCCAGAGGTCCATTCCAACCCCAGATCATTCTGTGATTCTGTGACACTCAGGTCCCCATTGGCCTGATGGCATTGCTGAAGGGCAGCAGGAAGCCACAGAGGCAGCTGGGAGCGGTGGCACCACATCTTGGTGTCTCACCAGTGGCAAAGTCATGATACACAGAGGTGACTTCCCAATGGAGTTTGTCCATTGACTCTCCCTCTTTCAGGATCTTTTAATCCGAATCTCAGAGGTCTGTCTGTTGTAATTTATATTGGTACTGCTGACTGGCATGTGTCCAGAGGAGGGCCACCAAATTGGTGACGGGGTCTAGAAAAGAAGTCCTATGAGGAGAGGCTGAGAGAACTAGGCATATTTAATCTGGAAATGAGGAGGCTGAGGGGAGACTTCATTGCTCTCTACAACTACCTGAAAAGCAGGTTGTAGAGAGGTGGCTGTTGGCCTCGTCTCCCAAGAGAATAATTACAGGACCAGAGGAAATGGTCTGAAGTTGCAGCAGGGAAGGTTTAGATTAGATATTAGGAAGAATGACTTTACTGAAAGAGTGGTCAGGCACTGGAACAGCCTGCCCAGGGTGGTGGTGGAGTCACCATCCCTGGAGGTATTTAAGAGAGATGTAGATGTGGCACTTCAGGGCATGCTCTAGTGGCTGACATTGTTGGGTGTGGTGGTTGTTGTTATGGTAGGGGGGTTTTTGGGTGTGGTGTTGTCGGTGTGTGGTGATGGGATTTGGGGTTTTGTTTGTTCATTATGGTTGGACTCAATGATCTCAAAGGTCCCTTCCAACCATGAAGATTCTGTGACTAATTCTGGAACAGAAATTATAATCTTGTTATAACCTGCCCTCTTGTCCTATGTTTTTGCTCCTTGAGCATGGGTAAGCCCAGAGAAGGCTGCTTCTGAGCACGATTCAGCTCAGGTCAGCATCCAGTCCCTCCTCAAAAGAAATGGGCAGATGTCATCCCTTTGACTGGTCTGTGTAGCTTGTCTCCCTGCAGTCCTGTGCTCCTGCACATTCGATGTGCTCCCAGGGACTCAACCTCCAAAATGCTCTGAGCTTGCCCCTGCTGCTGCTGTGACTTTTGTATGTGCAAAAGGAAGTTTCGAAAGATGTTATCTCCTGTGCTGGCCCTTGTTTTCCTGGAGATCTGAAACTGTCTCTCATATTGCTTTTAGAAGGTCTCCAAACAGTGACTACGTATGTTCTATCATCACATATGAGGTATACAAAGACAAATATATATGTTGAGTGGTGAAAAGTCAGTCTCAAAACTCATTTTGAAAGCAATTGTCTCTGTTGCAAAGGCTCTTTTGCCGCATAAACTGAGTCACGTACAAGAGTAGCTTTGGCATTTATCGTGGGATATTTAGCGAGCCCAGTAAAATCATGAAATGCAAGATACCATTTGCAGTTTGCACTTTTATAGGTAGGAGGCCTCCGTCTTACAGCTGGCTCATCTACTTAGTAAATTTTTGTAAATGTAAGTGAAATTTTAGTTTCTTCAACGTGCCGGCTGTTGGTGGGAATGCGGGTGTTCCCCTTCTGCTGCTGAGGGCTGCTCACTGCAGGGCAGATGGCCACAGATGAAAGGTGAGATGGACAGAGAGCCTTCCCCCTACGTGCCCGAGGGATGTTTGGCTAAAAATGCAAACTTTTTCAATCAAAACAATCAGCAGAGTTAGGAGGATGGGGAGAGGGGAAGGCCGTATTGTCCTTTTACTCTAAATCTCCCATTTGGGTGGGCAAAAATGGAGGCAGCAGCCTCATTTTTGTTAGGATGTTGTATTGCTCAAGCAGCCACAACTTCTCCAGGCCAGGATTTCAGCCAGAGGTGAGCAAGGCAGGGCAAAGCTGGAGGGTGACAGGCAGATGGGTCCCCCCATGCAGCCACCAGGGCACCCACCAGCCTTGTCCTCTTCTAGCAAAGCTCTTGTGCAAAGCCCTTGAGTGAGTCCCACCAGACTTGGGAGCACAGGAAGCTGCTGGGGACAGTGGGGTGGGGGCAAGTGTCCATCCCTGTCCCAGGGATGATGGACAGATGCCCACCTGCTTTAGGCAGGTGCTGGTGGAGAGGTCTGCCTGCCCTGGGCTGGGTGGCAGGGTGCTGGCTTGTCCATGAGAAGACACAGGAGGTGGAATGGCAGCAAACCATCATCCCATGGACCAGAATGATCCACACTACCAGCTGCATCTGGGTGAGGATGCTTGGGCCAGGAACCTCATGCTTGCAGAACAGGTTTTGTCTCTGCCAGGTTTGGTGGGGTGGTAAAACCACATGGGAGTTATCCTCTGGCAAAAAATATGCTTTTTCTCTTTGTTTTCCAGTCACACAAGAGAGCGACAGGACAGATTTTCTGTGAGTGACACACGAGAGCTTCACAGCATTGGTACAAGATAAGAGGTTGCAAAGGGGAATTCTGTGAATGCAAAATCCAGAGATGTCATTGTGGCATTGAAATATGAACCTGGACATCAGTTAACCTCTCCTTCCTCCTCCAAATCCCTCTTCTAAACCCACTGCTTTGCAGCCAGCCTTCCAGACTCTCCTGGCTGCCAGTCCACAGCTAATGAACTGCAAAAATAGGGGAGGCAATGTAAGAGCAAGCATATCTCTAGGAACTAGAGTTCTGGTTGTGTCAACAAAGTCAGGTAATGTTCCCAGGCAAGCAAGACTGCAAAAAACCAAAATCATTAAAAATATGATGTCGTCTTCTTGGTGATGGAGTACTGTGTCCAGTTTTGGGCCCCTTCCCACAAAAAATACATCGAGGTGCCAGAGTGCGTCCAGAAAATGGCAATGGAGCTGGTGAGGGGTTGGAGAACAAGTCTTATGAGGAGAGGCTGAAGGAGCTGGGGGTGTTCAGCCTGGAGAAAAGGAGGCTGAGGGGAGACCTTCTCACTCTCTACAACTCCCTGAAAGGAGGGAGTAGCCAGGTGGCTCAGCATCTTCTCTCTAGTCACAGGTGATGGGACAAGAGAAAATGGTCTCAAGTTGCACCTGGGGAGGTTCAGGTTGGATATTAGGAAAAAAATTTACATGGAAAGGGTTATTGCACATTGGAATGGGCTGCCCAGGGAAGTGGTTGAGGCACCATCCCTGGAGGGATTTAAAAGATGGATTGATGTAGCGCTTAGAGACATTGTTTAGTGATGGGGTTTTAATCAGAATTAGGCTGGTGGTTGGGCTAGATCATCTTAAAGGTTCCTTCTAATATAGGCAATTCTAGGATTCTGTCATGGCTGGCAGACATCCTGAGTTTCTGTCTAGGAGTGGGATTAAAGCAGGTCCCCTTGCCCTTCGTTAGTCCCTTGAGAGATGGCTTGGCTTGGTGACTAGAGTGGACATGGTGGTGGTCTTCCCTTGTGGGTGTGGAAAGGGAGGAAGAGGAGGGTGCCGGGTCTGCCAGGAGGGTGCCAGGCTTTTTGTCAGTGCAAGTCCTTTGAAGTCCAGCTTGAGCAATCCCTGCTGGAGACAGTCTGCAGGACCATCCCATGGCTCCAAAGCCTCTTGGGCTTCGCTCTTCCTCCTTGTTGCAGCATGGTCCTACAACACGTGGCTTTCCTGGCACTTCTCATCCACAAGCATGGCCAAGCCTCCATGATTCTTTACCTACTAATCACTGCTGTAGTTCCTAATACTTTGACAGAAAAACCTATGTTAATTTTTCATGTGTCTGGACTACATATTCCCGCCAGAAAACAATGTTTCAGCCTAGGCCTGGCTGCTGAGGGTGGGTTTATCTTTGTTTCATTGGCTCCTTGTTGTGGTTGTGCTGTTTATTATCTGTTCCATGTTTGTGTGTTCAGCGCACAAAAAAGGGGAAAACCAGCAGGTTTCACCAGAATTACGTGCCCCCCCCCAACATTACACCCTGAAAGACGCCTCAGTTCACTGTCCCAAGGGCCAGCACATTGGAATGATCCCCCCAGATTTTTTCTGTGCCGTGAGCACCCCCTTTCCCTGCATCACCATATGCAGGTGTTTCCGTGCACTGACTTTTCTAACCTTCAATATTTTCCTCCCTAAATTTCTCTGTTTCTGCTGGCACAGTGAGGGGGAAGTGCCTGCCTCGCAAGGCAAGGAAGGCTTTCCCCATCTAATTCAAAGCCCCTTAATTAAAGCCGGTTTTGATGCACGAGGGGCAGCTGATTCAGAGTTAGGAGGGTAGGAATGAGGCGTTCAAATTCCTCCAGATGCAAAAGCCACCTCTGACCCGGCCACGGAGGGGAGGGGAAGAAGAGAAATATCTTCTCACTGTTGCCAAGAAAGGGTCCCCTGCCAAAGCCCCAGCTGTCGGCAACTCAGCTGCCAGAGCAGCTTCTCCCGCTCGGCTCCGGGCTCTTGTCTGTACCAGGCAGCCGGAGCAAAGGTGTGATCTCAAAGGGGTTTAATTAAGTTATCACACAGCTCCTGCGACTGCAAGACTGCAAGAAAAATCTCTTTGTTTCCGTGTGACTACCCACAGATATGTATGTTTGAGCACGGGAAATTCCAGCTCAGTGGGCTACAAATGGTTGCGGGATTTCACCCAAACACTTAAAAAGTATGTGAGGTGTTGAAAATAGAATAGTCAGNTTTGCTGTGAGGGTGGTGAGGCACTGGAAGAGGTTGCCCAGAGAAACTGTGGCTGCCCCATCTTTGTGGACATCTTCAGCTGTGGCTGGAGGTGTCCAAGACCAGACTGGATGGGGCTTTGAGCAGCTTGGTCTGGTGGGAGGTGTCCCTGCCCATGGCAGGGGGTTGGAACTCGATGATCTTTAAGGTCCCTTCCAACTCTAACCATTCTATTTTTCTATAATTCTATATTTAATTGAATGTGATTCATTACAATTTCATGCAGAGCGTAGTGTTCATTTTAATGTGGAAATCAAGGCAAACCATCACTTATATTATTTTCCTGCACAATTTCCAGAGTAGTACTTTCCAGATGAAGGGCCCTGTTGTGGCGTGGGGGTTTACTCCTGGATGTTTAGGGAACTTGCTCCGCCACTCTACAACATATTTCAGATGGGAGCCCTATACAGTCATGAGGTAGAGTAAACATGAGCACTTTCCACCACACACTTAACAGGGAAAGTATTCTAGTTTTTGGTTAAAAGAGAAGACAATATTCTGATTACATGTACAGTACAGTGGCAAAGTGATTTTATACAGTACATGCAGGGACTTTGGCTTGAATTTGAGGATGAGATATTTATTGCTTGTACAGTTGTGTGATAAATTATTGGCAAGTAGAAGCACAGATGGCTTTCCCTTAAGATCAGGCATCACATGCCACAAATTATCTGGGAAATTGTCATTTTAAAAATAACTCTGGAACAAGTGCCAAGCTGAGAGGGATATCAGTGTCTAATAAACATATATAAACACAGCAGTGCCCAAAACTGAAATATATTTGAATTAAACTATGCATTGAGAGAGCACATAAAATTAGCACCTATTCTCTAGCAGTACAAATGAAAGCTTTTCATACTGTATTTCTTCTGTCTCATCAGAAAATTCAAATAACGTTTTTGGTGCATATTTAGGGGGCTGTGGAGTTAACGGTTTGGATAGTTGTGTTAGATTCTTATGTTACAGCTCCTAAAATGAGGTCATACTGGAAGAAACTTAAGCATAGTTATAGCAGGCAATTTGTTTTTTTAACTGTTTTTCAAGGTGGTGATGTGTTTATGCCCTGAAGCCTCTGAGCTCCACTGCAGCCCATCACTCCTATTGTCTTCTCCAGCCACCCGCCTGCACCTTGCACCTTGGAAAGGCAAGATCCTGGAGCCTGCTGAAATATGAAATTACCCCAAATCACATCCTGCACCTCACAGCCACGGCTGCTTGCTCAGAAGAGAGTATTAATTAGGCTGCAGCGGGTGGCCAGGCAGGCTGGGGCAGCCCTGCTCTCTCTGCTGCCACTGTGCAGAGATAAGGTGGGGAGTGGATGGTGTTTGCTTATCGCTCGTCCTCCTCCTTCTCATCCTCCTCCTCCTCCCAAAGGGGTGAAGGCCGCCATGTGCGACTGAGGAGAGCCAGGGCCCCATTGGCCACCCCCACTTGTCCCCCCCCGTCCAACCGTCACCTGTCCCAGCCTGTCCTCCTCTCAACACGCTTATATGGACACGGCAGGGTGGCATCTGGTGACGCCACGCTGCTAAAAACAGCCCCAGCTCCCTTTAGCCCCCCTCGTTCAAACAATGTCCTCCGACCAGAGCCACCCAGAGAGCCTCTGATTGCAGCGCAGCCTTGGACTTATTTCAAGGGAAATTAACCCACAAAAAACCCCCACTCCGCGAGGCCGTGATCCTGAGCATATGCCCCTGGAAAAGCTAGGAATGAGCACCTCCCTGAACTACAAGTCCTTCTCCAAAGAGCAGCAAACCATGGACAACCTGGAGAAACAGCTGATTTGCCCCATCTGCCTGGAGATGTTCACCAAGCCCGTGGTCATCCTGCCCTGCCAGCACAACCTCTGTCGGAAATGCGCCAGCGACATTTTCCAGGTAGGCTTCTTCCCACGGGAAACTCTTGCTTCCCAAGCAGCCTCGGCTGAAACGAATGGAAAAGCTGATTATTTGGTTTTTTTAATATGTTTTGCTTGATTGCTGTCGACAGGCGATAAAGGTGGAAGGGGTGGGGGAGGTGAAATTTAAAGCGTAAATTGAGTGTCCCCAGGGGCCAGGGCTAAGCTCACAGCAGATTAGTGTCACCTGTTGGCTGGTGGGGGACATGGCCACCTGGGAGAACTGAGGGACCAGCCCTTCACCCATGCTTTTGGAGGACGTTTTCATGGTTTTGCATGGCCTTACTCATCTCTCCTTGTGCTGCTTGGCAAGAGCAGGCCTCCAACCCCTACCTGCCGACCCGGGGAGGCACGACCGTGGCGTCGGGAGGTCGCTTTCGCTGTCCTTCCTGCAGGCACGAAGTGGTCCTTGACCGGCACGGCGTCTACGGGCTGCAGAGGAACCTGCTGGTGGAGAACATCATCGACATCTACAAGCAGGAATCCACAAGGTAAAGNTTCAAGGCCAGGCTTTGAGCAACCTGGTCTGGTGGGAGGTGTCCCTGCCCATGGCAGGGTGGTTGGAACTCCATGATCTTTAAGGTCCCTTCCAACCTAAACCATTCTGTGATTCTATGAACATTACGAATAAGAGAAAAGTAGCCAGGTTCACACTGCTTATTTTAAAAACAGTTCAGACGACTGTAATTTGTCTTTAACCATGCTAAAGAAGGGAAAGAAATTTCAAATCTTGTTAGAAAATCCTGAGGGGTAGACAGTGCAGATGAGAAGAAAACCGAATTTCACACAGAAGATACCCTGCATCATAATGTCAAATCAAAACTCAATAAGAAAAAAAAAAATCTCTGTTCCTGTCAACTTGGAATGGGAACTCATGAAATCAAGTCTTATTTAGGACTCCATAAAAGAGAAGGAGTAGCCAGAAATAATATATATCAGCACTGTCTGGTTGTGCACAAGAATCGGGACCTCAGGGCAGAGGAATGAGTGAATCTTAAAAAGTTAGATTAGTCCTGAATGTTAATTGCCTGCATTGGAGGTGTGAGGGATCCAGCAATAGAAAAATGTTGCTTTCTTATCTCTTTTGCCCTGAGGTGGCTCAGGCGCTTGGTACCACCTTGGGGAACTTAGCAGGGGGAAAGCTAAGCTGGGTCCCTGGCTACCGAGCAAGCAGCTTTCACCCAGGAAGCCACCAGTAGCCACCAGCGTGCATCTGTAGAGCTGTTTGTGTATGGCAAGTTGTTTCATACATTTGAAGGAAGGTGTAATCCTGGCCATGCTCCCTGACAGTCTTCCCACTCCACCCCAGCAAGGAGCTGGGTTTCATAGGGACAATGAAGTGGTATCACTGGAGTAGGTGGACAAAACCTCTGGAGTCCAGAACCTCTGGTGGCTTAGGGCACTTCTACCCTGCTCCAGCAGAGGAGGACAGTCACTAGCAGAGAGGAGCTTTCAGAGCCTTTGGCTTTGGCTGTTCTCAGCTGTTTGAATCCTGACGGGGACTGGGCACAGGTTGGAGCTCCAAAGCCTCAGAGAGCACGAAGTTGGCTTAAAATTGTCCTTTCTGCTGCCCTTCGCGCCTCAGTGCCAAGGGAAGGTCAGCTACCCTTGTGTGTGTCATTGATACCCAAATATTATTTCAGTCAGGAAAATCTCGGAGAAAATGAATCAGCAAAGCTGTGGTGGTAGACTTTGCTTTTGAGCAAATAAGCTGGACGTGTGTGGCCTCCTGTTTTTCTTGGTTTTGGGGTGCGGGGCGGGGAGTTGGCTTACAGCTGTATTTGATTAAAAAATAAAGAAATGTAACTTCTTTTCCCATGTAATTCATGGAACAAAATTCAGTTACACAGAAATTTTAGCAGATTTTTTAAATATTCCACAAAAATAAACCACAACATGATGAATAAAAGGGGAGAGTGGGGAAAAAAAATATGAATGTATATTTGTTTAGATTTTTGTCCATAAGGTTCATTTATTTAGTCTGTTAAGGTGCTTATTTAACCTTGATGTATGACCTTAGGATGAAAACTATCACCAGGGTTACGTAGCAGCAACAATGCATAGCAACATTATCTAAACTATTTGGTACTTCATAGGCCTCAGCTGCTTATCTCCCTCTGCCTAACATTCCTCAGGCTCCCATGAGAGTGTGAGCAAGATCTGCCATGGCTTTACCTCCTGCTGTCCCACCAAACCCCAAAAAGTCAAGGGCAAGCACATCTTCTCCACTTCTTCCTTTTGTATTGCCCTCTTCTGAACCGAGAGCTTGGGTCTGGCAGAAGAAGGGTGAGATGTCACTTATACCTCCTAGTTTCTTCCCAAGACATCCCTTCAAACTGGCAGCACCTGTGATTTCCAGACAGGACCCTCATTCCCCTGTGTCCTCCTCTGATTATAATTCACCATAACTGCATGTGCCAGAATGATGCCAGCTCCCAACTGCGTTTCACATGAACTTAGGAGAGAGTGAGGGGAATTCAGCTAGGGAACAGGCTTTGTCTCCTGCTTAGGTGAAAATAATTTATTTCAAAAATATTTTTTTAAAATTTGTGTTTCTATTTGAATTAAGGAAATTGGTTTTGTTTTTGGTTTTTTTTTAAATAAAAGCTGGGGCAGGAGCTGGGCTATGGGGGTGTGAGAGCCTCTCCAAGCCCTCACATACAGCCCCCCCCCATTACCAAAACTCACATCATATGGTCTTTTATCCCATCGCTCATCAAATTCCAGCTGATAGCAGCGTAGCCTGCTGCCCAATTTAGAAACTATTAGCAGCTCGAGGAGAGAAACCTTCAGGCAGGATGTGGCTCCTACAAAGCTTTGAAGGAGGGCAAAGGACTGAACCCAATGGAAATAGAGTTCACTAAAATATTAAACCAATGTTTGAAAGTCCGTAGGCCACTGATTACCTTAACTCTCTGAGGAACATCAGGGTGCCTGATGCCACCAGAAAAGAGTAGCAACAGGAGGCTGTGACTTCACACAAGTTCTGGCAGCTCCTAATGAGCTCAGCTGGCTATTCCTGATCAAAAGGCACTTTGGGCTTTGTTTCCAGCCAAATTCTGATCAGAGAAGGTGGAGAACTTTTTCTGCCTCCCCACCTAGAAGGGAGAGCCCTAGGTATCGGTTGTCCCTGCAGCCCTGAGCACAGATGGAGGGAGCAGTGTGTGCAGCTATCCCTGACACTGCAAAGGCCTCAGCCAGAGCTCCCAAAGGAGGAGGTGGCTCTCCAGGACAGGTTGAAGGGATGCTTGGGGATCTCAGATAGGCTGGGCCAGGAAGATGGTCCCAGAGCTCCTCGCCAGGCAAGAGACCTGCAGAAGAGCCACCGACTGTGCAGTGAAAGAAATGAGGGAACACCTGGAACTTCTCCAGCTCCCCACAGAGACAAAGACCCAAGCTCATCTGGTTTTCTTGTGTCAGGCATTCACAACAGTACTTGTGTCATGGAGCTGCAGGAATCTTTACGTCCATATGAACTTTTTTAGTCTTCTACTTTTTCGAGCCCCATTTCTACCTTAGGTATTGACGGGCTTTTCACTGCTTTGGGGAGAGTCCATCATTGTGGTTGATTGTCAAGAACCACCTCATCCAAATGCAGGGGGGAGAATCCAGGAAGCTACAGGATAGTCATCCTCACACTAGTCCCTGGAAAGCTGTTGTAGTAAACTCTCCTGGAAACCATTTTCAAACATGTAGAAAACAAGAAGGTGATTGGATATAGTTAGTATGGATTTACAAAAGGGAAATCATGCTTGACCAACCTGATAGGCTTTTATAGTGAGATGACTAACTCAGTGGATGAGAGGAGAGCAGTGGATGTTGTTTACCTAGACTTGACACCATCCCCTATAACATCTTTATTGACAAATAAGATCTAGAGTAGACAGTGGACATTGAGGTGGACTGAAAAATGGCTGAACTGCCAGACTCAAGGGTTATTGGTGATCAGTATGAAATGAGGTGGAGGACAGTCATTAGTGGTGTACGCCTGAGACTCATACTAGGAGCAATAGTTTTATATCTTCACTAATGACCTCACTGTGCCTCATAGAGTCATGCAGATTCTCTCCATCCTCTGACCAGGTGCAGGCACTCAGAAGGTCCAAATCCAATTTTAATGGAAAAGAATAAGCCTGTAGCAGTCAAACACAAGCTTAGAATCTCAAAGAGCAAAGTCAGAGAACAAGAGCGCAAAGCTTTAGGCCATGTAATCTGCCTGCTTCTTCTTTGGTCACAAGCACATCCATGATGATTCTCTTCTTCTGTCTAACCCATACTGCCATGTTCCTGGTGACTACTCTTTAATTATCCCCTCCAGGAGCAGCCACCGTTTTATACTTAGGGGCTGTGTTTTGGCCTTTGTTATTCCTACATTGACCTAGAGGTCTCTCAACTCTGAAGTTGGGGAGCGTTCTGCTAAAACTCTCTCCCTTTGCAAAGCCCACGGAGCAGATCTGTTTATTTCCAGTCCTCTGTCACTGTCTTAAGGGCTCCACTAGTTCAGGGAGTTCTGCCAGGTTTCTTTCAGTTCTCGGCGGCACCTTTGAATGTTGGCTACTTCTGGCTGAACTTGCTTGACACCATCACCTTTTTGCCTTGCACGAGGTGGCTTTCATGCTGGTGGCACCATTCCAGTGACAGATAACATTCTAGTACTTTCTGGTTCTGGTCTTGTAAATATTAGCAGGAAGAGCAGCTATTTCAGGATTAATTAATTACTTTGAAATTCATTGTCTGCTATTGCCCTCACATGCAGGCCCTCCCACCACTATAGCATGAATAAATTAGGGGCTGTTTGCAGTGCTCTGCCAAAAAAGTAAAGCATTCTTTATAGTGTAGGCACATCTCTTTTGTCTAGCATTAAAATGATTCTGGATGTGACACACTGAGTGCCTTATGTAAAGATATGCTGGAAATTTTACCCAAATAATACAGACTTCCTTCAGAAGTGTCTGTCTCGTTTTAGTCTGGTATATTGTGTTAGATTCCAGATTACAGATTTTTTCCTTATAAACCCTTTAAATTCCAGTGCCCTCCTGAAATTAAAAAATATGAATGCATGAGGCATTTTCTTTGGTGCTTGAGCTTTTTTCAAACATGTCTAATTGATGGCATTCCTTTCCCTTCAGAAGAGAAAACCTGCACTTTGTCATTAAAAAATAAAGGCAGTGTCCACTCTACCAAACTGTATGGAAAAAAACTTTATAGTAATATAATCTAAGATAGTGATCTTTATGTTATTTTTTAAACTTTTAATAGAATGACTGGCTGCCTCTTTGCTATAGAGCTCTGTAGAACCACAGAATGGTTAGAGTTGGAAAGGACATCAAAGATCATGGAGTCCCAACCCCCTGCCCTGGGTAGGGACACCTCCCACCAGACCAGGTTGCTCAAAGCCCCATCCAGCCTGGCCTTGAACCCCTCCAGGGATGTGGCAGCCACAGCTTCTCTGGGCGACCTGTTCCAGTGTCTCACCACCCTTGCAGCAAATAATTTCTTCCTGAGATCTAATCTAAATCTTCTCTCTTTCAATTTAAAACCATTCCCCCCCATCCTATGGCTCCCTTCCCTGATCAAGAGTCCCTCCCCATCTCTCCTGTAGCCCTCTTTGGGAACAGGAAAGCTGCTAATAAGTCTCCTCAGTATATTTCTACGATGCCATTGCTCCACTTACTGCTGGTCATAGTCATAGTTCTCCTTCCAAGTGGTAGCAGAAAGGGATAATGGTTTATATTACAAAGATTTCACGTTGCCACAGTAGGAGTGGCAACCTTTAGAGGCTTGAACCCCCAGGTACACTCCCTCCATCGATCTACTGACTCTGTGATTCGGTACCACAGCCTCACGCACTCTCGTGCATCAGAAAAACATCAACCTGCCCGCACGGACTGAACCAGAGCCTTCGTTTACACTGGGAATGTCACCGAAGTGGCTCATTTAAAGGAAGCTACAACTATATTAGTTCCTAACGTAGTAGGGACTGACTTGTGTGTCTATGGTTAAATCCTTTTGGTGAAGGGAAGATCAGGATTGAGCTATAGTCTGGTGACAGCTCTTGGCTCAGCACAGGAGAGGAGCACTTCTTGTGTGACCCATGCCCTTGGTGGCTGGTGCAATTGAGTAGCTACTGTCAAAAAGTTCAACGCTGTACGAGCTAGACACCTGCCACCCGGCTAAAATTAATTTGTGTGAGACCTTATTTTGGCTCCTGGCCTAGTGTAAAGGCCACAAGGACCCAGCTCTGCTGGATAGTGACAGTCCTGACCTGAGCCTCACAAAGCTCATCAGCAGAGATATAAAGTGATGGGCATGAAGGTCCAGCAATACCCACAACTCTTACTTCAAATTATCCCCCTGAACAAGAGCTTTGCCGCACTCAGGCCAAGTGCCCAACATTTTGCATGAGGAACTCTAAAGAAGTTACGTATGTTTCATATTTCAGACAGATGTTGGATAATTTGCTGATTAAAGTACACGAGTAGTCTGAGATCAGTTCTTAGTGAGGTTATTTACATTTTTAAATATGAGCGAAGGGTTCAGTCACACTCCCAGCTGGAATCCCCATATGAAGTCATGTTGCTATATTGTGAGGACATTAAGATGTACCACTGTCCATCTAGTCATCCTGTGTGGCAGCTGTAAGTCTACGGCTGCATATCCAGGTCAGCCTTAGTTAGACACTGCTCTACAAATGTATCCCATTTCATGCTGACACCCGAAGTATTGTCATCAGAAGCTCCTGAGCACCAAGTTTGCTTTAAACCTGTTTTCTTTTGCAGACCCGAAAGGAAGTGTGACCAGCCAATGTGTGAAGAGCACGAAGATGAGAGAATTAATATCTATTGTTTGAACTGTGAAATGCCCACCTGTTCCTTGTGCAAAGTCTTTGGTGCTCACAAAGACTGTCAGGTTGCTCCTCTCACAAACGTTTACCAGCGACAGAAGGTAAATATCTCTTCGTACCTCATAGTCCTCCCTGCAATTGACAGCACCATCGACAGGGAAGTATTCCCATGGGCTTCCTGCAAGTTTCCAAAGGGGCATAGGGGTGTCTCTGCCATTCCTGTGTGTGAGTGAAAGGCTCATGCAAATCTATAGGAACTGCCTGGAAACACAGGAAAATAAATTTATGAGAAATCACACAGAAAGATACTATAGTGTCCCAATTTTTGTTAGAATAGTGAGTAATCATTTTAGCCATTTGATGTGAAGCTGAGGATCCCTTTTTCGAGGTTCCTAATATCTTTTTTTTTCAGTGCTTTTAGATCAGAAAAACAAGTGGGATTCCCGACATATGAACTGGAAGGAGAACAGACCATTATGAATCAAATACTTATCTATCACACCCTTTTGCCTTTAAGCATTCCATTTTTAAGAAAAGTTAAGTGAAAAACCTCCTCCTGCAAGTGAATGCAGAAATATTCAATAGTTGGCAGCACAGGATGTACCTAACATCCTCTGCCCTTGCTGTCACCAGTAAAAGACTTGTTTATTTTTAATACAGTATTAATTTAAAACCTGACTCACTGGGTTATCCTCCTGAGATAAACAGCTCATTTTTCTGGAGGGCCCCAGTGGGGCAAGCAATCAGACAGGACAAGTTTGCAATCCCAGCCTCCAACTTTGTCACACAGATGCTTGTGTGTGGAAACTACAAATGAGAAGGCACTTTAGGAAAGTAGCTACAAACATTCTTCTCAGTCAAGAAGGAAGGGAGAATGGGGAGAAGTTTCTTGGATTGAATCCATGCCCCTCACTACTGCCTTTGTGTGGACATTTGCAAGCAGTGGTTTCCCTCCCTGGGTTCTTGCAGGAAGGGGCTGTGATGCCCAAATCTGGAGGTATAACCTGGAGGCTGATGGGTTTGTGCTTCAAAGGACCTTTTACAAAGCTGTGTAGGCCACAGACACAGTTGTTCCTGTCACTGCAGCAGTGTGCCAAGGGCTCCTCGTGTCACGGACAGAGTGATTAACCTTACTCGTAAGAGAGAAGTAGTGAAATATTTATTAAGGTGAAACAGTGATGTAACAAAATTAGTAGTAAATGCGGCAGTGTTTGATGAGATTCAATAGCAAGGTACACTTGATTATTTACTGCACAGAGGACAGTGTCAGACAAGCTGTCAAGGAGACCCTCCCATTGAGTCAGGAGGTTCAGAAAGGACCCCCTGGCTTTCTAAACACATTCTCAGAGGGGAGCCTAGGTGCAGCTGGATCCAGTCCTAGTCCCAGACTTGTTCAACAGTTCATGGCTAAAGGATTATATATGCACAATCAATCCCTTATATTACTTAGCTAAGATTTCAAAGTTTAGCATGCTATTAGTCACTTACTGACAATCTGTTGCAGCAAGGAATCTCTCAGCCTCGAGCAGTAGAACCTTAAGTGAGCATCCTCACTAAAGGAGAGATCCTGATGTGCATCCCACTGCCATACAGGAGAGCTCAAAGGAATCTTGGGTTGTTATAGAGTAAGATAATTGACCTATAGTGATATTCTAATGGGAACAAAATATCTAGGTCCCCACTCCAGTGTTTTGGCTATGTTGCCAGCCATTCCCCAAAGTCCAGCTGCAACTTATTGCAACTGGTGGCCATGGCCCAAGCAGGAGCCGGGCAGGAAGAAGGGGAAAAACAGGGAGAGCACACTGCCACACCTTGCCCTCCCCAGCACCCTCACCAAGTTCCCTAGGGATTACCTTCTCTGTCTCTCCTCTTCTAAGGACACCCCTCTCCCCATACTCAGGCCATTCCCTTCTTCTATTAATTTCTCTCATGCCAGTGGCTCAGCCTTCACTTTCTCTTCCTTTTCTCCCTTCTCTCACTGCAACCCCACTGCCCTTATCTCAGGGGCTTTCTAGTACCCTGATCCCTCCAGGTTCATGGGCCACCTCCTCTCTCCAGATCAAGAGCTACAGTCATCAGGCAAATAATACGGTAGTGTGGGTGCACCCAGACACACACACACCCTGAAAAAATCCTTCAAGAGACAAAGACTTTTCTCTCAACAAAACTAAAGGGAATATTTTGGGGCTGTGGAAACACAACACTTCAGACAAAACTATCTAGAAGGGCCTTCTAGAACCAAATGCTTCCTCCTTGTACAAATCACAGCTTCTTCTCCATGAAAAGTTTCAGAATGTGAATGTTTCCATAGTGTTCTGGGAGAGGAAACAAATGTCAAATTACTAGTGGACAACTTTTGGGCAGGCAAAGCTCCAATTTTCCTCAGTTCTGGTGGAAAGCAGAGCTAATTAACCTAGTATGGCTCATTCATCCCTGATTCCCCGCATTTAGATGTGCCACCCTGAAGTGGGACAGTGTCTAAACCCCCTACTGTTTGCTCTATTTTTACTGCCTAGTCCGAGCTGAGTGATGGCATTGCAGTCCTGGTGGGGAGCAATGACAGAGTGCAAGGGATAGTCACGCAGCTGGAGGAGACCTGCAAGACAGTTGAGGTAGGTACCAACCCTTTAAATGCCGACATCTCAGCGTGAAGTCGCACCTCTTAAACTGATGGTAATGATCATTCTTTGACAGACCCCACTTTACCCACATGCATTCCCACATCATTCGGCTAATCCATGGCCTGTGGCTTTTTACAGTATTAGCTGTATCACCTCAACCAAAGGATATGTTCTGCTGGGCACCCTGCCTCTGACATTGGCCACGTGGCTGAGGACAAAGAGTAAGGAAAGTCCACATCAGCATGTCTTGCTCAGCATCCTTAGCAGCAGAGGATGTCACTGGAGTTAAAAGCAGATCCAACAAAATGCCATCAGTTCATTTGACATCTAAGATCAGGTGCTAAAGCTGTAAAGGATAGCTATTAGTCTAAGTCCTGACTGGTCCCATGTCAGTCTGTGGCTTAGTTTCAGCCACGGGGTAGCCACAGCACAACTCCCACATACATGAGTGAGCTCTGTCTTTGGTTACTTTGCTTCTTGTGCAGCAGTTATTTGATATACTTATGTTGTCCTCTAAGAATTCTTGGTTTGCTGCTTGTGGGAAGGAAGAGTTTGGGTTCTTACTGTGAGTCTGGATTTTCTGGTAAAGGTCTTGGCTCTGACAGAGTTGGAATTAGTTCTGTGTCGTTCAGTAGCAGAAGTGGTTTTCATTTCCTCCAAGAGGTTTGCACCAGCAATGCAAATATAAATATCAGCTCTGAACAATTTGAGCATCACAGAGCAATAGGCTGAAAGGAGCTCATATGAATTGATTTTATGATCAGAGTTTGATGAAGCATCTAGTGAAGGAGTTGCATCCCTCTCAGCCCAATTAGAATTGACCCTTCAGAGCTGGAGCAGAAAAGAGAAATTGCAGAGAAAAAGAAGTTAATCCAAGATGTATAGATTCTAATTAGTAATAAAAATTGATTCCACAATCTGTGTACACAATTGCCCAGGGCTCCTATTTCCTCAGAGTGAGGAAGAACAGAGAATGTCCAAGTTGGGTTCAAAGAATAGAAAACCATTAGCCCAAGTAAATGAGAGAGCGTGTTAGCAGCGGTCAGAACTTTGTAGTCAGGAAGCCTTCACGTCGCAAGGATGAAATCGGCTGCTATCAGGACTTTGCAGACAGAAACAAACCTTTCAAGTAGGTTAACGGCAGAAATTTGAATGATACAAAAGCAAAAGATTATTGAAATAGATGAGCCAGAAACAAAACTTCAAACATCTAGGCTGAAGCATGGAGAAAGCGCTGTGCTAAAAATACCTTCATAAATACAACAGTTTCTGAAACTATATTCCTCAGAGTCCACTCAGTTTAAAGTCTAGCCTTTAAACTCAAAGCCCAAAGAAAGTGCAGCCATTTTACCTTCAGATGTTTTAACAGGCTTCTCACCTTTAAAGTCAAAGATTGCAGAAAATAGATCTTAGAGCTTACCCCGGCCTTTCCATGCTACATTTCAAGCAAACAGCATTTCCTGCTGTACAAGAGCTTTGTCAGAATTGGCATCAGTTTGTCCTTGAAGATTAAAAGCTACAGCTGGAGCTGAGAAATGTGCACCCATGGAAATAGCGCATATGATCCAGGATTGTCTCCTCTCTCTACTTAACACTTTTCAGAGAGCGATAAATACGGGAAAAACCAGAAAATACATGAGAAAATACATGATCTTTTTTTTTTTTTTAGCTGGAGCAAGAAATAGCCTACAGTTCTATATTTAGCTATTGCTCCTATCCAAGCCTAAAAAAGAGAAAAACAAACGGAAAAAACTGATTGATACATGTGTAGCCTTTAACTGATTAAAAGTAAACCGAATTCGCATATTATGCTAAAAATAAATTTAAAAAAAAAGGAATATAAAACACTAAATATTGGGAAACAACAAGAAGTAATTAAGTACTGTTTAGCCCCTTAAACAATAGGAGTCAAGTAGGAAAAATGGCAGTGTTTCTTTCAAATGGTAATAGCATAGGCCAGTCAATACAAATACTTCAGAACAAGCTCTACAACTCATGCTCAGTGGCAAGGACTCTTTTTTTTCCCCCTATTTCTGTGCTGTAAAAACCAAAAAGGCTGCAAGCTTTTTAGAATGGAAAGTCATGTATTTGTTAACCTTTTTCATTGCTCAGAACCTGGTTAGGGTAGTTCCATTAGGCAGAGACTTCGTATAGGGACATGTTATAAAGAAAGAGAATATTTCAGCATTTGCAGTTTGGAATCTGTTTTGAACTCTCTTGGGGTTGACAACTCTGTAATATCTCCTGGCAAGAAATATTACATATTAGAGCTCAGAGATAAGGAAGGACCTCTCAGGGCACACAGCTATCGCTGTCTTGCTCTTCTTTCCCTCACGCTTGTCCCATGTCAAACGGCAAAGACAGCACACACCTGTCTTGAAATTAAGGTTGTGGTCTGGGTGACATCTCCAGGGAGGTCATTGTAGGCTGAGCTAATGAGGGATCTGGAACAAGTGGAAGGGCAGGAAACACTGAGCAAAAGCCAAGAGGGGAGTGAAAGAGGAGAGAAAGATTATTTGAGGTCTGAACAATAGAATGATACCTATGAACCATTGCTTACTCAGTTCAAAAGCTTTCTTATCCCCAACCTGTAATCCACTAACCAAGAAAATTAGGAGTGCCTCTTTAGGCTAGTCTACCTCATTGGGAAGCAGAGGTGGATACTTGGGTCAATACAACGAGATTTGTATGCACTCCCCACCCCTCAACATAGACAGTCATTTTTGGCCATACGGCCATCTTTGAAAGGTTTTCTCCTTTGAGTGATGTGGTACAGACTGTCACCACAAGTAGGAAAGATTTATGGCTGAAAGTCAAGAAAAAAGTAGGATTCTCTCTGGCCAAGTGCTATCAATAATCAGTCTTATCACTTCCAAAAGTACCGTGGGACTGTTAATAATCCGGTGCTGCCAGGATCTCTGCATTATGCCTCAAGGGAAGAAGATGAGGAATTGATTCAGCCCCAGTTGCTAGGAAAGATTATATCTGCAACCAGATATAATCACAATCAGGTTGTGCCCCTTTGTGTGCCCTGGGGCACACAGATGACTCAAGTCCTTCTGTTTGGTAGTCCTCAGACATTATAGATAACCTGTCTCTGATTTCCTCTTCATAAATCCTCCCTTGCAAGTGCAGTGTGTTCTTGCTAGAGAGCGCTCAATGAAGCAGTCATCAAACCAAGCCTCCTTACTCAGTCAAATATGCTACATTGTCTGGTTGGAAGGACAATGAAAGTGTTGCAAAGAATGAAGTGAAAATCAGTGCCTGAAGGCAGGGCTGGAACCTGATTCCTCCTTGTCCTTTTGTGACGCACCATTTTCTTCGTGGTACCTCTACCTCATTCAGTGCACAGTGAATGGAATATAATGGACACCTATGGTCAAAATAGAATTTAAGTGGGCATATGTGAAAATCATGCCCAGCCAGGACAGTTCCAAGTTCTCTGGTAGAAAAAGAAAATGCTCCAGAGCTGATTTCAGAGGTTACCGCTCCTTTAAAAACCATTCTGTTTGTGAAAATGAACCCAGCTGCTACTGTGGTGGGGGGTTTTACCTTTTCTGCAGACTTTGATGTATCACTACATCATACTTACCTTTCACAACTTTTTAGCAGACTGACAAGTTATACAATAACCTGTTTGGGGGCTCTCGGTGGTTTGAAACTCAGAGTCTGAGAACAGTTTTAAAACATTTGTTCCAACAGCTTGGACTTTGAAAATTGTGAAAGTCTCTGGGGTCATTCAGAATCCTTTGCACTGTTCAGAAAGAGAAATTTCTTTGATGAAAATGCTTCCAAGTAACTATAAAAATAGAAACTCTTTTAAGAACATAACATGTTTAACATAAACCAAATGATTCACAGGAATGCTGCAGACGACAGAAAGAGCAGCTGTGTGAAAAATTTGATTATCTCTATTCTGTACTGGAAGAAAGAAAAAATGAGATGACACAAATAATCACTAGAACCCAAGAGGAGAAACTGGAACACGTCCGCTCCCTGATGAAGAAGTATGCGGATCATTTGGAAGCTGTGTCGAAGCTGGTTGAATCAGGAATCCAGTTCATGGAAGAACCAGAAATGGCTGTGTTTTTGCAGGTATGAAGTCTGTAAACGCAGACAGAAAAAGAGTGATGGGTTTATCAAGATACTATTTAAGCATTTGCCAATTTTAGGCACATTCAGAGCTTGGTCATCTTTGAATGAACATTTACACAAACTCATTGTTTGAACACTCGCATCAAATGACTAGTCTTCTTGTGAAGAGTATCCAAACCAAGAACATGAGTATTTGCTATTCGCCCAAAATATACTGTCCTGTGTATGAACTTCTGGTCCCCAAAGAAGAAACAGGAATGCTAACATTTTCTAACGTAGCTTTATTGTCCCACCATATACAAGATATGTGTATATGAACTTCTGTGAGTTATATGTTGCATTTGCGCATTGACAGAGCGGTTAACTTTCCAAGAATTAAATATTTATGTTCTGAGCCACATCTTTTATGTCTTGTCTTCTTTTTTTTTTTTCCCTTCTGTTTTCTTACTATAAATTTAGGAGAGTTGATTAGCAAACAATTAATAGCCTGTCCACTGGTTTCATTGGAACAGAATTTCTGTTCTGCAGGTTTACAGTTTCTCTATATTAAAGGCTGGAAGGGTATTTTCTACAAAAAAAAAAACCCAACTTTATTTTCATCAAAGAATTGCCTTTGGATAGTACAATATTCTTGCCAGGAAGATAAAATTTTGTGGCTCCAGAAGTGTGCCCTTATGGATAATCAAAGATACAGTTGCTCTGACTAAAGATGGTAATGGCACTATCACTTTTCACCACAAAGACATGCAAAGAAAGGAGCAAAAACTTTTCCATTTCATTTTTGTAGAAATTGTATGTGTTTCCCATCATATTCATATTTTAATTAAAGAGTCTTTAGTGAACTAGAAGGTTTACTCAGCTGTATACTAAGTACCACCCAAATTTGATCTCATTCGTAGATCTCATGGTTGTCATTTATGAGATCCAGACTGGTATGTTTAGAAGCAGCCAGTGTAAGAATTAAATCTCAATGCATAAAATATCTGAAAAAGTGGAACCAATTAAGAAGCTTGTTATTTCCTTTTTGTTTTCACAGAATGCCAAAACATTGCTACAAAAGTAAGTATTTAAATTGAGACTCTTTCTTTGTAATGAATTACAAGTTACAAATTTATCTGTAAATCCAAATGCCAATAACCTTTCCCTCTGTTTTAGAATTACCGAAGCATCTAAAGGATTTCAAATGGAAAAAATAGAGGATGGGTATGAAAATATGAACCAATTCACAGTGAACCTCAGCAGAGAAGAAAAGATAATACGAGAAATTGATTTCGACAGAGGTACGTTATTTATTTCACCTAAATTGCTTTCTTAAATTGTAACTCTGTGTAATTTACATGATGATACTGAGTAGGAAAACTTGGATCAGATATTTCTCTCTATGCCAAAGTTTAACTAGACCATTTTATATCCCAAAGTAAAAATCCATCACAGTGAAAAATTCACATAACCTGCTAACACTATTAATCTTATCGTTTATGTGGCCTCAATGCTTTCCTAAGCCCATGATCTTTACTGAGTCCTCATATGAAGGGACCACTAAATTAAGCTTTTATCTCAGTCTGTAAAGTCCTTTTTTGTCTAAAAGATGCCATATTAGTGAGGGCCGTCTGTTTGAGAAAGTCATTAAAAAATTGCAAAGTTTAACACTAAAAGTACTTATGAAAGTTACTTTTTTAAACTCTTTTTTAATAATAATTGAGAAATGTAACAAATATAATCAAAACTCAAGATCAAAGTATTACAGAGGGAAGCAAAAATTGTCATCATCTTTCATGCATTTAACAACTTGTGTCGTGTCATTTGTCGTGACATCATGACAGACATATTTAGTATGTCTGTATAATAATGGGAAGCTGTCGTTCCCTTCTAGTCTGTTTACAAAAGCAGACTGAAATGTGGACTCATCTGTGCTTTACCTCGCAGAGTAAGCCACAAGAAGCCAATGGAGATAAATATTTCAGATAAGCAGACCTCTCCTATTAAAGGGCAGCCGTAAGAGTCATCTGGATATCTCTAATTTTGTTGCTGGCACTGGATCCTCCCAGTACATTTACATTTGCTTTTTTCAGCCCAATTAAGTCTTACACAGATGCTTACTCCTGGCTTACTCCCCCGCCACAACTTACACTGACTTCACGGTGTGTGGCTGCTCCCTACAAGGGACCTTGGGTGCTTGCTGTAGGCTGGGACTTGTGGACTAATGGTTCTTGGCACAGGGGTTCATATAATGGGACCAGCAACTGTGACACCAGTCAGCAGTAGAGCAGCAGATGCTATCTCGCAGGGCCATGAACATCCAGGGATTTGTCCTGGATGGGACAATCCTGGGTCAAAGCCTGGTGCCCACATCCGTCCACAGCCGCCACATCCTTGCCACATACATACATCCACCAAGGTCATCACTTCGTGCTCAAGGCACACACACACCCCCCACCATGTGATGGGCAAAGTGACACCCACCACTTGGAGATAAGGCATTAGCAAGGGCTTTGGCAATTGGGAGTTCAGTCCTGCATTTGAGACTCCTACAGTCAAGGAGGCTCTCTACAGCTGGGGGACATGGAAGCAGAGACACAGCACTCTGCTTATAGAAGTGTATTTCACAGAATCACAGAATGATATGGTGTTGGCAAGGACCTCTGGATATCATCTAGTATAACCTCTTGCCAGAGCACGGTCACCCAGAGCAGGCTGAACTGGAACGTGTCCAGGTGGGTTTGGAATGTCTCCAGACATGGAGACTCCACCACCTCTCTGGGCAGCCTCTGCCAGGGCTCTGCCACCCTCACAGGAAAGAAGTTCCTCCTCATGTTCAGATGGAACTTCCTATGTTCCCGTTTATGCTTGTTCCTTCTTGTCCTGTCAAGAGGGCACCACTGAAAAAAGACTGGTCCCATGTTCTTGACACCCACCCTTGAAGTATTTACAGGTGTTGATCAGATCCCCCCTCAGCCTTCTCTTCTCCAGACTAAAAAGACAAAAGTTAAAATAAACATATACCTAAAATTGCAAGAGTGACTTTTTTCCTGGCAGGTTGTGCCAGACCAGGTATCCTTTCCCCCAAAAGTGCAGGGCCGTGCCCCACATCCCTCAGGAGGAGAACTGCATTGGCACGACTTTCCTTCCTCCTTCCCATGGAAAGGGATGTCTTGAGATTCTAACAACCATGTGTGTTTGGTGTCCTACCTGCTGGCAGCTCCATGGCAGTGACCAGTCCAGTCTGGTGGGAGCAGGCTCCTCACCAATGCTCTCTGTGTCTTCTGCCAGGCAGCGCATTATCGGTAGATCTGCCATGCAATTGTAAATAGCTTTTTAATTACATAAGGACTATAGTAATTTCATCGAATCAAAGACTCATAGTATCATAGAATGGTTTGGGTTGGAAGGGCCTTAAAGATCATTGAGTTACAATCCCCCTGCCATGAGCAGGGACACCTCCCACTAGACCAGGTTGCTGAAAGCCCCATCAAAGCACCACATTTAGAACGTGGTGCTCAGCCCTGCCCTTTTACTCGTGTCCTACCAGAGGAGGAGGGAGAAGAGGAAGAGGAAGAAACGGTAGATGGTGAAGATCTGGACGAAGTCCACACTGAGGCATCAGGAGAGGAGGAGGAGGAGGAAGAGGTGGAGGAGGACGGGGTTGAGAGAGCATTGCAGCCACCCCAGCAGGACCTCGAACCACAGAGTGCAGCGGGAGAGCCTCCAGCTGAACCTGCTCTGGTGCCACTACTTGCCACCCCAGCCAGTCAGGTGAGTGCCCCACTACCCTCCAGCTGTGCTGAGCATACCCTGGCAGAGCGAGGAATCACTCCTCAATCACTTGATAGGCAAAAACTTATTCTGCTAGATAAATTGAGGTATATATGGGATACATGAGATATAGACATTCATTTTGTGAGTTAAGCACATTACAATGGATGCTCTGCTTGCTGTGATTTAACTCAGACTAACTCTTATAAACGAAATGGTGGTTAAAATATTTATACTGAGAGAGTTAGACATTCCCTTTGGATTTAGTGAGCTTTCCACCACCAGTTTTTAGATCTTGCTTCTAATCTGTTGTCTGTGAACAGAGTTTGCCACCTTCTGCTCTGGTCACCCCAGGGATATGGTCTATGTGGATGCAGGGATATCATACACCAAACGGGAGAGGATGCCTCTTCAGCAGCAAACAGGTTCAGGGTTACTTTTTCTTAAGGAATGTGGTTAGAATGAGATCACAATTGCTGCATATTCTTAAAGACCTACATAAAAAAATGCACATCTTGTGCTAGTTATAGCTGGCCTTGCATACAATTAACTTTGGCAAATTCTCCTCCTACACTATTTGCCCAGTGAAGTTCCTGAGAGGGTAAAGGCTGCTCTGAAGATATTTCACGGAATCACGGAATGATATGGGATTGGAAGGGACCTCTGGAGATCATCTAGTCCAACCCCCCTGACAAAGCAGATCTTCCTAGAGCAGGTTGCACAGGAACTTGTCCGGACAGGTATTGAATATCTCCAGAGGTGGAGAATCCACCACCTATTTGAGGAGGCCAGTGTGAAAACAAGAGAATACATAAGAATCTTTGGTTGTAGCAAGCTCCCCACATAAAACAAGGGAAAATAAATACTATAGTTTCATTCTTGCTTTGATTTAAACACATACGTGAGTTTGCACCAGCTGTGTGAAGATACCCTTAAATCCATCTGTATCGATTTAACCAAAATTTGTCTTTTGAGGACTTTCACTGACTTAACTAAAATTATGTCACCTGACTGTTGTAGGCTTTTATGCAAACAAAAACTAGACATAAGTAACTCTCCCCACTCACATGAGGTCCTTCATTTCTAAGGCGAAAACAGCAAAGGTAGAGCACGCTGCTGCAGCGCTTGGGAAATGTCATCAGGAGATGGTCAGACATGGCATGTGGGCGTTGTGAAGTGCAGGATACCTGTATTTCAGCTTTTGCCTTCTGGCGTAAGAAAGGCAAAGCAGAAGCGCTGCGGTGAGAGCAGGTACCCTGTGGGTGAGCCCCGAGAGCTTGGTGCAGGTAGAGAGGTGGTGCAGTTAGGTCAACTGTTCCTCTTCCTGGCAGAGCAACCACGCTTGGCTTATAGCATTGGTAGCAAGGCTGGTGGGCAAATTTTGCTCCCCAGTGTCTTTGTGTTCCTTTATTCTGACCGCTTGTATCAATAAACTTTTAGACAAACCTGTTGTTCTTAACCCAAAACCCAACAAACTACTCAAGGTACCTACACCTATCGTTCATGGCTGGTACCAGTTCATGAGGCTCTCATGCAGAACTTCTTACATTTTTAGGATTGGTTTGGGGGTTAATCTGAATTAAGGAACCGCTTGCTTACTCCTTTCTCAGTCAGCACCCCCTTCCCAGCTAATTCTACCCTCTTACGCTGTTTCTCGGTGTAACGTATTTTCTTTCCCATATCAGTGTTATTCAAATGATAGTTGCGTTTGCTTCGCACTTTGATTGTAATTCTTTTGGACTATATATTAGGGTAATTCTATTCCTTGCAGTGAGATAAATACATATATATATATATTTATATTTTAAAAAAAGGGCATGCAGAGCAATGTGGCTACGTCAGGAAGGTAACGTGGTGCACTCTGCTTGTTCTTCTCTTTATCTGTCCTGATTAAGGATGAGGTTGTGACACCAAGTGGTCCTCAACAGACCCCTGAGTCTGAGACTCAAGTGCCAGCCACAGCAGAAACCACCGACCCCTTGTTTTACCCTAGCTGGTATAAGGCTCAGTCGCGGCAATCAAGCAGTCCAAGCTCAACCCCGGTGAGTGGGTTGGGGAAAGTAGGGCCTCCTGTTTCTCTGGAAACAAGTGCAAAGAAGGCAGAAGCCCCGGCAGCGGAAACGATGGAGGAGAGTCCACCAGGGAGTGGTAAGGAAAATAATGCCACCGCAGCAACCTCCAAGGTCAGTGCTACCGAAGTCACCCCCGAGTGCTGTGACACGCAGCAAGGCAATTGTTAAGGAGAACGTGACTTAATTTTCCTCTGCATGCTAAAGAATAAGGATAGCCCCAGACGTATGGAAACAACATAAATTGTCGTCCCGGCAAATCCACTGGATTTACAGATGGTTTCAATACGCAACAGGCTGACTATTCAGCTTCAGAGTAGCATGATGATGGCTGCTTGTTCTTAACTGCCAGTGCCCCTCGCTTGTGCGAGCTGTTGTCTGTGCTGCTCACGCGTGTGCGTGCTCCAGAGCTGCCGGAGAGGCCGGCGGTGCCTCGGCACAATCAAATACTTGCATGTGTTAGGAGCAGACAAATCCTGTGCATGAGATTACTCTCGTCACCCGTTTAAAGCCTGCATACGACCACATACCACCTTACCACTGCTGGTAGAGCAGCTACGGCTTGGCTTTGCCTTCTGGCAGCAATGTGGCTGCTCCTGGAGCCTGCCTTCCCCATGGGAACACCAAGATGTGCACATACCTGGAGCCTTCCTCTGTGTTTCACTGCCTCTCAGTAAGCAGTGGGATTTCCTGGGTACAGATGTGCTGAAGAGGGTTCCCTCCAAGGATTATTGGGAGTTGATTTATAGAGCTACAGAGATGATGACGGGCCTAGAACACCTCTCTGATGAGGAAAGGCTGAGGGACGTGGGTCTTTTTAGTCTGGAAAAGAGAAGGCTGAGGCGGGATCTGATCAACACCTATAAATACTTCAAGGGTGGGTGTCAAGAACATGGGGCCAATCTTTTTTCACTGGTGCTCTCTTGACAGGACAAGACAGAAATGGGAACATAGGAAGTTCCATCTGAACATGAGAAGGAACTTCTTTCCTGTGAGGGTGGCAGAGCCCTGGCAGAGGCTGCCCAGAGAGGTGGTGGAGTCTCCATCTCTGGAGACATTCCAAACCCACCTGGACACGTTCCTGTGCAACCTGCTCTGGGTGACCCTGCTCTGGCAAGAGGTTGGACTAGATGATCTCCAGAGGCTCCTTCCAACCCCAGATCATTCTGTCATTAAAGGAGGTCATGAAGATAAAATATTCCAGTTCTGTGTTAGGCTACCAGCAGCATGATGGGATAACAGAAACTGATGAGTAGGGAACGAAAGGTGATTTCTGTTAAGACGACAGTGGGAGGAATAGAATAGAATAGAGAGTTGGAATAACCTGAATTTGGATATTCCTTCTTCTGCATACAGGTACAAACTCCAAATGGGTCAAATATCCAAGGAACAGATCTGAGGGACCCATGTGTGTATCATTTGTACACTACGCCTACTGCTGCGCATGGAGCCTGGCTCCCAGACCATGGGCAGCACTTTTTAAATTAAACCATCCTGATTTACAGGCTTAAGCCATATGTTTTAACAAAGCAATTTACCTGTATGTGTGCGACAAGCTGACATTATGTGTTTGTGTGTGAAAAAAGCACAAGTGGGGAGCGTTTCACGCTGTTCCCTTTAAAGTTGGAGTCGACCATTCCGCATACACAAGCAGCCCTACCGTGGTGAACCATCACGTGGCAGGCAAAAAAAAGTTAAAAGAAGAAAGAGTTCATGCAGACATGCTAAAAGGGGCACTTAGCTTTTAGCTGGAGGTTTTAGTCAGTGACACTTGAACGTGGTAGGGGGATCCTTGCCAACTCCAGTCTAAACAAAAGCAACATTTGACCCTCAGATTTCAGTAGCTGTTTCTCAAGTCAGGGTTAGATTTGAGAATATTTGAGTGGAATAAAAAATGGAGTATTTTAAAAGTGCCAAATCTGCTAGATCTTATCTTCTTAAGTATATTTCAAGCAAGCTGGTAAAAGCAGGTAAATTCACAGTGAAATTAATTGATGTTATTTCTTCATATTGGTTCCTCTAATAATTTGGCAGCCCAACTTCACCGTAGGCAGGTAAAATCCTAACCAGGGGAATAATTCCCTGGGAGGTTGTCTGATTGTGGTCTTCTTCCCTGGGTCCTAATTTACCAGCAGCAAGTAAAAGAGCAAAGTTAAGGTTTGAACTGTCAAGAAAAAAACCAGTGGCAGTGGTCTTCAGTCACAGTGAATCAGTGATTTGGTACCCAGCTGCCTTCAGCATCAGGTACCGGGAATAAAAACAGGCACATGGTAAAGATGTCAGCTCCTGTTGGCTTGTGAGTCTGGGGATGCTGGATTATGGCATTTTCCTGGATCACAAGTGACACTGACATTCTGGGAGGAGGAGGATGTTCAGAAGAATAGCACGTGGCTCTGGGGATGGGGGGAGGAAGGAGCACTGCTCAAAATGGGGTTGTCCCTGGGCTGGAGACAGAGTAAGGGATAAGGAAATCTGGGGAAGCAGAAAGGTGCAGAGTGTGCTGAAGAACAGAAAAGGCAGAGTGACCAACCTAGGAAGGGTGATGCCTCGAAATGATGCTGTGGTCAAATTTGTGGATCTGAGATGAAGTGTCCCGTGTCACAGGAAAAATGGCCTCTGTCATGTGGCAGTGATCATTTTTATGTGCATGGACTTCAACTTCCTGCATGTGATTTTTACACAACCCACTCTGAAATGCCGTATTTGTTTGTGGTTTTTGGTTGTTTGGGTTTGGTTTTGGGTTTGGTTTTGGGTTTTTTTGGGTTTTGGTTTTTTTTTTTTTTTTTGAAACCCCAGCAGATACTCCTTACACCACTGTTTTTAATCCCTTCCTCCAATTAAAAGAATATCATGGAAAAGTGCTGTGGAAACAGAGCTTTTTCACTGAACGTAGTGATAATGACTAGCTCATGTCATGACAACACTGGTGAAGCACTCTTCTTATTTTCTCACAGGAGTTAGCATTCTGCATATCACTTTTGGCATTTCTTATCATACTACATCATCTTTGGAATCTGATTCAATACATGATTTGTACTTTCATGGGTAGGAAATGTTTTGTTTTACATTAACTAACAGTAAAAATAGTGTCTCTGGTGATGTTCCTACATGGTTTTAAAGGATTTTCCCCCTTTCTTCCTATCCAAAACCACCATGCTACTTTACAATAGAAGCTGCCTAAAACATTTCTTCCTCTCACCGTTGAAACGCCACCCTTCAGCTTATTCCTGCATGGTTAAACATTGCATCTCCCTGGTTCAGAAATGGAAAGATACGTTTACTCCCCCAGATATATGGGCTTAATTTCAGTTGCTGTTCAGGTCACCAGCAGGATGGAGAACTTGTGGGTTGACAGGACATGTGAAGAGCTTGTTCAGTCCAACAAACTGGGGAGGAAGATCTGGAGAGCAATGGTTGTCATCAGAGGGGTAAACATCATGAAGAAAAATCCACTGAATAATCCTGTTGCTGGGATTCCCACTGCAAGCAAACCAATGGTAGCACACCCCACATGCTGGGGACCCCTCCGTGGGTCTTTTTTTTTACCAAAAGTCATCCAAAGCCACATCTCCCACATTCCCAGTGAGCGTGGAGTACCAAACATGACCCCAAAATGCATCCCCATGTAGCTGGGGGATCCCAACCCTTTAGACACCCAATGCTCTGTGTGTGCTTTTAAATATCTGTGCTTAAAAAATGTTTTTCTATAGGAAAAGGCTTTTTTGTTTCTTTAGATTGCACTAATTAAGAGCTGAAATATCTACAAAATCAAGGAAGAACTTTGCTACCCAGTGAAGTTGTCCTGAACTCAAATACTGTAAATTAAATCTTAACTATTCCGTAACATCTTTGTAGAGTAGCTCCTTTTTGGTAGACACTGTTCATGATTTAGTTCTTCCAGCTCCAAATTCCCACCCGTGTTAGGTAAGACATACAGGTATATTCAATTTCCTAAGTGATATGACTGATCTGCAGAGAATTCTGTGCTGCCACCGGGGTATTTAGTGCTACTTACTGAAGACCAAAGGCCTCTGAGACGAACTAACTGTAGTTACCTTTGGATATTTGCTCTAATAGCAGAAGAATTCAATTTTGGTCTATTCTTCAAAACAAAAATGCTTGGTTTTCCCTGCTCACTTTTTATACTGCACTCTAAGCGCTGTACTACATGATATGGTGCATCCATGAAAAATGATAAATTATCATTCAGCTTTTATGTCCAAAAATTCCGGCACTATGACTGAAGTATATATCTCCACTTGAAAAAAAAAAAGAGAGGGAAGAAGCTATCACCTACTCTTTAGCTGCATACGTTATGCAAAAAGATGCGCTGTGTGGTGGTAATTTGAATTTGAAAAGAATTGGACACTGTGAATCTCAATTAAATTTATGGGTCAGAGTTTAATTTTCATTTATTTGTGTTTGTTTTTGAAAATTCATTGTATTATTACAAGAGGACATAGAGCTTGTTTGTACTCCTGGGAAATCAAGCATGCGAATAGCATTATGCTCTTTCCCCGCCCCCCTGGCCCTTCTTTTTTAATTCAAAATACCTTTTGAAATTAAAAATAGACAAATACAGAAAACTCTCATTCCTACCATTTGAGACCTCTCTCTCTGCAGTCTCCAGTGACAGCTTTATGATTATTTAATCATGAAATAGAAGGGAGGTGAGGGAGAAAGGCATGTTGGTCTCAGTCTCTATTTACATAAAAATTATTTTCTTCTCCATGTGTAGCAAGGTGGCTGTTTCGACAGTTTATGTCTCTTTATCTTTCAAGTGAGATATCAGGTCATTGCCCCTTTTTCTGTGATAAGCCGCTGAAAGCCACATAACAAAATTACTTAAAATAACAGTAATAATAATTTATTATAATAATAGTATAAATCTTCATGACTGTCATCGTAAAAGCAGCATATAATTTATTTTCAGGTTATTTTAATAGGATTCACTGGTAGGGATTTCCCTGTTTTGCAGCAGCGAAAAGAGGTCAGTCCCACCTATTAATTCCCAACATTTACTTTATTTAAGGGCAGCTGCAACTCTAAGAAATTATGTTGATGCATCAATAGATTTCCTCCAGGACACAAGAGAGTGTACCAGCAGGGATACTGCAACAGGAGGTGCATCCCACCAGGGTACAGATTGCTTGGTTTGAGAAGGGATGGAAGGAGATGATTCAGCGCAAACAAAATAGATTAATTCCCTGCTAGAGAGCCACATCCCACTTCAGGGAGTGCCCAAGTCAGAACTGTTGTCACCACAGTCTGCTTCTGCCTCTGACAGAGGATGAGAGGCATCTCCAGTGAGAGAGAGTTCACCAACTGCTGCTGGTCCTCACTTGCCTCTCTTTGCATCTGCCTGCTGGGTGTAAGGTGACATCACTCTAAACCCAGGTGCCTCTGTTCAGGGTCTAAAGTTGGGAGAGTCTTGTGAAGGGACTGACAGGCTGAGAGAATTGGGGTTGTTCAGCCTGGAGAAGAGAGAGGGAGACCTTAGAGCCCCTTCCAGGACTTAAAGGGCTACAGGAGAGATGGGGAGGGACTCTTGATCAGGGAAGGGAGCCATTGGACGAGGGGTAATAGTTTTAAACTGAAAGAGGGGAGATTTAGATGAGATCTCAGGAAGAAATTCTTTGCTGTGAGGATGGTGAGACCATGGAAGAGGTTGCCCAGAGAAGCTGTGGCTGCCCCATCCCTGGAGGTGTTGAAGGCCAGGCCGGATGGGGCTTTGAGCAACCTGGTCTGGTGGGAGGTGTCCCTGTCCCTGGCAGGGTAGTTAGAACTAGGCAATCTTTGAGGTCCTTTCCAACTTTAACCATTTTATGATCATATTCTATGACTCTGAGCCTCTGTAGATGACAACTGGGACCCAGTGATCAAAACGCAGGGAGTGGGAATAGCATCACTGAGCTGCCTTGCCACCATGGGAAGTAACGTGTTAGTGGCGGGTGACATAGACATCAACAAGCAGCCCTTTCCAGTGCATGGGAGAAAGAAATCTTGGAGTCCAAACCAAAAACTTAGAGAGCTTAGAGACAGAGTGTGATGAGTTACAGAAGGAAGGGAAGCAAGCCTTCACCAAGTCTTCTTGTGTTCAGTCTCAAAAGGCAGGCCAAGGAGCTAGGAAGTGCAAATGCTCAGTACCCCCAACAAAAAAGCTCCTCTTGCTGCCCAGGCTTAAGCAATCAAAGGTGAAAAGCTGACCCTAAGTTCTGCCCTTCAGTTCCCTTGTGCAGATCTCTGATCGCGAGACAAAGCCATGCACATCAAGAACAGTAAGACCACTTTCAGTGAATGTGTAATCTAAAAATGTCTTCATCTGCAGAACTCCTCTAACCCGTGGTTTGTAATAGAGAAATCCCTCAAATCAGCAGTGACAGGTATTTTATAACAAAGCTTACTGATGTTGTCACTGGAAGAAGGCAGATCCCAGAATGCCTTCTAAGTGCTCAAATTAGTTCAGTCTTGTTAAAATACAGAGGGCAATGGATGCAATAGGAAAATGTTCAGTTTTTTTCCCCTGATCAGATTTTCATAGGCAGCATCCCTCATGCAGCGACACCATATGAATTTGTGAGAGTTTATGAAAGTCTTGTATTCACCTGAGTTTCTGGTTACCCAGTTTATTTGAGCGAGTGCAGAGGAGGGCAACAAAGCTGGTGAGGGGCCTGGAGAATAAATCTTCTGAAGAGAGATTGAAGGAGCTGGGACTGTTCAGTTTGACGAAGAGGAGGTTGAGGGGGCACCTCATCGCTCTCTACAACTACTTGAAAGGACATTGTAAGAGAGGTTGGTGCTGGTCTCTTCTCACAGTGATAGTGATAGAACAAGAGGGAATGGCTTCAAGCTGCAACGGGGTGGGTTTAGGCTGAACATGAGGAAAGAATTTTTCCCAGAAAGAGTGGTCAGACCCTGGAACAGGCTGCCCAGGGAGGGGGTTGAGTCCCCATCCCTGAATGTGTTTCAGAGTGGTTTAGCTGTGGTGTTGGGGTTCTATGATTCTATGATTCTATTTCACCTAAGGTGAAGTACTGGACCCTATATTCTGTTGCTCAATTTTCCCATCAGAGAAGTGTCCATCATTGGCTCTGAAGGACTCAAAAACATACATATAGTTTGAAAGGAAATGCAAGTTAATACCCATAAACAGTATTCTGGTATAATTTCCCTTTGCTGCCAGTAAGTACAGTGCTCTAATTCCATGAGGATACAAAATATAATCAGGACTGAGCTGTTTGGGAGGAGAAATACTAATGGAGTGGCCTATGTTAATCTTATTTCTTTAGTTTTAAAATTTTCTATTACTCGCTTGCAACCTTATGCCATCTGCCAGAATTACCATAGGAAGAGTCCTCTCTGTATGCAAGTACTGTAGTTCTCTTTGCCCTGCTGCTGAATACTTCAATTGCAGCTGGTGATCCTTCAAATATTTTTCTATGAGACAGCTTTAAATCACATGTCAGGGAGGTCAGCAGTTAGCTAAGTTTTAGCCAACTGGTTGTCATCTCAACGTGCAGACAGCACGGGCAAAATAAGATTGTTTTGAACCAAAATAAGCCCAGGAGAGATCACATTGTGCTCGCGGCCCATGCACCTCTGCTTTTCCACCCCTCTATAAAAGGTATGGCCCCACATTGCAGTGCAGCGCTGCTCTGGAATGACTGCCCTAGCATGGTAGTGGTGAACAAATAATAATAATAATAATAATTACCTTTCTCTTCTCCGAATTGGAAACTCAGTCTTGCCAGTCTGGCAGGTAAGGAAGCCAAGTCACCCTCTGTGAGCCAATGGCCCTAAGAGAGGGGATCGCTTGCTTGAGATAAGGCAGGATCTTGATGGAACGATGCTAAGCAAGGGTCTCCCTCCCCCCTGGCCCACCTGACGTGGCCTTTCCATGGTTTGCCCCCAGAGTGGGACAAAAATTTTGTTACCACAGCCCAGGCAGCTCTCTCCCGCCTGCTCCAAAGGCTCTCTGCTCCCTGCAACAACCGTGTGCGGTGCTAACGAAAGACCTGGGAATTCTGAGAGCAAAAGTCAACCTGAGGTTTACCACCTAGGTCTGGATATGCTCATGCCATATATTTTCTTAGCTAGAAAACTGGATGGGTTTATTTCTGTACAGTTAAAAAACACTGCAAGGTCTGGCTGAATGAAAAATGGGTCATCCGCCCTCTGTGAGGTTGAACATTTTGTAGGAGGCCCATGAATCTGCTGGTATGCAAGCCCAAATTAAATTACGTTTGAAGCATCTTCCTAAACACCTCTTAAACTTCACTTGGGGAAAATTGAAGAAAGTCCTCAACTTGTAGCTGAAATACAAGGCAAGCACTAGATGCAAGAATCTTAGTTAACAGTCCAAAAATTCTGCTTTTTCTTCTCTGTAATTTGACTTGGTGAGTTGGGGCTCGGTTGTAATGGCTGAATCTGAGGCCACTCAGGCTGATGGTTAGTTGGTGGTGAATTCTGCCTGTAAATTTCCATTTTGCATCTTGACTTTGTGCTTCAGGTGAGACTTTTTTTCCCCCTCAGTTTAGCAAATACAGGCAGAGAAAATCAGGAAAGTCTTGATTGTTCCTCTTTAAACACCTCTCTATCTCTTGCTTCTGAGAATTATCTGAGTGATTCAGAGGCAGCAGTGATGAGTCGTGAGGGCAATGCATTAAGACCAGCTTTCAGACAACAGTTTCTCATAATTAATATGACTGGCAAATACTTCACCTGAAGTTTTACCTCGAATAGTCTGCTCTGTGATTTGTCTGGTGAGTCATAGATACCATCTGATTTATGTATATTTCTTTTTTTTCAGTCCATTACTAGCAAAAGGACCTCCACAATGACAGTGTGGACAAAATTATTTCTCCTGTTCAAATTAATACTAAGCCAGGCTCACCTAATGTTGTCTTTTCTGTGACTAGCTCATTTATATACTGAATCCTACCTCCACTCGACCTCCTCCTCCAAGCATCGCTTGTTCTGCTCATTGTTAAAGGTGTTTGGAAAGGAACACAGAGTTTAAACAAAAAAAATACTTCTTAATCATGGTTGGACTGTTGCTGGTTTACATCACATTATGGTAGATTTATGTCACAACAACACAGGCCATCTGTTTGTAAAATATTTGGTTAGTTGTCATCCTGTAGCCTTGAGACAGCTCAGGCTTTCATTGTAGCTGTACACCCGTCTGTGGAAAACAGGGCTTGGAAACCTGTAACTGTTAGAGATGGATCATCTGATTGAAAATCCCACTGGCAGTAATTAGTCGACTGTGACTGCGTCTGGATATTGTATTTATGTCACTTCTGGGCTTTCCTGGTTTGTGAGCAGGGGAGGGGCTGGACCTCAGCAGCCTGCAGGATTCAGTGCCCACCTACCTGGTGCTTGAAATGGAGTTAGAGGTTGGGTGAAACAGAAAAAAAGGAGAGGGACATATAAACTGCATTGGTTCACTCTTAGAGCCACTCTCAGGTGATACATATTCTTGACATCTTCATAGTACTCTTCAAGTCATTAAGTAAGAGACCAGTGACTAATTCAGAAAACCTGTTATCTCAGGCCAATGGAGACAGATAGATCCCACAATGTTCAACCCATGCTACAGGTGTCTGACCTAGATGTCACACCTTTGAGCAGGGAGAATGAGGATCTCACAGCCCTGGAGACTAAGTGACTTGAATTTCTCATTGCTCTTTTCAATCAAGACAGCACCCTATAAAATCTTTAAAACTGAAAGAGGAGAGATTTAGATGAGAAGCTGTGGCTGCCCCATCCCTGGAGGGGTTCAAGGCCAGGCTGGATGGGGCTTTGAGAAACCTGGTCTGGTGGGAGATGTCCTTTCCCATGGCAAGGGAGTTGGAACTCCATAACCGTTAAGGTCCCTTCCAACTCTATCCATTTTATGATTCTGTGATCTGCCTGAGTCAGTCTATCTCAACCACCAAAGGTGAACATTGAAACATGGACCCAGCATCTTAGAGCACTCCTGGCTCAGCACTTCTGCACGTGGAAGTGGCTATTTTTCATGATTAAACACTTGCTGTGTGACTTGCTCTATGACAAAATGCCTTACCAAGGAAAGGTAGTTGTTTTTTTCCAGCATCAGTCTGGCACCAGATTTACTTCTTAAAGTACATTCATTTTTATATTTATGCACAGTTTCATAATTTAATTTTATAAAATAAATTTATTCTTAAAAAAATAATAATAAATGGATCTGGTGTCTGCCCAGATGCAGGTCAGTTCCAACCTTGTCTCTGGCAGCAGTTGCCTGCGATCTGTGCTCTATACTCCATAACAACCCAGTCAATAACTATGATTGAACCCAAGGCTTTAAGAGCAGTATTTATCACAGCTTCCTTGGGCTTTTACCTGGGAACAGTGCAAGATGGGTAGAAGGATGCTTGATTTAATATCCTGCTCATCAGTTTTCTGAGTTCTTGTGCAAGCAAGACAGCGTTGCTAATGGGTGAGCAGAGATTATGGTGTAAGATGTGATACAACAGAAGTCTGTTCAGGAAGTCATGGTGCTGCTCACTGAGCAATGTAATATTGTTGGAGTAGAATCATTTCTTGGCTACCAGCTTTGGTTACTGGGGTCATAGCAAGAGGACGATTCAGGCAAAGGAAAACATAAAAAAATAAGCACACTGAGGAAAAGGGGCAGCAGCAACAGCTGATGAGGGAAAATGGTAAATGGTTTAGCTGTGGTCAAGAAAGACTTTCTTTTTCTATTACGTGGTAGCTTTAAAGAATGGCAACCTGATGCTTTAGCTGACGTTACAGCTTTTCTCCTTGCATCTCCATCAGTGTGATTTTGTCTCTGGAAGAAAGCAGGCGGTGTCCACAGCTCGTGTATACTACCCCCCTCATATTTACAACAGCCCAAGTGAGTCAGTCATTCAGGATATGAGCAGTGCTCCAACCTCCAAAGCATGGTATGTGTCTACACACATCGCAGCTATGCTGGCTCCGTTATCTGATCCTGTGAATGGAGCTCCAGCATGAGTCACAGCCTGAACTGGCACTCTGTCTCATTCACTGGATTTGCAAAAATACCATTTGCAGAGGAAGAAAAAGCTTTAATGTACAACACTCTGCATTATACAAAGGAAAGACTACATGACAGACACAAACATGACGTTAAACCATTACTAGGTTTGCTACTTCCCTCTGAAAGCTAAAGTTTCTCTGACATGGACTGGATGGGTTACTGCCTCAGAGAAGTTCTTGGAAAGTCTTTATTTCACGCTTACATTGGTGATCTAAGGTCATATCTACTTGTCTGAAGAAGCAGAAGTAGGAGGAAGAGAGGAGAACTGGTAGCCTTGAGTGGCTTTCTGGCACTGGTGGCCAATGCCACTTATTCCAGGAGCTTCTCAAGATGATCCTTCCTTTGCTAAACAGTTCTCCAGAAGGGCTGGAAGAGAGCAGAAATGATAGATGGATGATTGATAAGGAAGTCCTCAAAAACCTCACTCTGAGAGGAACGAAGAATGGCGTGTGGATAGATTCAGGAAAGACTGGTCTAATCACGCAGGCTTAACATTCACATGTTTGTAAGACTCTCCTCCTGGGTCTCCTTCATTTTCCTGGACAGTGGTGGGACTAGGTTTTATGCAAATCTGTAGTTAATCACTCTCAGCAAAAAGTAATGCCAGTGAGGGGCAGTAATAGGTGAATTATTAAACCAGTATATTATTTCTAGCTTTTTTGTTTGAGTCATGGAAAAGATAGGTGATCCTTCCATGGGAATTGTATTTCCCTTGTCCCGAGTAACAGTTGGACGAAAGCTGCTCTCACACCATTCTCTAAAGCTGTTTCTATCACTGGTTCAAGTGTCTGGACCTTTGGATCCCATGGGAGATATGCAGATCCTATACCAAAATAAGCTAGCCAGGCTGGTATCTTCTGAACTATATTTGGTCTCTTTTAAGGTCATGACGTAAGAGACGTTGCATTAGACATTAACCACATAAAGTTAATTGTAACATAATGAAAACCTATTGAGGAATCCCAATGGATTTTAAAAACTTCATTACTGACGACAATTAAGAGAGTGACCTATCTAGTACTGTGAGTGATGGAGCTTGTCTGTGCATATTATTTTGTCTGCCACTGTATGTATTTCTGCGGCAGGTAATGGTAGCAATTATTTCAGAGAATATTCTGTTGGTTCCCGCTAATAAAAAGCAAAGATCCGTACAAAATAAGCAGCCTCTTAGCTTGAAACAATATTGTTGTGATATATGTGACAGCTGCCAGGTGTTATGCTGAAGGAGCTAGACTGCATGAAAATATGAAAACAAAATGCTTGAACTAAAGTTTAAACTATTCAAAAATAACCTGTTGTGCTCTCTTTGTTTCCGCTGCCTGGAAGTATCGAGTGCCAGAAGTGTTAACACTTGACATTTGAGGCAGACAAACAGAGCCTACAGATTTTGTGATGGCTTTGTGACCAGCTAGCAGTTTTTTAATCACGCCTGTTCTTGTCAACACGGGTTGGGGGGGCTGTTTCTAAACAAGCTGGCTAAAATATGGGAACTAACTTTAATTTCTCACTCATTTTTCTGAGGCTACAGAAAGCATAGAAGGAAGAGGCTTGTGTTTTCACTGCTTCTCTTTCCAAGACCCACATTTTCTAACAAAATTCGCACTCTTGTGCTCCTGCTGGATCAAGAGGTGGCAGTGAAGGCGTTGGGTCTTTCACATGGCTCTAAGGGTGTAGATCAGGTTTTTTTTTCCTCTGGCAGCAAAGGTGATTTAGGAGCATCTTGCCGAATGGCCCTGCTTCTTGTTCCTGCCCAGATGCCATCCTTCACGTGGCATTTGTGCCGAGGCGGCTGGTTGTTGGGCTGTGTTGGAATCAAATCATTCGAATCGTCTGGGTTAAAAATATCTTCCTTCACCTCAAAAAACCAGCAAAGAAATGGATGTCATTCCAGTGACATTCCCATTCTCAGCACAGCCCTGCAAACAGCTGCAGCAATGCAAATGGACAGCGAGCCACAGAGGCAAAGTGGGAAGAGGTGGATGGGAAACCAAGGGGCAGGACCTGCTTTGGTTAGTGTTGTTGCTTGAGAAAACATTCATATGGGTGCACAAGAGAGCTACTTTTAATGAACCACCTCATCCACCTGCAGAACTGTAGGAAATAATCCCCTATCCTAGGGCATATTGACTTCTAATAAGCCACGTGCATTCTTTTCCCACTTATTTCACTGTAAACTGAGACCTTTCTCATTAATTTGGTCAAAACTAAGACCGTGACTCCACCAGATGATAAATACGGTTTTGGAGAAATTAGCAGTAGGTCAGAAATAACATACTTGAGTGTTCAACTACCACAAATTCACTAAGTAGAACCATATTTGCTAAAAAAATCCCAAAACAAACAAACAAACAAACAAAAAAACATGAGATGGTAATTTTTTCTCCTGTGGCCGGCATAAAGCTACCAATCATTTTTGTTTTCTGATTAATTGCCAAAGATGTGTTCAAGTTATGCTCAATCCAGATAAAATATACTGCTGGGTGATCTACAGCCCTGGAGGAAGCAACCATTTCAGTGCTCATTGCTCTTAATTCTCCCATCTCCTTGCAAGATGGTATGATATAACCTCTGCAAGGGTCACTACAATGACTTCTCCAGATCCTACTTTATCAGAAGTCATCAGAAATGAGCAAAAAATTGCCAAAACAAAACAAAACAAAAAAACACCTTAAAAATACTATAAAGACCTTTAGCTTTCCTCCCCACTCCCTAAATGTAAGAGTTACTGATCTTGTAAAACATGACAGTACAAAGTTCTCAAATACTATCAAGCAGTTTTCTCATCTCCTGAAGTAATTGGCTGGATTCCTTCTTGTGTAATTACTTAGAAGCAAGATCTGGTTTAACTTAGTCACCAAGAGTGTCTCTGGAGATAGTAGAGAGAAAACGGCACCTCTGGAGGACAACCCACCCTATAAACACTTCTTTTAGGATGGGACAAATCACCCTCTCACGTTGCCTTTCTCTCATCACCTCCCACTAGAGGGGATGAATACAGTTTGCTTGAGCGGATGTCACATTTCTGGGTGACTGAAATTTGGAAACATGGATCGTAGTCTTTGATACCTAAAGGCTGCGAAGATTAGTGGTGGTAAAGCAGAAAAAAATACATGTAGGCTTCTTTGTGTTTGGAATATCTAGAAGGCCTACACTGCCCGTTTTTCTCCAGCGTAAATAGGATAACTGCTGGGCCCTAATAAATGAAAAGGTTATGACAAAGCCATCCCACTCACCCCTTTCCTTCCCTCCACACCCTTTACGGGACACTTATATATGGCTTATGCTTAACCTGTATAAGCAACTCCATTGCTTAAGGGAGTAATTGCTGAAAGATGCTGAATACCTGCAACTTTGATAGGACTCACCAGGTTAAACTCTGAGATCTTCATACTGTTTATCCATGCAAATTCCAGCATGCCAGATGCTGAGGAGCGCTGAATGGCTGCTCAGTGGGAGTTGAGGTGGCTCAGCACCTCCAGAGGATTGGCGTGTAGCCTCCAGCCTGGACTTTGCTGATGGGAAAAACAAAGCCAGGCATCAGTCATGCAGGGTGTGCTTCCCTCCCTGCTTCATGAGCTGGCCTGGTGAAAATTCCTGGTGCTTACTGAAAGCATCATCTGATGTCACTCAACACCACAGGGGAAAATATAAATCAAAGTCTATGCATTCAGCACTCTCTCAGCATTGGCCTGATGTGATTAATGTAATCTGAGGTAAACAGTTACTCCTTACTGTTAGGGACCCAAATCAATGATTGGAACTTGTTATTCTGGGTAAGGTGAAGAAACAAGCCCTACCCATGAGATCTCCAAGACTAAGATAAAGCTCAGGTAGAAGCTTAACCACGGTTACCTCATAGCAATGAGCAGACACAATGAAGTGTTGAATCTGAACCATCTGGAAGGCATGTGCCAAGGGCTCTGCCACGCTCAGCAACAAACTTTTCTCTGGCAGCAGAGCAGGGCTGCTGTAACAGGGAGAGCGAGGTGACCCGGGATGGGATTGCAAACACCTGGTGGGTCAGGGTGCCCAAATTTTGCTGGCACTTAGGGGACCTACTTTTGCTTTCTGTCTCAGACAACCAACCTCAGCACATTGTATAACTCCGAGGTGTGCAGGCTGCTGTTGGAAGCGGGGGATGAACTTAATAACGTGGACAGAGTTGCTCCTGGCACATTTTGATGGTCTATTGCCTCACATGAGGATAGTGTAGAGACCTCAGTCACTGGATGACTCAGAGCACAAACACCAAAGTGTCACAGGTGCGAAAACACAAGGCTAAAAGCTGAGGAACGATTCTGTTGTCGTTTCTGTGCTTGCTTCACTCCCGGCTGGGTGTGATGGCAGATGGAAAAGTCTCTTGGAAAGGCACATCAAGGTACCTACCACAGGCTGAGCCTAGCGAGGAGTGGGGAGTAAATGCTTCAGCCAGCCAAACCCAGTGGGAATAGGCTGGAGCCCCGACGTCATTTTGCTGACACGGGCAGATGTCACCGCAGCAGACTATGAAGGAGTTTAACACCTTATGAAACACAGTTTTGGCAGCGATGCAGACAAAAGATTGTTGTGTTTTCAACGCAGTACCAGCAGTGTTGGTTAACAGGGTGATGCAGTCACCTGGCCAGTCTCAGTCATTACACTGTGTCATTTCTTCTAACGTGTTGGGTCCATCCAAATCCCACGAAACAACCTTCTTAACCTCAAGCCCCTAGAAGGCTCTTTGCTTCAAAGTAAAGCTGGGTTTAATGGATGTGCCTGGATAACGACTTGGTTGAAAGACCAAGAAGAAGTGCTAAGGGAACCCCGTCTTGCACAGGCAGAGAAATTACAAGGATTTTAAGGAAAAAAGAATGAAAATGCAGGGAATTATTTTTTTCAAAACTCTTGCCAGTCCTGCTCCTTTGCGGCATGAGGAGAAGTGAGGAGGGCTGTCCCACGTGTGTGCCAAGGGCTCGGTGTACGAAATTGCACAACCAGTTTCAAAATTACTTTTTGCCAGTCCAGGCACTCCGGCTGTCCTTCCAAAAATAAAAGGCAGCAATTTCAACATCACTGAGGACTAATAAACCACCTACGCTCCTGCATCTACCGAGATGAAGAGAATGCAGGATCCCCTATGACTCCGAAAGTCTGGCTGTGTAGTTATTGCTGATGCCTGACTTTTGTCACCGGGTTGGAAGGTTTGCGTTCAGCACTTTCCTGGGCCGAGAGGTGAATCTTCCACAATCAGGACTCGATTAACTACCTGCCTTTTTAGCTGAAGATCTGGCCCCATGGGCCCCATTGTTTACAACACTTTTGCATAAGCCTCAGAGACGACCCTTCTCATCAGCATCGCTGAAAATGGACTCTGGTATCCAAGTAGGCAGCTGCTTCTCCCACATTTTTCACCATCCTTGTGCTCTCAGTAAAGTACATGATAAACTTAGCCACAAAAGTTATATTCTTCAGCAAGATCCTTGTCCATAAAAATCGTTTCTAAGCTCAGTGTTTTGCAGTGAGTAGCAGTGAGGGCCTTGCTTTGAAAATGCAAATCTAAGTCAAAGATTTCAAATATTAAAGCAGATTCCCAGATAGTAATTCACTGAAACAAGTAGGACTCTTAGTAATTCACTGAAATAAGTAGGGTTCTTCCAGTCTGGAGCAACTGAGGATCTGGGTCTGAAAAATGAGCTATGAACTCTAATTAGAGATAAATAAAGAAATAGGGAGTTCCTTTTTTCATACTTCCATACTGTCTTGTCTGTTGGTGTCATGACACTCAAATAGGTAGTAACTGGAATGAAGCCCAGTAGCTAATTTATACTTAACGTATTATTAGTTCTTACTAATTCCTGTGGTACACTTTGACATTAACCACTTAAAAAATGCTTAGGAAAACCATCCACCCTGTGCTTCAGTTCCTCACAAGCATCTCTGCTTCATTGTTTGGTCCTGGATATGTCTGTTAACACCACTGCTTTGGTAACTTTCCATTTTAGGACAGTATTGTAAATGATTGGAGACGTGTTAAAATTCAGAGGACACTGCCCTGTCATTTTCCCTCTATCAAGTGGTATTTTAGCATCAAATAGTTCTCCTGAGATCATGCTGAAGTTCCCAAAGTAAGATGAAACCCTGCACAGAGAAGGCTGGCAGCATTGGCTAGTTCAATTTTAAGAATGTACAGTAATGTGTGTGCATATCTAGGAATATAGAGGGGGAGAAAAAACCCTGTATATTGCATGTTAAATTGTGATTTTAATGATGAAGACGCAAGCTACCTAATCACCCATTTTTGTATATTTTATCTTTAATAGGATTTCTGATACTATCACAAAGCTGGTCTTCATTTTCTGCCAAAGGGATCTGAAAACACTGGAACTAGTAAAAACATTTCTCTGTATCATACTGGCCTGTTGAATATTCAGCTAATTTAAAAAATAATGATAATTCCTGTGATTAGCAGCTACAGCATATCATGTCCAGATTCCTATTTTTATTTTTCTTTATTGTAAACGCAGGATACCTGTGCAAACAAAAGCAGAATTTGGCCTGGGATATAAGCAGAAACTTGTATCTCTGTATTATTTATTTCCTGTTCTTGGGCTGAGTGAAAATGAAGTAAAATAAGTATTTTAAGACTTCAAAGAAAAATAAAAAAACCAACCCAAACACATCCAAGGCAGATTTGGTGACAGCAGAACAAGTATCATTTTGAGTGGCAAGGCACTGACAATAACGTTTGGCTTCGGTCCACATCAATCTGGAGGCCCAGCTCCACAAGCCAAGCTGGCTCAGGATCACTTCTAAACAGGCAGTTATCACCTTGGGTGCAATAATTTTCCAGAGGCCCAAATCAGGACTGCGCTCTTTGCACAAGTGCGACACGCTCGCCCCTGTGTAATCCTTCCTCTGCTGTTGTTCGTGGCAAAAAGTCCCTCCAACTTCTCTGGTGTTAGAAGTCTGGCTGGTCTCCCCAAATTTTCATCCTCCTGCCATTTCCCCTCTTTCCCATTTCCTTCTGGTTTTCTGCGTGTCGTGGAAATCTGGGGGACTTTTGTGCGATTCATCTTTTCCTCTTCCATCTGTCAACCTTTCCTTCCTTTACAGACTGGTTCTGAACCATCCCCTCAAGGACGAGTGGAGGAAACTCCCCTGAGCAATGAGAGGGGTGACGAGCCGGCTCGTCATGTCTTCTCCTTCTCCTGGCTGAACTCACTGAATGAATGATGACTCACTCCGGCTGGCTTCTGGTGTGCTTCTCCTCGGAGGGACCGCGAGCACAGGCAGCCTGGCTCAAATCCACAAAGAAACTGGCCTGGAAAGGGATATCCGAGCAGTTTTCATTCCCAGGAACTTAGTCGAACCTCCACATCGTACCCGGCCCTTGAGAAGACGGTCCTGAGAGGGGTGGAAGCATGGGGGACAGATTGCTATCCTGTATTGTAGTCAGCGTTTTCCAATAATTTCTTGTTTCCAAGGGGAAAATCGCATCACTTACAGCTGTAGGCTGCGCACTGCGGAGTGTTTTGTTATTCACTTTTTGGCACGTCCCCGTGTAGGTGTAAATGCTTCACCACTGTTGTTAGCTAAAATGCTGGTATCATAGTCACTCGTCGCATCCTTTGCCAACACAGTGTTTCTCCTCAGTACCCTCCCGCACCCCCACTCGTCACTGCTGGTGACTCCAGTGACACTATCGCACCCCTGGCAGACCCAAGTCAGGGTCATGTCTAAGCCCCTCCCTGCAGTCACTTGGTGTCCCCATGGTACCGGTGTGTCCCTGGCTGTGGAGGCTGAGGAGAGGCTGAGGAGAGGAGAGGAGAGGAGAGGAGGAGAGGAGGAGAGGAGGAGCCTTTTCTTCCTTGTTCTCCCTGCTCAGCCACAACAGAGGACGCCTACATCAACAGGTTGTTTTTAGGGGAGGTGGCCAGCAACAGGGATGGGGAAGAGGCACGTGCCAAAAGCACTGGCCACCCCCTGCCCGTGGATGCAGGATACAGCTCTGAGCTTGTGGGGCAGAGGCTAGAGTCCTACCCACGTCTGTCCAGCCATTGTCTGTGTCTACGTCTTCTCAGTCATCCCTGTGTGTAGGAAAAGGGACGTGTTCTTGCATGAAACCAGGATGCTGCAAGGTGTTCACATGTACTCGTTCAAGGTTTAATTTCAAGGGCCCACAGTGCTCTGGTCGAAAAGGTGAATGCCAAATGTCCTGTTCCTCATGCATGGCAGATGCTGAGCTGTCTAACGAAATCAAATTTGCGTCTTAAAAGCAGCTCTCCGGGTTGTGCTGAAGGTGACACTCTGTGAGTTTTGTCACTGGGGACAGGGTGGCAGTGCTCAGTAGTGTTTAAGAGAGACTGCCGGGACTGCCCGGTGCCATGGGGGACCAGGTGTCAAGTTCTGCACTAGGTTGAAGTGTGGATCTTTACCGAAGCCCGGAGCCAGACCCTGGACACACACAGTCTTGGCAGGGGACAGTGCCAAGGCATAGGGTTGTGCTGCATCCCCAGCAGGACCAGTGACACCAGGCAGCGCCTGGTTAACTGTGAGGGGTCATCCCCAGTACTGACCATCCCTCGCTGCAGGACAGTCTCATTGACCCTCATTTGTACCTGTTTTCCCTGGAAAAGCCTCCCGCAAGGGAAGTTTTGGAGGGCTGCATAGGCCAGCTCCCTGCAAAGCTTTCAGACTCGCCCAGCCCAGCCGCTCCACACTGCCACTGCATCACCTCTGGCTGCTGAAGCAGCTCTTTCCCTGGGATGAGGTTTGGGATGAGGGATTTCCTATTTTCTCCCTGTTGCCCTGGTGGATTTTTCTCCCTTCCTTCCAGAAAGTTTCCCCACACACATCACCACCTCCCCAGCACCCCTGGGAAGAACCCGGCTTGGCCACCGCCACCAGGACGTGGGGAAGAGGGGAGACGAAGTGAGGAGGAACGTGCCCTTTTTGGGGTGTGGGAAAGGTGAACAGAGCTAGAAAGAAAATAGAAAAGGGATGCGGCAGCACCTCACCGGTTTCCCGTCGCTGCACGCCAAGTGCAGGAGGCTTCCCGACCCCCGCCATAGCGGAAAGAGCCGGGGACCCTTCTCGGGGGGCTACTGAGGAGGGTGTCGGCAGGGCTGGGGGCGACCGACCGGCGCCGACATCACCTCCCCCCGACCCGGCAGCTGTCCCCGGGAGCAGCCGGTGGCGAGGGCGGTGGCGTGGGACAGCCCTGTCCCGGTGCCCGGGATCGGCGGCACGTCGGATCTGGGAGATCCCGAAGGGACGAGGTGTCCCCGGGGTGGGAAGGGGGAAAAAAACCCCATCCTCGGGGGTGATTTGGGGTTCCCTGCGGCTCTGGGTGTTCGCAGCCGTGGATGCGCCCGCCCTCGCCCCGGTAAGCACTGAGGGAGGCGGAGCAGCCCTCGGGCGTCTAGGCAAGAAAGTCTATCCAGCCATCGTTACTTTGCAGCTTTTATTAAAAATATAAATATTAAACATTCTCTTACACAACAAAATCGACCGAGCGCTGAAAAGATGTTTTATTGTGAAAATGTTTACAGGAAAAAAAGTGGATTTAAAGTAGCTTACAGAGATTCCCCCTCCCACCTCCCTGCCCCCAGCAGAAAAGTTATCTGTCTTCTTGGCACCATTTCTTCCAATGCTCCCACATCCCTACGTAGCGATGGCACTAGAATAACTGGGAAATGGAGAAATAAATAAAGGTAGGGGAGGTTACTGAACGACACTCGTGTTTCTGCACTTGGTACACGGCTGTGCATGCTAGTCAAGGGACAGAGGCTGTTCGGAGTACACCCTTCTAGGTTTAAAGCTATATAAAAATAAAGAGATGACATCAGAGCAGCACTATGGTACATCGGACGGTGTAATTATTCTTGTGCTAACTGCGGAATCTCTTTGGCAAGGCGGGGAGGGGCCGCTTCATTTCCCGATTATCTCCATCAGTTTCCTGTTGCTGTGAGCTTGCTGCGCTAACTGCTCGGCTCGGGCCATCTCCAAGACTTCTCGCAGGAGGTGGAAAGTCAGATCCAGAGAAATCGGGGGCTCCTCGGATCGCTTCTCCCTCTCCACGGCCTCACCCTCCCCTTCACCTTCCTCGGGGCTCCCCAGCGAGCGCTCGGGCAGCTGCTGCAAAGGTGGCACCGCCGCCCGGAAAAAGTTGCTGGGGGAGGCTTCGGGCTGTAGGTGGCTGGTGCCGCTGGAAGAGGCGGAGAAAGAGCCAACGGGTCTCTTGTTGAGGTTGCCCAGGCGCAGGAAATACTCTTCTCCCATGCGGAGCAGGACGGGCAGAGTTTGCTGCTGCTGCTGCTGCTGGAAGAAATCTGGCTGGTGCAGAGCCCCGTGGGTGGCTACCGGGCTCTTGCTGAGAGCTCTGCACTCCTGGCAGGGCAGGAGGGCGACCAGCAGGATTCCCGTGGAGACCAGCAGCGGGATCTTCATGGTCGGGGCCCAAACCTGCGGGAGGCAGACGGGGAACGGAGGGGAGATGGGGGAAAGGCGCGGGGTGGGGGACGGACGGGACGACGTTACATAGCCGAGCCGCGGTTGCGGGGAAGGCAGCGCGGTGCCGGGGAGGGGGCGCCTCCCGCCGCTGTCCCGGTGCTGAAACGCGCCCCTCCGCATCCCTCCGCGCACCTCCGCGCATCTCCGCACCTCTCCGCGCCCGCACACCGCGACCCGGCCGCGCTCAACCCCGGCCCCGGCCGTCGAGGCGGCCGCCCCCCAGGAACAGTGGCTGCCGGGGACGGGGCTGGGCTAAGCCCTTGCGGAAAGAGTCCACGCGTGTTGCGGGGACCCTCATCTCTTCACCCACCCGGGGCGGGGGCGAGGAGGGGGGGTAGGACGGTGTGCTTGCTGTCCCAAAAAGCTGAGGAGTGCGGGCGCCCCCCGCGCCTCCCCGTTCCCTGCCCGGCCGGGGGAGCTCCCCGCCTCCCGCGGGACGCCGCGCTCAGCCCCACGCAGGGCAGCGCAAAACAGCGCAGGGCAGCGCAGCCCGCTCCGCGCCTGGGGGCGGCCCCGCACCTACCTGGGGCGGCGGCGGTGGCGGCGGCAGGGGAGGGCAGGCGGCGGCGGGGCTCGGCGGTGCCCGGCGTCCCTTCCTCTCGCTCTCCCTCGGAGCCGGCTCCTGGCGAACTTGGGATCAGATTTGGTCCTAATCAGAGCCGGGGCGCGGGATTTTTATAGCTTAGACCCTCTCCTGGAATCACGCAGAACTTGCCTAATAAGCTGACGCTCTCCTGACAGCCCGATTGCGTGCCCCGATCCACTGCTGAATAAATCATGGGGGCCCGTCGGAGCGGCGATGGGCCGAGTTTCGCTATCGCAACCCCAAATCTCACGTCCAATTATATCAACAGATATTTATCGCCTCTGCGNGGGCGCGGGTTTTGCGCGGATCCCGTCTATGCTCCGCGCCCGGGGACAGCCCGAGCAGGGTCAACTGCGGAGCACCCAAGCTCCGAGGTGTCGGTGCTGGCAGAGACCCGCGGCATCGCCGGCACCGTCACGTCGCAGGGACTGTCCAGGACCCCGCCGCCGGGAGAGGGGGCGGAAAGCCCCCCGATGGTGACGGGGAGGGCCGGGGGTGCCACCGCCGGGGTCACCCCGGGAACATCTGCCGGGGCAGGGACCGCAGCCCGGGCATCGCTCCGCACGCTCCTCCTCCCCTGCCNCCACCTCCGGCACCGCCGCCTTCTCGGCCCGGCCCGGCCTCCGCGCTGCCAGCTCCCACTCCCTCCTTCTGGTCCTTGCTTCTCCCCATTGTCTTCCCGCTTCTGGAGTGGAGGTAGCAACTGCTCTTTACCCTTTCCCCCCCCTACCACCCACCTTCTCGGCACTAGTAGCTGATCTTCCCCACCTCTTCCCCCCCATGGCCATGTGCGCTACCCTCCAGGGTGTCCTAATCCCACACTGAGCTCCCTTTGAAGTTCACTCCACATGCTCCAGACCATATTCCAGCAATGTCTCCAGCTGGGTTGCTTACCCTCAGATCTCCTCTTCCACGAGGTAGCGCTGCCTATAGAAACAGCTTCTGCCCAATGCCCATTCCATGTGTAACGTGTGTTCTTCAGCTTTCACATCCCATCAGCCTTGCCACTGCATCTCAGTCCTGCTACTCCATTGCCTCCTTCAAACCGGAAAATTGTACAGAAAACCTACTGGTTTTATCCTGCCTAGACTGTAAATGCTTGGGGTCATGTATTTGCATGTCTCCCACCACAGTGAGGAGTTTCAACAGACCACAGAAAGGTGGTCATATGACTATTGCTGTTAAATCAGTGACGAATCCGAAATCCATTTCCTTAATAAAATAACAAAGTTCAAACAACTTAATATATGAGGTTGGCCACAGCCCAGTTCTGAGCAATTCCTTAGGGATGCTATATACTTTAACTTTTTTTTACTTTTATACCTACCTCCAGCCTTGGACGCTGTTGGTGAAGTGCCAAAGAATCAGATCTTGTGCATCATAAAGAAACAAATGGAAAAACAAGCAGTAATACCCGAGATTTATCTCTGCATTACCTCTGTTAGCTCAGGCATTCATGAACTGAAATGCGTATTACAAGGAAAACAGAACGGAATATATTGTGTAGATACAGTCACAGCAGAAGCTATTTGTATGCTCTTAAAGCATGTCAGCACAGCTTTCAGACAGAACAACAAGAGGTTCAAAGGAAGAAGAGCTAAGTTCACTCAGTTGATGGAAAATGCAGGAGGCACTTATTAAACTCAAACCCTCCAGATGTACTCCGAGGTGGGTTTTACCACCATGTCTCCATTTTTAAGTTTAATATAACTCTTAAAGACACAAAACCTCTTAAAATAACGTGATCATAAATGTAAAGAAGGAAGCATTCTGATCCAAATGCATTTTTTTGGTGTCGTGGGTGAGATCTGAATAAGATATAGAGCTGCATCTCTCCAAAAGATGGATGCCAGCGAGAATTGGCTCAGACTATGTTATGTTTTTCATCATTTATGATATTATTTAGGTCTCTTTAGGCAGACAGTTTCGTCCTTGAAAAATTACAGGGATAGCACATAGAGCATAGGAGTGGGCTAGGAGAGCTCCTGCAATTTTCACAAGAGCTGTACAACCTGCCAGGTTCTTTTCCCCTTTTTCCTGACCCCTGGCTCGGAGCTGGGTCTGCAGTGTCTCACACACATTTGCTTCTAATCCAAAATGGCCATATTAGCCCGTTTCCCCCACAGATGCTGAATTATGTGTGAGAGGGCTTAGAACAATTCAAATGCAAGGAAGACTGCGAGACACTTGGATACCCTGATAATGAGGAATATAAAATATTGCAGACACACAAACCAAAAAGTACTTCCCTCAGCACGGCAAATGCAGAACTGACTGCCCAGGAACATGGAAAGCCCATCTCCAGAGTCACTAGTGTCTGGTTTAAATCTCAGCTGTCACTCCTGAAGGAGATTACAACTGAAGAAATCCTGGATTCTCACCAGAGGGGTGAAAGAGAGAGACAAGGCAGATCTCAGGTATATCTGGACTAGAGTTTTATGTTTAGTGATACAGTTTGAGATTAGCATACCCTTCACCAGAAAAGTATTCATGTTTGACTCATTCTGCAAACATCAGGGGCAAACAGAGTTTTTGCAGTGAATCACAAAATAGCATTGTCTTGAAATAAAAAGCGCCAGCGAGGCCCATCTCCTCTTTGCTGACTTGGGTTGGGTGCACCTGCCCCCTTGGCCTTACTGATCTCAAACTCAGGCACCTCCTGAAAGGCAATTATAGCTGCTCTGAGGTAGCTAATGGAAAGCAAAAGCATGCCCAAAGCATGATGCATCCCATCGCAAAACAGTACCTTCAGGCTTCTGGAGAAGTTCACCTCGTTCCCTTGTTTATAAGTGGAGTGCGAACACCTACCTTAGCCGAGTCACTGGATTTTTAGATAGCTAAATGTGAGGTGAGAAGAATCCCCTCCTCACTGATTGACCACAGCAGAGAGACCACACAGTTCTAAAATCAGCGGTACGGAAGGGTATGATGTTAAAGCGAGGGCATGGCTCGTACCACAGGTATTTTTGCAGATGTCCAACTGCAAACATGGATGAACACATGCTGCATGTAGATCAGCTTTCGACCATGGGGTGATTTTTCATTACCACTCCAGCTTTTGTCAGAAGGCAGTAAGGATTTCTGGTACTGTTGAACTCAGCCAACATTCCCACGTCATCTTGCATAAGCACTTCATGTCATCACCATCGTTACTTGGTCCCTGCCATCAGCTCTCTAACATGCCATCTTACATTCTGTGACTATTTCAGGTGAACCCAGTGCACCTCGCCCACTCTCAGGTGCCAGCATTCATACTCTGGCACTTGTGGGCATCACATTTCCATTGCACCCTTTGGTATTCCTGATACCAAAGGGTATCAGGAAGGCCAGGTTGGATGGGGCTTTAAGCAACCTGCTCTGGTGGGAGGTGTCCCTGCCCATGGCAGGGGGGTTGGAACTCCATGATCTTTAAGCTCCTTTCCAACTCTAACCATTCTATGATTCTATACTAAGAAATCAAAATCTGGCAGTCGTGAGTGTTATGGATTATAGGGTGATCTTGAGAGAAAGGAAAAATAAATAAAGGTATCTTACTAAACCTTAAGCTGATAACTCATTTTAGGAACGGAAAACATTTGCCTATTATTCCTCAGCAGACTGAATTTGCTAGACCAGTCATGGAGAACCTCAATTAAAGTCAGTTAGGGAAAAAAAAATCAATAAAAATAAATCAATAAAATACAAAAGAGCATGTTCCAGGTCAGGATAAAGAACAAGACAGATAAGGAGCGCTGCCATCTGCCCCCAGAAGTCTCCAAAATCCTCTTATTCAGTTTTAATTTATCTTTCAGTTTTTCAGTGCTCTTGCTCCAGGGAGGGAATCACATGTCGGTGTCACAGGGGTTTTCTGTGGTATGTCTGTGCTGGTTTGGGCTGGGGTAGGGTTAATTTTCTTCATAGTAGATAGTATGGGGCTGTGTTTTGGATTAATGCTGGAAACAGTGTTGATAATAGAGGTGTTTTAGTTATTGATGAGCAGTTAAGGCTTTTCCTTCTCCTCACCCCACCCTACCCCAGCTTTGCCCAGAGGAGCTGTGGCTGCCCCATCCCTGGAAGGTATTGAAGGCCAGGCTGGATGGGGCTCTGAGCAACCTGGTCTGGTGGGAGGTGTCCCTGCCCATGGCAGGGGGGGTTGGAACTCGGTGATCCTTTGGGTACTTCCAACCAAAACCATTCTATGATTCTAGCTGAGCAAAGGGATATTCCATAGCAGATGATGTCATGCTCAGCAATAAAAGCTGGGAGAAGAAGAAGAAAGCAGTGGACATTCAGAGTTATGGTGTTTGTCTTCCCAAGAAACCATTACCTGTGATGGATCCCTGCTTTCCTGAAGATGGCTGAACACCTGTGTGCCCATGGGAAGCAGTGAATTAATTCCTTGTTTTGCTTTGCTTGTGTGTGCAGCTTTTGCTTTGCCTATTAAACTGTCTTCTTCTTGACCCACAAGTTTTCACACTTTACTGTTCTGATTCTTTCCCCCATCCCACTGGGGACAGTGAGCAAGTGGCTCTGTGGTACTTAGTTGCTGGCTGGGTTTAAACCACAACAATGTCTCACTGACATATCAAGAGCTCCACCTATAACTTGTAAGAGGTTTTCTTACAGCCTTATGAGAGAGAGGAAAGCACGTTAATTTCCCAAATTTTTCAGTGGGGAAAATCATAGAATCATAGAATGGTTAGAGTTGGAAGGGACCTTAAACGTCATGTAGGTTCAACCCCCCCGCCATGGGCAGGGACACCTCCCACCAGACCAGGTTGCTCAAAGCTCCATCCAGAGATGATGATGAGATTTACTCAGTGTCCCTCAAGGGTTTGTGTACGAGGCAGGAGTGAGTCTTCCTTTTTCTGAAACCAAGTTCATGAGTTCAACCAGAGGACTATTTTCATTCATGAATTAATGCTCATACTTTTGATCCCAGACGGCTGCCAACAAGAGGCACTTCTTTGGTCTAGAGGTCCCAGCAGCAGGAAAAATTCCTCGGGAATATCCTCTTGGTTCCATCCTGTCTGGGGAGAACACAGCCATTTGCAGGGGCTCACACACGGGGGTGGATTTGCAGGGGTGTTTTTCCTCCCAAAGCCTGACCCCCAGCTGAGCAGTGACCAGCACACATCACTCGGGAATCTCAAGCATGGACCTTCTGCCCCAGCAAGCACTTTCCCCATGTCCAAAGCCCCACACAGCAGCGTGTAACACGGAGAGGAGCTCTGCCCATATCCTCTTGGACATCACCAAAAAAGCACTTTTGGAGGCCTCAAGGCCTCACTTTCTCCTTCTGAGCAGTGAAGGGAAGTTGCAGACACTGGCTGGGAGAAGCGTGCTGGCGGGGAGGGCTGTGCCTCACTCCTCCTGACAGCCCTCATCCAGGGAGGCAACAGCTGACCTTTATATTTACCTCACAAGACTTGTCAGTTGCTATTCTTGCTCTCAAATAAGGGATGGAGAAGGCTGCATGGATACGTGTGTGAGCCCTCCGTGCTGTTAATGATAATGCTGCAGGAATTCATCTCACAATTATTGGTAGCAACAAGGGAATCCATCAAACGAGTTCCCTGAGAGCGCCGAGGAATTTATGAAGGGCTACAAAGATGACAAGGGGACAAGAAAATCCCTCTTATGAGGAAAGGCTGAGGGGCTTGGGTCTTTTCAGTCTGGAGAAGGGAAGAATGAAGGGAAATCTGAGACCAATGCTTATAGATACTTAAAGGGTAGGTGTCAGGAGGATGGGGCTCCTCTTTTTTCAGTGGTGCCCAGTGACAGAACAAGAGGGAACAGGCACAGACTTGAACAAAGGAAGTTCCATCTGAACATGAGGAGGAACTTCTTTCCTGTGAGGGTGGTAGAGCCCTGGAACAGGCTGCCCAGAGAGGTGGTGGAGTCTCCGTCTCTGGAGACATTCCAAACCCACCTGGACATGTTCCTGTGCAACCTGCTCTGGGTAACCCTGCTCTGGCAGAGGGCTGGACTAGATGATCTCCAGAGGTTCCTTCCAATCCCTACCATTCTGTGATTTTGTTGTATTCCTGGTTGTCTTGGTGTCTGGGTACATTTGGCCATGAGAAAAATTTTGCTGGTTAGCTGAGCATCTGATCTGTCTGTCTGTCTTTGTCACAGACTGAGGAAAGGACAAAGGTTTGGGCTGGCACCTCGCACACATCTGAAATCACCAGGTTCACTAGTTCACAGTGCCAGGGACAAGGACACACACAGCCCTGTTTGGGCACCTGGATATGGGCTCCAGCAAGACACAAGGGAGATGCTGAACCAGAGGAGGGCAGGGGTTGGGTACCACTGGCTGAGGGGTGGTAGAGGAGATGAAGGAGACTTTCATCGGCAGGGAAGGGAAGTGGGACTATCCACATCACCTCACCCCAGGTACATCCCTGCCCCTGGGAGATTAGAGCCCAGAGCTGTCCCTTCTCTTGGCTCTGGGAGAGGTGCACAGAGGGAATTCCACAATGCTCCAACCGTACTGCCCATGGCTGCTTGAGGGCTTGCTCCAGGAATCCTGCGAGGAATCATCCACCAAGAACTAAGAGAAAATGAGAACCTGTCTGTCCAGCTAGGACATGAAGTGGGCTACAGGAAAGATGAGGCAGGACTCTTTATCAGCCATAGGATGAGGGGGAACAGTTTTAAACTGAAAGAGGGGAGATTTAGATTAGATACCAGGAAGAAATTCCTTGCTGTGAGGGTGCTGAGACAGTGGAAGAGGTTGCCCAGGGAAGATGTGGCTGCCCCATCCCTGGAGGGGTTCAAGGCCAGGTTGGATGGGGCTTGGAGCAACCTGGTCTGGTGGGAGATGTCCCTGCCCATGGCAGGGGGTTTGGAACTGGATGATCTTTTAAGTCCCTTCCAACCCAAACCATTCTATGATTCTGTGACATTCCAGCGGAAAGGGTCACTGAACCAGTGATGGTTTCAGCCATCAAATACAACCTTGACCCTAGGAACCTTACCTTGCTCTCTTCACATGCAGCACCGGGCCATTAGCCATTGGTGTCAGCTGCAACACGTAGTTCATTCAGCTGTAAAGTTGTAGCCATGTCATGAGCATGGGGAAACCATTCTGCTGGGGTGTTGGAGCTGAGCATTACTAGAAAAAACAAGAGAAACATTTGAGCATTTTCCAGCATCCAGGAAGAAGAAATTTGAGCAGTGCTGTTTGTTTGTTTTTTTTTTTTCCACTGGCCAACCTGCTGCTCTCATACTGGAGGAGAAGATGATGGGAGGAAAGTTGGAGTTGAAATTTGCAGAAAGCGAAACCCTCACTCAGTGGTGAAATGTCCACTTTGTGAACAAAGATTTCCCTCGTGATGTAAGACACATGGTACGTTCACATGTAAGAGCCTATAAAACATGAGAATGAGACTGTGCAACGAAAGCTGAGCGAAAAGGGAAAATGATCAGCACAGTTTAAAGGAAGTTTCAGATACCAAGGGCAACTGCTGCTCCTGGAATCCTGTTACAACATTAGCTGTTGCAAAAAAAAATAAATGGTAGGCTTCAAGCTTAAAGACATCACCCAGCAATACCATCAGGGCTAAGAACCCTCAAATAAACACCAGGAGAGCTGAGAATGCCATCCTCTTAAAAAAATCTCATGATTCTGAAAACAATCTCAATATCTGGGGGAGAAAGAGATGGGGGCAGCATAATTCTGGAATACTTGAGGCTAGAGATGTTGCAACTGCCTTCTCACTCCTTTCAAGTGAGGAAATATGGGAAGAAATACAAACACACTATCTGTCTTGAATGGCTGGGCAATGGGCTATATATAGAATCTGCTCTGTCCTACTTAAGTTATGACTAATGCTAAACAATTAGAAATTCAGATGTCTGCATATTTGAAGGAGCAAACATCTCTAATGCACCATTTGTTGTTCATTAAAAAATGGAAGAATCAAAGTCTCTCTAAGCTCTGACGAGGCTGCACTTATCAACAGGTGCGTGTTGCTGGAAGTGGAGCCCCATGAGACTAATTGCAAAGGATAATGAACAAGATGAGGCGTTTCTTGGAAAAAAAGATTGATATCTTTATAATGACCATGCTCATGCCAAAGACTGCAAATTCTTTAGGGAAGGGACTTTCTTTTTTGTTCCATGTCTGCCTGGTGTCTAGCGCAGCGGCGCCCTAGTCTGTGACTAGGAATCCTAAGTGCTACTGCAATTCAAGCAGTACATTATAGTAAATAGTAGTATTAAATTAACTGGGAACATGAAGGTGGTTTTCATCAGCATCTCTGATGTACAGGATCAACAAACATTTCTCTAAGCCAGAGGCCAATGGCGTTTTATTTGAAAATGCTTCATTTTTATGAGGAGAAGACAATGCTAATACAAGACTACAGGAATTTGGCAGGACTTTTTGTCTGGTTCCTCTAATTCGGGGCTGCAGTGTCTGGAAGCACTGGAGTAGGTTTTGATACAGCCCAGATGAAAGACTGGGTGAAGGAATCAGAGCACAGAAAACACAAATCATGCCAACCAATAAGTGGAAGAAATGATTAGTCTCCACCAGACAAGATCTCCAGATTTCTCAGCCTTTCCCATTCTCGCTGTGGGTTACTGCGACTACAAAGCTTAATGAATTTACTCACTGTATGGTTTCCTTCATCCCTCTTCTGCTTTGTCATCATTACATCACAGATGTAATGACAGAGGCTAGGAGGGGCACTGCCTCACATGCCTCATATTTTATTCTTTCAGCAAAAGAAGAAGATTTTAATCTGGAAGAAAATACTGGCTTTATTCTTGACTCCTGATGCTGGGAGAGCAAAGACGAGTAGCAGTGGAGGTATTTTAGCTGCTTCTCTAGAACTAGAAGCTTCCAGTAAACTTGGAATATCTTCAGCCTGAGGATATAATTAAAAAAAACCAAAAAACAAACCTCTAATTCAGGCTAGTGGATATTAAGATTGAGTAAGACAGAGCATGAATATTCTTAGGCACCAGGTTTTCGTTTTCTCCTTCACCAGGAAACAGTGGTGCCAGTGGCCTGACATCAGGCCACTTGATAAGGAGCAAATCTGGGACTGTTTTGCAAATATTCCTGCTGAAGTTAATGAATAGCCATATATAACTAATTGCGTTCAGCACCGAAATGCATGCTGTACTGAGAATTGAGAATCCAGAACCAAGGCCCACAGGCTGGGCTAAAACTAGGACCAGGACATGTATATGGGCACTGCCTCCAAGCAAGGCTGCAGGATGGGGCTGTAACAGGCAAGAATACCTCATGTGATGGGCACAGAGATGCTTGGACTACCTACACTTGCATCGTACTGCCACAGCTCCCATAAGAGTCTTGCTGAGGGCTGATGGCTCCTTGTTGGTCTTCGCAAGAGCAGGCACATTATGGGTTTGGAGCAGCAGTAGCTCAGCACTCTCTCACTGTGCTTTGCTATACATGCCCTTGTACTGACAGTGAAGCTGAAATTTGGCTAAAACCTTGTGGGTAAACACCAAGAGCTCTTCAGTACCCTCCTCTGATGTAACCTGGCTCCTCCAGATGAGGTTTTTTTCACTAAATGGCAGAGGAAGGATGAGATTTTAGGAGTGAATAACTAAAGCAGAGAGACATAGGATGGCCTCAAAGTCATTAGGAGCTACAACTTCACAGCTCCTCCTAGGATGCTTTCAAACAGGAGAAGACAGCTGCTACCAGAGGGGCCAAAGCTTTTCATAAACTTATAAAATAACACCAGAACTGTAACCAGTAAATAAAGTCTAATTTTAAGCAATACTTGAGTTGATAGTGCCTCTTTTGAGGCAGCCACATATATGGGCATACAAAGGTTGGGAATGTCCCTATAAGGCTTTTTTAGTTCCCTGAGTGAAGGCTGTGTGAAAAAGCAATTTTAGAACAGTCAAATTTAAGGTGTTAACAGTGAGTGCCATTGACCTTTGGGTGTTGCTGTAAGACAGCAGCGTGAATAATAATAAACTCCCTGAGGTTGTCTCTCTTCAGTTTCCTACGAGTATCTTGTGCTCGGGGAATATTTTAAAAATTCGTGGCTCAACCAGACAGCTCATCTGAACCTCCAAAAGAGATGGAGTCTGCTCAGCAATGCCTCTACCGTGAGAGGTGTATTCAGAGGAACCTGGAAGAACACCTAATAAAAGGGTTGACACAAAAGTACTTCGAGCTCAGTCAGAATTGCTCTTTGGCTTGAGAGTGAGAAAGGTCTCTGCTTCTGTTGGTGGAGAAGGAAGAAGGTCCCTGGGTGTAATGCAGGGAGTACTTCTCACCCCTTTGCTCATTCCTACCTGTATTAATGATCCTGAGGGAGAAAAAGTACTGGCTTTGACTCAGAGGGGATGAAATTGTGCATCCTGAAATTTAGGGTTTTGACACTGACTGCAATTAAAACTTGTTTTGGCCCCAAACTGAGAAGCACACACTTTCCTCCTATTTGTCTTGGCAGAGCTTTTGGCAGAGCTGTGTGATGGAGGCTGGCTGGCTGTCGCAGAACAGGGATGGAAGGGAGATGCCAATAACAGGAAAAGGGTGAGCTGGAAAAGAAGAGCCGTGGTAAATGAACTGGTTTCTACACGACAATAGGTGATAGAACTGCAATGTCATTTCTTTATCACGTTAGCAAGAGCAATGACAGTAGGTACATGTGTGTGACTCAAGGTACCCTCCAATTCCACTGCTACAGTGACTGTGCCTGAGAGGTGGAATTTTCCCTGGATCTTTTTATTATTTCTATTAATGAACCTCAAATTAAAGACATGAGCAAGAAGGAACATTGTACGTTTCCCAACCAACCAACATTACCAGCATACTTCTATCTAGACCCAGGAAACACTCAAGCAGGTCCTTCAGGGAGCAAGGAGAGGAGGTATTGGTATTAATCCATTCTGAGAGAGAAGGAGCTGTGGTACACATTTTTTTGTTGTAGCTGGGAACTGTATCTCTTGCTGCAGACACAGGACTATCCTCCCCTCTTTAGCTGCTTGGCAACATGTGAGGACCAACTTCTGGTAAACAATACATCCTAGATACCAATCTAAGGGTTAATATCCCAGTTTTGGCCCCTCAGAACAGGTCTTCATTTCAAAAAATGAGCTACAGAGCAATCCCTTCAAAAATCCAGCAGAGTCAAAATGGGCTGATAGAAAATAAGGTGATATTTGAACTCTTCCTTTGTAATGAAAACAAAGTCCCACTTTGGGATCAAGGCCAGATTTCAAATCCTGTACACCATCCTGAAGTGCAACCTTGTCTCTGCATGATTCTGCCTGAAATACTAGACAGAGCTTGAGGCAGAGCCACCTCATGCTCCAAAGAACGCAATGCTGTGGCTTAAATATCTTTACATGCTATCTGTCATTATGACTGGAGGAACAAGGAATAAGTTTTCCATCTGTGCATATTTCCCCCACAACATCACAGAGATCCTATTCAGTTTGACTTTTGTCTTCTAGGACTGGACATGAACAATGCCAACTGCAGAGGAGTTGCAGACACCAGTCTGGTGAATCTTTTCAAGCTCATTGAGACCTACCAATAATCAGGCTCTGCTCATTACCAAATCCAGAGAGTCTATTTATTCTTCAGCCTTCAGGTATGGTTAGGATGTAGCTTGAGATGGACTAAGACGTTTTCAAGAATCTAAACTGAAGCAAGTCTTCCAGTGGTTTGTTATGAACTCGCAGCATAGAATCATGGAATGGTTTGGGTTAGAAGGCAACTTAAAGACCATGGAGTTCCAACCCCCTGCCATGGGCAGGGACACCTCCCACCAGATCAGGTTGCTCAAAGCCCCATCCAGCCTGGCCTTGAACCCAGGGATGGGGCAGCCACAGCTTCTCTGGGCAACCTCTTCCAGAGCCTCACTACCCTCACAGCAAAGAATCTCTTCCTAATATCTAGTCTAAACCTCTCCTCTTTCAGTTTAAAACCATTTCCCCTTGTCTTACGGCTCCCTCCACCGATCAAGAGTCCCTCCCTATCTCTTCTGTAGCCTCCTTTTGGTACTGGAAGGGGCTTTAAGGTCTCCCCAGAGCCTTTTCTTCTCCAGGCTGAACAACCCCACCTCCTTCAGCCTGTCCTCATAAGCAGAGCTGCTCCAGCACCCTGATTATCAGATGATGATCATGTGTGACTCCTAGTGGTTTTGGAGAAATAAAGTGATATTTTGACAGCACAGTTTCAGATGAAGTACTGGCCTTCTCCAATTTTCCAGGCATGGCATCAGTACCATGTCGCCACTCGGGATGCCAGTCTCAGATTGTATCTCCTGACTGCGCTCATCCTGCGTCCTTTTCTTCCTGGGGAACTAACGGATGTCTCACTTACTAGCCATAAACTTTTTGTGCCTTCAGCTGGACTATCTTTCTGAGTGCTAAAGAAATGACAACTCTTACGGTGCCTACCATACGTCACAAAGATGGCGTGGGTCAGTCATTCGTTTGGCTCAGCCTTCAGTCAGACGGTGCTCTCTGCCCCCAACTCCAGGTCTCAGGGCCCTGTCACGCAGCTCTGCATGCAGGAGCTCTGGTGGGAAGCAGTCTGCGCTTCGGGGACTTTGTGACCCACTGACAGGCTTCGTGTTTAGCAGAATGGAATTTTAACAGAATAATATAGAATTTTCTTTCATGAATCTGCCTGAACAAAGATTGATGGAGAAGTGCTCTGTCTGTGAATGACACCTGCATTAATTATAAACAAGCCCCATAACAGATCCTAACATGTAACGTGACTGTGGTAGGAAAAAAAGAACTTGAGTTATACAACCCATCTGTAAAACCCACGAGATCCTTTGTTTCCTAGGAAAGACATCTTTGTTTCTGACAACTGCTGCCCTTACACTGGAAAAGAAAGGAATTGATTTTATAATTGATTGGAGATGTCCTGAGTCTTCCACAACATAAACAATGCAGAAGATCACCCACAGCTCAGATTTCCAGCAGAAATACCAGAAATTCCAGCACTGCTTTGTAAGGCTGGTGGATTGCTTGCTTTGTGCCTCTAGCTGAGGAAATAACATCTCTCCAAGAAAAAGAGAATGAAATTATATTTATCCAAAAAGGCTAAGCTTCCTGATTCCCCATTATTCATTTATTTAGCTTGAATCATCCTATACCTACAGGTGGGAGCCAAGAGGTGGTGCTAGAACTCAGCTATCTTGTGACCAGCAAACATCTATTCCATCTGGTTTTCAGGTGGAAAGACTTAAAAGATGGCTGCACTCACTCTGCTTTATAGTATTTCCAACTTCTGCTGTTTACTTTCAGCTGTCTGTGGTGTGATGAAGAGTATGACCTGTTTTGTAGTTTTAGGGGCTAGCTGTTCTGGAAGGCAATCATCCTCAATTCTTCCCCCCTCGCTTCCTAGAGGTCTTGAAACCACTCCTCGGCTACATCTAGACGCACTCATTATCAATATAATGAGAACGACTACCTCAGATGCAAATATGCATGAGTTAATCTCATCTCATTGTTCCGAAATTGAGCACTAGAGCAACACGCTACCCTATATGCGTGAGACAAAATCACACTTAAAACTAACAGCCTTTCATCAGTGACAAATGTCCTACTTTGGGGATGAATTACCAGAAGCTCTTTCAGCGACGGTGAATCGTGCTCCATTTCGGGTTAAGGGCCTTGAGTAAGAAAGCAAAGAAGAACACAAGGGATTCTTACAGCATCACCAACAGGAGCACCTGCCATAGCTGAGGCTTTTCATGCCCTGCTGGCACATGGCTGAACTGGGAGATCAGTCCCTGGGAATGGTTCCCTCTACTCAGCCATCCTCAAAGTGAAATTTTGGGGCTGCCAGTGGAAGTTTGAGCAATGTTAGGAAGAGCAGGTACATCTCTGCTGAGAGAACCACACAGCGAGGTTTCAGTAGCAGTTTTGCAGCACAGACCTTTCCAAATCAAACTAAGCAGAGACCACAAGAGCAGCGAATAACCATTTTTATTATCAGCAAACAGTAGCTACCGCTGGTTACCTGCACCACCCTCTTTAGCAACTGATTTTAAAAGGCCCCCAAAGAATCCTCCTCTTACAGCTACCAATGTTTTTTTTTTCCATATTTATCTTCATTAAAATCTGGACAATTAAGCCTCCTTCATCAACTTCATTTATTCTATGAAAACAGCCCACTCCAGACGGTTACTTCAGAATCAACAAGAGGTAGCTAATAAATTGTAGCATCATGATCAGTGGTTAGAGAACTTCTTGAAGAACTCCTAAAATAATTAGCAGATAGAGCACTTGAAGTTAAGTTTTCATGAGCTGCTCATGAACAAACCTGGTTTTATTTCATCATAAAAAGGGCACACTAAGATAACAAATTCACATGCTAGGATATTACGTAATTTGCCATTATTATATCCTTATATAATTTGCATAACATTGCATTGTTGTGCACCAAACCAATTTTCTTTGGAACAAATGACTGCAACAGCCACCTTCTATTTTGGGATCAATGCAAGCATCGATTATAGTACTCTAGGGAATCAGACAATAAGCGATACTATTCTCCAACCCCAAAACGCGCAGACGTCACCAATAAAGCCACACATCAGCGTAACTAGCAGGGGAAGTTTATTGGATGTTGTTTTTGGAAGCCTGTCTATCTGCAAGAGGCTGAGAAGACTAAAGCTGCTGAGAAAGCAAAGGAGAATAGCTCATGACACGATCAGAGCAAGCTCTGGGCACAGGGCTCCGTGCTACAAATCTGACCCAGCGCCTGCCAACGTTGGATCAAAAGTACTGCAGCCACCTGGTGCAAAGTGCTGCTGGATCAAAATTCTTCAAAAGCAAGTTAATTTTGTACCAGCGGGGTTTGTGCTGCTCGGGGTATCATCTGTTTCACCACCCCCCCCCAGAGCTGGCACAGAAGATGGAGGCAGCATAAATACCGTAGCACGTGATGCGAGTAATTTGACAGAAATGGGAGCGTATATTCATGCTCCAGCTGGATCAGTGGGTGATCTGGTGGCGAGCAGCTCTACCAGCGATGANAAAAGGAGTCCAAGCTACGAACAATTATCCTTTGTCGCTTGATTCTTTCACCAAGGGTTTGACAAAGAAACACCCTTTTTGTCAGTTTTTATGTTTCAGTGGCTACAGACTCATGTCCAAATGGGGAACAATAGTACATTTAGGTTACAACAGAATATTTTGCTTAAAATAGCCCATTTGGCAACTTGTATCCAAGTTTCATAATAAAACAGCAATAGCAAAGTTATTTAGTATTTCTCATGATCTGAGAAGACCAACGCTTTTTAAATGAGATACAAACCAGCACATAAAGTGTTTTGAGCTTTCACGGTCCCTCTCTCTGCCAAAGAACACACGGATAAAACTAAGTCACAAGATTGGAGATTATTTCTTTCCTTTTTTTTCTCCCCCTAAATCTATTCTGGTACCGAGCTATCTCCTAAAGGCCTTACTTCAGTAGAGCGTCCTTCACCATTTAGGGTTTGCCCATGACTCGGTGGAGGTAAATGGCTGATGTGTTTATCCCGTAGGACATACCTGGAGCCAGTATTTCTACCTGGGTTCTCTCACTAGCAGTTTTTGAATGCTTGCTAATGCATTATCACAAGAATTTACACCATCAGAAAAAAAGTACTTGGGGTCACCTATCAGCAGTTTTGTAATTCCTGGTCTTTCCATAGCTGTTGTGCTCACTGTTGTTTTTTTTTGAGAAGTTTTATTTCCCACCTTTTTGTGGAGCGCCACTTCCACCCCTGCATAAAAAAGAACAACCAGAGTTGGGCTGAGACCTGGAAGACCAATGCTCAGTTTCCGACTCTGCCACTGTGACTTTGAGCAAGCCACATGCTGTTTCAGTGCCTGACTTCCTTCCCTCTAAAATATTTCTTCTGAAGATGCCTACAGTAAAGGATATAGGATACACAGACACTACTGTCCTGGGAGCCCTATGACCCTACATGAGATACGCATGGTCCAGCAGCTTCCTAGGTCATCTCAACCGTGCCAGTCCCTCTGTTCTGTGATCTCTCCTCCCCTCCTATCAGGTTTATTTCTGAGCTCACAGATGGATGTCTCAGTAGAATGCCTCTAATCAGGCACAATATTTTGCATGTAGTTAATCATTCATATGGGACTCTACATTTCAAACAGTTCAGATTTTCCTAATTAATGTTTTGCATCATGATCGTATTTACAGTAATTGGGACTGATATTTGAAGTACAGTAAAAGCTGTCATCTCATTCCCTCCTAAAGAACCTAATTACCTTCATTTGTTAGCAAATTCATACTAACATTTGGGTTTATTACACTTGACAACATAAAGCCAGCTCCTTCCATGACGCAGTTCAGCAAAGCACCATCAACCCAGGCCTAAAAGACACTGCAGACCTAGCCCTGGAGGCTAGAGTTGGGAATGCCCAGCTTTCCCGACAGCAAAATCCATCAAAAAGTGTCTCCAGGACAAGAATTTCCCCTGTGCCCATGCTAGACTTCATCCCATGACTATTGATGAAGATGACAGATCTCGTAACCAGCCATTTCCCTGATGTCCGTGTGCTACAGGAGACAGCTTGTGCCCAGGTTCACTCAGCCCAACTTCCACCTAATTCCTCATGCCTAGTGTTTTCAATTAGCACCTCTGAAGGCCTGCAGCCAGCCAAGAGGAAATATCAGGCAGAGAAACTGGGGCAAAAGTCAGACCACGTGAACCAAGGCATTAGTCTTGGTTTTCCCATCTCTGGATTACCCTCCCAAAGAACGGCAGCAGAGTGACCCGTGCCGCTCAAGTAATTGAAAGCTGGGGCTGCCATTGCATCCAAATGTTAATTTTGTGATGAGGTGTTAAAATGCACCTCTGCAGAGGGCTGTGTCCCATAGTTGTAGACGCCTCAGCGAGGTGTTTACGAGCGTGTCGTGCGGGTGCTTCAGAGCGAGTCAGCCCTTCCACGGCCGGGAAAGAGGATGGAAGGGTGCCACACCTGTTTCTCATTCTGGGAAGTCCTATTTCAGCTACTGATTATTACCTAATAACCTAATCAGCAGTAACAGCAATATTTGGCACTTAAAAGCACTTTATATTCAGAGAGCTACACAAGCAGATTAGGTAGAAAATTAATCTCTAACTAATTAGCGACCGAAGCAAGAGAAAACAATATTTTAGGATCAGAAAACAGAGCTCCAGAAGCAAGGTCAGATCGTTAGAGCACAGTCATTCATTTGTTGTGGCTGTCTGTAGGGAAACAGGTGTTTTTCAACAGGGAAATATGGTAAACTATGATTTTAACAGATGTTGGTGGGTCAAGGTCAGGCCTAGTGGGATGCTTTGAGTTGCCTAATTAATAAATATTTAAACACTACGAAAACAAATGTTTAGATCACACTCCCCCTAGTCACAGCAGAGGTTTAAAATGGGATTGCTACAGTGTGTTAGCGAGCACCGAAGATGCCTACCTGCCTGGGGTAAGCAAAACGTGAATGAGAACCAGAAGTCAGGAGGTTCCATCCTTCCCACCTAACTACCAGTAAAACCAAATTTGTCTCTGCGTGAAATTTCAGCACAAAGTTTTCCAAATGAAATCAGGTCCATGATTCAACAGTTCAATAAGCAGAAACCTCTCTCTCTTCTTGATAATTTTCCCAAGAGTTTCCTCCAACTATTTTAGCTCTTAATTTATCTCTCTCCCTCTTTTCTTTTTCCTTTTTTTTCCTTTTTTTTCCTTTTTTTTTTTTTTTTGTGTGCTGCAAGCAACTTCTTCCCCAAGCACCTATCTACAATTGAATCCTATTCTAAATTCATGTCAAGATCAGCTTATGTATTCATTGCTGAATGAATTTCAAATATGTGCTCCTTGTGTTCCTTTCCCAACAGGATAGAGAGGCCTCTTGAGTTGCTTTAAATGTCTCATTACAAATGCTTCATTAGAAACTACGTCACAGATTGTGTCAATCTGGTCCACACTTTCATGCCAAAAAGTAAAGACTTTCAAGCTGTGCCTTTCTTACCATTAAGTTTCCAATCTGTTTTTAGAATCTCAATCAGTTCTTTAAGGAATGCAAATGTTACTTCTCCCTTTAGTGCTGAAACTAGCCATTGGGAAATGCACATGCATAATGCTTTCCTGTTCCTGCATGTATTGAAACAATAATCAATGCTGGAAGGGCCGTCTACTTTCTATATATTTTCTGAAGGACGCCCAGACCTTCTGCACTCACAGGGACAGACCGCCTCCTTCACATTATGTGGACAGAAATAATTCCGTTGAAATCAATATTACATGTGACAAGAGCTTAATCAAAATCAGTGTGAGAAGCTGAAGTCCATTGGAGTTGAAGCTGATCTTATGATAATGTAACATGAGTCAAGTTTCTTTGAGCCTGGACTTTTTTATTATTTTTTTCCTTCAGCCAGACCTGGTAAACATACTTACTTCATAGAATCATAGAATCATAGAATCATAGAATCATAGAATCATAGAATCATAGAATGGTTTGGGTTGGAAGGGACCTTAAAGATCATCGAGTTCCAACCACCCTGCCCTGGGCAGGGACACCTCCCACCAGACCAGGTTGCTCAAAGCCCCATCCAGCCTGGTCTTGAACCCCTCCACAGATGGGGCAGCCACAGCTTCTCTGGGCAACCTCTTCCAGTGTCTCACCACCTTCACAGCAAAGAATTTCTTCCTGAGATCTCATCTAAATCTCCCCTCTTTCAATTTAAAACCCCTCATCCTGTCACTACACTTCCTGACAAAGAGTCCCTCTCCAGCTCTCCTGTAGGCCCCCTTCAGATATTCGAAGGCTGCTCTAAGGTTTCCCCAGAGCTTTCTAGAGACTTCATGAAACTACTCTTAACTGCTACTTTCTGCTTAGTGCAAATTGCCTCCATTATTGTTTCCTGCATTTTCAGGAACCCTACCCTCTTTACAGTCACCATGAGTCTCAGTTTTGCCAGTAATTCCTACTATACTCTCTAATATCTGAACAGGAGAGGCCTTTTGCTTCTGTGGCTTCTCAACCATGTGGTGAAATACGGATTTCTTTATATTTTTTTTTGCTACTAATTCAGTCTCAGAAGGTAAGTGAAAAGGTCCTATTTTGGTGTCAAACCATGAAGTGCTAGTACAGAAAGGTTGTTCTTAAGCACATGATCAGCTGCTAAAATAGAGCAACCAGTGAAAACGTGAGGCAGAAAACCCAGATTCTTGGATATGGAAAGCTTAACCCAAGTGAAAACAGGAGCTAGAATATACAAAATACATCACAAAATTTTTTCCTGTTGGCTGTGGCAGGGCAGGAGGTAGATAGGACACACGTGCTGCTGACACCTGTGTATCCAGAAGGCCTCACCTATCTAATGGTCCTGGCTGAGATACCCCAGATCATCATCTCTCTTCGAGGTAGGATCACAGAGACTCCACATCCTCATATCAATCTTCCTTTACCATTGCCAAGGTTTCATAACACCTAGCTGGAATATTGACATAGCCTATGAGTTTTCATCCTATCGAAACATTATTTGGAGGCTGAGACTGTGTCTCACTCGGTCTCTTTGTATTAACCCCTCTCGGTTGCTTTTGTCTGTCCACATACACTTTGTATTCCAGGACTGCATCACACAGGCTGCTCTCCTCTAGAACCTACATCTCTCTTGCAGGACGGTGGATGCAAGACTAGATACAAGACAAAAGTGAAGCCTTATCAGCGCTGGTTAAAGCCCTCCTTATCACACATCCTGATGCAATACCTGACTTTTTATCCAAACAGTGTGACATGGTTGTTCTAAGTTCAGTGTGATCTGCTGTAATTCCTAGGCCCTTCTCAGTAGATCTCTGTCTGCCAGAGACCCTCATTTTAGGTTTGTGCATTTTGTTTCCTAATAATAGAATTTTGCTTATTGGTCTGCAGCCTTTTAGCCCAGTGGTTGGGGTTTTTTTTATAATTTGTCAAGAACACTTAAGTCCTTTGCCATTCCTGCTGCCCCTCCCAGCTGGTTGTCATATGCAGGTTTAACAGGTATATTCTCTATTCTATCATCCAAACCATTAATGAAAAGCTGAGTATCAAGGTCAGGTTATAACTCTATGGATGTATTTCCTCAGTTGGGAAGGTAACTGTAACTACTCTATAAACAAGGATTATTAAACTAGATTTTCACCGGCTGTGTCACATTTTCATGTAGAGCAATCATCTTCAACCTAATTCAACAAGAACCACTCAAGTCTCTTGAAAAAAATAAAAGAGAATAAAATAAAAATACATGGACCATCTTGTGCAATGTCACCACATCAGAATTAGGTGTGGTGAAAACTAGATGAAAGCTTATTTCTCCTCCCCCCTTGTTTTGCATTCCCAACATGCACAGGAGTGTGCACACATTTCTTTTTAACTGCTATTAGTAATCATTTTGCAACTCACCACTGATACCTTACAAAAGACTAGAGGTCAGTCCACAGACTACCAGAAAGAAACTTGATCTAAACTAGATTTCCCTACCCTGCTTGAGACAAATACCCCTGAGACAGCATCAAAAATCTATTGGAGCAAGACTCATCTCTTTCTTCTTAATTAACTCTCTCCCCAGGTTTTTGGGGAAAAAGGAGAGTTTGTATGTTTTGTGTCCCAGCGTCACAGTATGTTGGCTAAGAGGCAGCAGGATCCTGATAACTATATGCTTTCTTAACTTCATATGATTTGAGGAATTGTTCGGAAACAACACAACAGCCCAAAGAGTGGTGTTGGGCGTCAATAAGTGCTGGAAACTGTTTGTAAGAAGGTGTTATTCCCAAAGACAGACACACCATCCTGCATCACTGTCAAAGGCGATCTCCTACAACATTCAAAGCTGAGGCACGCTTCACATTACTATGAAAATGGTGGTGCACATCCACCTCACTTTCAGAGATTAAGTTTATTGCAGACGCTCAGAGCCTCAGGCCTTCAGCAGACATACTGCCTTGGCTGGCAGAGTTAACCCCGATCTTGTGACCACAGATTACATGTTATGTTATGCACCACTCTGTCACAGATGTTTTAAGACTTTTGTACGCCTGGCATGAGTAGGAGGATCCTCAAGGGAAGCTGTAACCACAAATATATTACATTTAATCTTGGAGGAGAGGCCATGCAATGTCTAATTAGATTTTCCTCATTTCTTCCTCACATCTAGCCAGTTGGGGTGTTATGAAGTTTCATAACATCTTAACTGAAAGCAAGGACTGTTTTCTGTTGGTGTTGTTTTCTTCCTAGCTGACTAAATGTCAATTAGGTAGTGGAAGAAATTTAATTGAGTTGTGCTGAGTTCTCCAATGACTAACAAGTCTGCTCCTGAGCTCTGGAAGAAAACATTATTTCACCTGTGGCATGTGTCATCCTGAGGATGAGGCAGCAAAGCTGAGAGAGCACTAGAACATGCACAGCTGGATTTCTTCTTCTCCAGATGAGGTCCAGGCAGTACAGTCCATTTATAGACTGTTGTAAAGAGAACATGGTAGTAAAGATCTCCAAATCAACACAACATGGCCCATCACAGAAACTGCAGACTGCTAATTAACATTTGTAAGAGCGGGACTCTTCAGTTCTCAAGTGTTTTCAAAACAGGACCCAGTGCCTTTTCTAGGAGGTCTTTCATCAAACTTATTACTGAACCCAACTTAGAGGTGACAATGACCTGCATGCATGTGATGCACAAAGGGTTTCAGGCTAGATGACCTGATGATGTTTTCTGGCCTTAAACACCATCCATCTTCATACCTATTTTGTCTTCGATGGTGTAGAACTAGCAGCAGGGACTGGCCTTGAGAAATACATCTACCATCTCTCTTCTGATGTGATGTTAGCCTTTCTAGAAAACCTTTTTTTTTTTTTGGCACCTTCTTCACAATAAATGTTCTCTACCATGGGTTTATAAGCGAGTATGTGCCCATTCACATAATTTTCAAACTCGCTGCCATTATTAATTCAGATTTTGTTTGTGTTTAAAGATAATGTATCAATGCACTGAATTTTTGAATGACTCATCTAATTCTCTGAGTAGGTGGATTGTATGCCTTCATGCAGTAAAAGTATACTTTAATCTCAGCCATCCAATTCTTTTAATCTTCCAAGTTGGAACGACGCAATCCAGCAGAGCAGTTGACTGCTGCTTGAATGTCAAAGGAAGATTTCTGGTCCTGCACCTATGTCATAAAACAGACCTTCAATTACCCTAGAGTTTGCCAGCACGCCTTCACACTACTTCAGTTCACCCCTGGCTCCAAGAAACTGGTTTTATACCATGGCATATTTCAAGCCAGTCTTGAATTCTGCTGGGCTCCATGTCCCTCTAGGGCTGCAGGAGCTGGCGAGGCCAATGGCTGTGGTATCACCTCTCCATGCTCCTCTTTTCCCTGGCTCAGGCTCCAGGCTTCCCAGCATCAACTGGTTTGAATCTGACTCCACTTAATGGCACCAACTCAGAACAGGAGCATGAGGTGTATGCATACATGTAGCTGCTGCTGCCTTTGGACCATAAAGTTGGAGATTGAAACGGGGCCAATGTTTATCGGTAGTCAAGCAATCTAGAAGAAGCCACATGCAAGGCTTCTTGCTTCCTAAATATGACCAGCAGACAGTACAGACACACAGAACTCAGTTAGGTCTCATCTGTTTAAATTTGCAGACAAAACAGAGTAGATGGAAGAGCTTCTCTTTCCCAGTCTATGTATCATTCCATTCGAATATGGGGAAAAACTTCTTTCCGGTGAGAGTGTCAGAGCCCTGGAAGAGACTGCCCAAGGAGGTTGTCGAGTCTCCTTCTCTGGAGACGTTCCAGACCCACCTGGATACAGTGCTGAGTGATGTGCACTGGGCAATCCTGCTTTAGCAGGGGAGTTGGACTAGAGGATCCCTAGAGGTCCCTTCCGACCCTGACAATTCCCTGATTCCGTGATTAGGTCCCTTTGGTTGAGTGTCAGGCTGTCTAAGCACATTTCTTAAAGTGGGAGTGAAGGTATTGTCTGCATCAGATTTGCTGGAGAGAGTCTTTAATAACTGCTCATAATCTGGGATGATTACACACAATCACCAACCCCAGCTTCTGAAAATAAATCAGGAGGAGTGAGAAAGTGGTATTATATCAGATAAATCAACGCAGCACAGGTAAATACAAGTCCTATATCCAGCTTTTGACTGACTCACAATTATTTAATTCCCTGAAATTAAAGAAAAATGAACTGCCTGATTGATCTTGTAATCCATGGGCCACAAACTGCCCTTGCTAATAGAAGACCTGCTGGTTTGGATAATTAACAGAATTGCTAATTTACTTGCTATTCATTATGCTATAATTTTTCCTCTGAACTGAATTGTTAAAAATAAACAATTTCTTTTCCTTCACAAATAGGAAAAAAAAAAAAGAAAGAAAGAAAAGAGAGAATTTATTACCAAGAATGTTTTGTGGCTTTAGGGGGAAAGTTAAATTTAGAACATTAGACTAGTTGCACAAAATGTTTTATAAATATTTTAAGGAGCTAGCTTCCGTTTTCTTCTGAATATAGGCAGGAGCGGGCAACAAACTGAAAGAAGGGTTTGGGATGGAGTGTTGTTCATGGAGGCTGATAGGACACTGAAAAGAATCTAGCCCCATCCTCCTTGAACCCACCCTTTAGGTACTTGTAAACATAGATAAGGTTTCCCCTCAGCCTTCTCTTCTACAGGATAAATCGAGCCCCAGCTATTTGAGCCTTTCCTCATGAGGTGTTCCAATGCCACCCCTGAAGATGAGAGAATGTATTTTGCTTGGGATTTAATCTTTCTTGACTCCATACCTTGTCTGGATAAAATTGCAAAGCCTGTGGCACCCAGACTGGTCAGACAGGAACCTGCCAGTGACTCACGCTCTAGCCCAAGAGCTCCCTGCCTCCTGCCCAAATGTGCCTGCACTGGTCCCTCCTCACCTGAAAACTGGGGTACAGCTCTGGCTGCTTCTCCCTGGGCACCAGCCCAGGTGCTTTCCCACTAGGACTATGGTGTATAAACATGTCCATTCGTTAGCGCCTATTTAGTGTTAATTTAGTATGCCATGCTTGCTTTGTGATGCCCAGTAAGCAGAAAAGACAAGCACATTACTCAAAGCACTTGGGAAGCCACAGTAATAGATATTTCATGGATTTAATAGATTTCATGGAACTTCAGAGTTGGAAGGGACCTCTAGAGATCCTCTAGTCCAACTCCCCTGCCAAAGCAGGATTGCCCAGAGCACATCACTCAGGACTGCATCCAGGCGGGGCTTGAAGGTCTCCAGAGAAGGGGACTCCACACCCTCCCTGGGCAGCCTGTTCCAGGGCTCTGGCATCCACACCAGAAACAAGTTTTTCCTCATATTTGAATGCAACCTCCTATGTTCCAGCTTGTACCCGTTGCCCCAGCATCCTATCGCTGGAAACCACTGAAAAAAATCTGGCTCCATCCTCCTTCAATCCACCCTTTAGGCACTTGTAAACATAGTTAAGGTCTCCCCTCAGCCTTCTCTTCTACAGGATAAAGAGCCCCAGCTCTTTGACCTTTCCTTATGAGGTGTTCCAATGCCTTAATCATCTTTGTTGCCCTACACTGGACTCTCCTCAGTAGTTTCCTGTTTGTCTTGAACTAGGGAGCCCAGAACTGGACACAGTATTCCAGCTGTGGCCTCACCAGTGCAGAGTAGAGGGGGAGAATGACTATGTAGCCCATTTAACTGACACAAGCATTGCACAGGGCTGGTGGTCCTCAAAGGGAGTCTAAATCTGAAAAAAAAAAAAACCCACAACCCACCTAAAATGTGTCTTTAGCCAGTGACCTCCTATGGACAACTGTGTGCCTGCCCAAGCTCAGCTTGGGATACACCAGCCACAGGCTGAGGTTGCTGATGGCCAAACTGGTTCTCCCATGAGCTGCTCCTTCAAGGAGGGTCTATTTAAGATGGTATTAAGGAGTCTGAGAAACGTTCCTGTAACTCCTTCACACCAAACTCTCTCCAAACTGATGCACCAGCATAGAAGCAAAGACACATGCATGGAATGTATGCAGCAAAAAAAAAACCCAAAATTTGGCCAGACCAGAGGTTTGGATCTGGGCCTGGATCCAGGATCTGGGCACAGTTTGCAGTGTATATACAGTATATGTCAAGATTGACATTTTGGAAGAGCTTAGGAGAAGAAGAAATGATGACTTGCATCTCCCTGAACATAACTCCAATGGCAGTATGAGAAAAGAGCAATCAGCCCTTTTTAACCACACTTGTTCTCACAGAAGAGTCAGGAAATTAAAGATATTTTTTTTAGGCAAAGAGATCAAATGAATTTTGATCTTACACTTCAAAAAACCTGGCACTCTTTACCAAACAATGAAGATTTTCAATAGGAAAGGACAATTAATTATTCCAAAGAAGTTGCTAAATGTTAATAAGCACAGAACTTAGACATAATAATTTCCATTTGACAAATATTCCCATTAGCGGTTGCTGTGATAAGGAATATTTAGAAATCCTGGCTGATTTTTATTTTTTTTTTAATATAAATACAGTAATGTGCAAGCAAAGACAAATGTTGTCCAGACTTCTGAGCAGATCTGGTCAAAGATTTATCAGAATGCTATTTTGTAAAATGGATTACTCATTTTCATAAGAAACTTTGGGATTGAATATGAAGTGTAAATTCTCATTGAGATGGTGACTGTGACCATTTTCATAAAATATACTGTGAAGAACTATGTGTCTATGTTCAGAAGAATAAAACTAAAATTTTTACTAATGCAGTAAATGCATGTATATACATGTGTTTGTGGTTTCAGATGGAGAATAATTTAAATATTGCAATTCTCAGTCCATTTTAACTAAAACCTCCTTCTTGTTACTGGTGCTACTCTGTACCAAATCAATCTGAAAGCAGACAAACACATTACTCAAAGCACTTGGGAAGCCACAGTAATAGGCACTTAACTGATCCAAGCATTACATAGGGCTGGTGGTCATCAAAGGGAGTCTAAATCTGAAAGAAAAAACCCCAAAATGTGTCTTTAGCCATGGACTCAGGATATGTTTGTAGCTGTGGGTCCATGTGCTGCTGCTGATTTCACAGAATCACAGAATGGCTGAGTTGGAAGGGACCTCTTGAGGGTATCTGCTCCAAGCCCCCAGCTTAAGCAGGGCCACCCAGAGCCAGTTGCCCAGGACCATGTCCAGACAGTTTCTGAACATCTTCAAGGAGGGAGAATCGCAGGTGGCACATTTCTTTTCATGTTATTACTGAAGCAAAACTCTAGGCACGACAGTATCAAACCAAGTGAAAACAAAACCATATACCTAAGGCCCTCAGTATCTCACAAGGTTTTATTTTCCAGCCTAAATCTAGATAGGTCACTAAACTTAAGAGATCCAATCTCAGTCATTATTTATTAAGGAAAATATTTTTTTTTTAAAATCCCATGAGACCATACTTAAAATGGAAATGTATTTTTTTGTTCCAGAGATAGTCATATTTCAGGATTAAAGGTGCTACAGAAAAGCGTAAGAGTTAATACTATTAACATCATGAGACAGCTTTATCTAGCACTTTGCTGTTTGCCCTTAGATTTTAAGTTAATTTGAGAATGTTTCTGTCATATTTCAGGCATGACCTCTCATGTGCTCTGACACATCGCACACGGCCGCCTATGTGACATCATGGTTTCCTTAAAGAAAGAAGTCTGATGTGACCTATACAACTCCACGCCGTGAGTCACAGCGTGATGTATTGGGCAGAAGATTCTAAAAGATGCTTTTACAAAATCCACCATTAGAAGAGTTAATTTTTCAACCTTGGAAACAAAAATGTTAAAAAATAATTTTAAAAGGAACTTCTAAAAATGCCGAATTCTTCTTCTTGCATTGTTTAGATCTGGTTTTGTGGTAGCAACATAAGATTCTCTTTAAAGACTTCAATTAACAGATAGGTAGGTAGGTAGATAGCTAGCAAGAGAAATGTTCTTTTCAAATTGGTTTTCTTCTTGCTAAAAGACATCCTCAGTAAGTTTTTATTCTCTAGATAAGATAAAGGTGAAATGACCAAGCCATCCAACATGCAACAAGACAGTGAATGCTTCTCCTTATCCTGATACTGCAAAGAGCTTTTGAGCTGTATTGTTATCACAGTCGGGATGATAGCTGGTTGAATTTCAAACTGTCACTTACTGAGCAGGATTTTACCTTCCATCTGAACTCTGTTCGGTCCCCTCAGCTCACAGCAGAGCCTGGGCAGCATGGAGTACAAGAGGTAACAGACACAAACTTGTTCATAAGAAGTTCCATCTGAACATGAGGAGGAACTTCGTTCCTGTGAGTGTGGCAGAGCCCTGGAAGAGGCTGCCCAGAGAGATGGCAGAGTCTCCGTCTCTGGAGACTTTAAAGCCCAGCATGGACACGTTCCTGTGCAACCTGCTCCGGGTGACCCTACTCTGGCAGGGGGTTGGACTAGATGATCTCCAGAGGTCCCTTCCAACCCCACATCATTCTGTGATTCTGTGATACCCTAGGAGTAGGTAGTGCTGAAAAGTTGGGGAAATACATCTTCTGCTGGCAGAGCCACATCCAGGGGAGCTTGCCTACGGCTTGTTTTACTCTGAGTGCCATACTGCTGTACCTAGGCTTCTCTGACAGTGGAACTAGCTTTGTTTGTTTTGCTCAGGCAGTGTCTGTGGTCAACTTTGCATGAAGCCTTTTGACTTAACAGAGAGCCAGAGCCAGGCAAATTATGCATTTACTTAAGCACATTCAAATACCAGCTACAAAAATATAGCTGCTGCTGGGTGGGCAGCTGGGTTTAAATGCATACTTGCTTCTGAACAAAGAAATTTATATACATACCTGAAATGCTTGCTCTGTCAGCCCTGCAACTCATTTTTATACTGGCAGTGACCTTCTGAAAAGGAATAAAATAAATCTGTCCAGTAGTTTAACTTTAGTGTAAGAAAGCTTTAAGATAGACTATTAAAAAAAGGTTCTGTACATTTTGTTTCAAGTTCTGCTGTGCAATTACGTATCTGCACATAGAATACTATGCACCTCATCCAACCACCTCCCTATGTTAGATGAACACGTTAGTCATATCTTGTCATAAATTGTACCTCTCCACAAGAAATCCATACAGAAGGTAGTAACAGAATAGCATTCCCATTCATATTTACCTACTCTAAGTCTGCATTAAGCAAGTATTTCCTCGAATGCTAATTTAAAAATCAATCAGATATTGTGTTTGAAAATTTCACAGTGTAATATAGCCAACCAGAGTCATTAACTTTGTGCATAATGTTAATGTAAGCTTTATTCAGAATCTTCTGCTTGAGGGGAAGCAGAAACGCAGTTCGTTTGTAGCAATAATGATGCAAGATATTCCCAAGAAGTTCATAGGAAGTGTATATAATTAGAAGGGAATTTGAGTTCCTCCAAAAGCGAACACACTGGAAGAGAAAATTCAATGCAGAACGTTTCTTTTTCTGCCACAGCAGAGGACAAATGATCCACTTTCCACACCTCTGGTCTCAGGGCTCGAGTTGTGCCCTCTGTAATGACAGCAGGGAAAGAAACGTTCAGGAAACAGCTTAGTGATTTAGATCTGGCGGTTTCTAGAAAACCTGAGGCAAACTTTGAAGACAAATGGAGCAACTCGCAGCTTTACACTGTTGTAACGTCAAGCAAAATTTGCTTGTCGGTAGTAGAGGAAATAGAGGCCTTATAGCTATGGCACAAAAGTCCTTTGTGAGGTAGGCTTGATGTGATTTTTTTGAATAGGTATAATGTAAGTACTTAGCAGAGTGTCTTTCTCTGGCCCCTTGACATTTAAACAGGAATCTATTAGTCAACTGATGTCATTAGCCAAAGTACATTCTTTCTAAGGATGACACTGATGATCTAATCGATCATCATTATTAAGCTAACATCAATCAAATGCAGGTAGACTACAGCAGCTGCCTGATAGATAAAGTTCCTCTACTAAAGTTGGAGACAGCAGACTTCTTTTCAATTCCTTGCTGGTTTTAAAAGTCACCAAATGCTGTTGGGCCAAACAGTGCCACTGATTTCATCGGTGGTGTTATTTTGGGTATATGCTGGTGTAAGGAAATAAGCGGGAAGTGTGTTTCCTTGTTTCAGCAATGGGAAGACCATGAAACTGCCATGGTTGTGGCATAGCAGTTCAGAAGAGTAAGACAGGTGCCTGCTAGGTAGCAATGGCAAACAAGTCTCAGCTTTAGAAACTGTTAGAAATTCCAGTCCTTTCCATAGCAAGTTTTATCACAAAAGAAGGGGAAACCTGGAAATAAAACTAATCTTGAGCTGGTCATTCATTCATCCGCTACTGACTGTATTCACTGTGCTCCCTCAGTTTGCTGAAGCTATTCCATAGACAATTTTATACATTCTGTTGAGCAAAGTTAGGAACTACTATAATCATATAAATTGTTTTCATGACATAGGTTACCATCAGCTTCTGAGCTGATTCTTTTCTTCATTTGCTTATGGGAAGGGAGTGAATCACAGTAGGGTGGGTGTGGATGGACGATGACCTCCACCAAGGTGATGACTTCCAGCAGCAAACAAATGTGAGGAATGAGGTGAGCTTTGCCAGGAAAAGGGTAGGCAGACATTACCCTCTTCAAGGAATGAAGAAGAAGCAGAGTTTAAAACACTTCTTTAGTCACTGTTTGGTTATTCATCTTCTTCTCTGACAATGTAGGGCTGACCAACTCATAGACTGCACATTCCTTATGGCAGAGATCTGGCACCCACCTTGGTCTGGAAAGACCATGGGAGTCTGCTAAATACAAACGGCAGCAGCAATCAATATTATCAAGGCCATATACAGGAAGGATCCATCACTACTGAATTTTTTAAAGGGTACCCAGGTAGAGGAGAAGTCCCCTGACCACGAGGAGATGGAATGTGTGTCTGCCCTGTCTGAGAAGGGTTTCTGCTCCCTGAGGAATTCCTGATGCCATCACGGCAGTAGCAAGGTGCTGAAGTTGTCCCATGAAAGCAGGTTTGCCCTCAGTGGCAGTGAGACCAGGGCAGGCAGAGCCTGTGCCGTAGGGAGGAGATGTCATACCAGCCTCTGAAAGACAGGAATGAAAGGGAGAGGCGAGGCAAGCCAAGATGGGGGTGCTTGTCAGGTCTGCCTCATCCCTGTCAGATGTCAGCTGCCTCCACCGCTTCTAACTATAAATGTGACAGATAGGTGCCTCATGCCAATGAGTGCTTATAATCATGCATGATGAAAGGATCTCAGATTATGGTGCTGTCAGTGGATTCTGTCTCAAATGGGAAATTTATATTTAGTATTTACTTCACTTGAAGTCACTGAAGTTATTACTGCAGTTCTTAGCCAATTCTGGGTCCCGCTCTCTCCACCCTTAGATCTGACTGAGAGGTTATGGAAGTGATATTCAAAAGAGCCTGGGAGAGGCAGATGTCCAGCTTCTAAAGCAATTCAGTAGGATTCAAGTATCCCAAAGTTCCTTCAGGATCTGTGCCCACAGAGCACCAAGTAAATGGAAAACACTTTTTCTTAACCCAATCCCTCAGCAAAGCTTTAAGTAATTGTAGGAGGCACAAGGTGCCAAAGATTTGGGCTGATTGAAGAGGTCAGCAGCAAACTGTGGGGCATCCATCAAGTGATGTAAATTAACATGAACCCATCAGCTTCCACGGAGCTGCGTTGATTTGCACCCACTAAAGACCCAGTTGGGTTTCACGTGACAGACTGAACTTTGTGCCACAGCTTAATGGAAGAGGGTAATCTCAATGTCAGTAACAATGTTGTTTGGGCTCTTCTACCCTGTGCATATGCAAAAAACTAGAGGTGAGATTTCTGATGAGGGTAGACTCATGACCACCCCATCCTCGTCCATGGATGTAGGTTGGCGATACTAAAGAAACCTGATCCAAGTGTGACCTGTTTCTTTCCCAGATTCAGAACAAGTTCTCCAACTATCTGCACCTTTCCATCAGCCCAACTGCGCTAGGATAATCTTGTCACTAGGATGACTCAAGAGCTACAGTTTTCTAAGGTGAATGAGTTCTCACCAGAATGAATCTTGTACCAGAGCAGCTGCCTTTGGGTGGACTCTGATAGCACCTCCGGGCATCATTCATTCAGAGAGTGCTTTACTCTGAAGGAAAAAGAATGAAGTGACAAAGAGGAAGTTCAGCTTTAATGAAATCCACTCCACTGAGACAAGAGGCAGATCATCAAACAGCCAAATATGCCTGCATGGATTTCTGAAGGCAGAGATGAGCTTGTTCTGCTCTTCTTCCAGTTAAAAGTCGTAAGCAGTGCAGTTCTCTGTTGGTTTTGGCACACCCTGATCATCAGCAAACCCTAGAGTCTCTATGGTTCCTATTGCCAGAAATGGTGTCTTTGAACCCAAAGCAAGCAGAATAAAGCCGGATTCTCTGTCCGAACAACGCTGCCAGCAATAACAGCTCACTATTTTATTCCTCAGTGGTCAGCCATGGGGCTGTACATGAAAAAGGACTCATCACTTTCTAGATACACTTCTCTTGAACTGATTTTTCTTCCTCTGTATCAAGTTCGCATAAATTTTGTTTCTGCATATACCAAATTGTGGCCACGTTTCCAGTTTGCCACTTTAATATCACTCATTATTTTAATATTACAAAATGGCAGTACTGGAATTACAACTTTAAATAACCAGAGAAACCTTTGACACACGAAGTACTCCATAATTCATGAATTGTGCTAATAAATGTTTATTTAGTTGACAGCAGAAGAAAAAAAACTCTTCCAGCTACATCAAATTGACTATATCCTCCACTGTTAATTCTTAATTTGCATGGCTCCATCTGAATTAAAAAAAATATCTAAGAAGTTTCATGTTCATTTACTGGTGGAAAAATACATGTAACCATAGTAAGTAATTCTATTATGTTTTCAATTCTAAAAGGGTTCATAGCATTGGTCTATCATGAGACAGCTCTTGTCTAACAGACATCCTAAAACACCTGAAAGACTGAGAATTTTTCTGTAAGAAAAATTTTCTGTTTACATCTGAAAATAGTCTGCTCAAAGTCTAGGCATAACTTTGCAGAACAAGCCTTAATAGAAACTTTTCTGTGCCTTGACTCCTTTCAAGAAGAGAAGCTGCTGCTTGCCTTGACCTTTCTCAGAATGCTGCACCATACCTGTATCTGAAAGGCTCAAGCTGACTTTTGAACACCTACTTCTGGAAGTGAAGGTGCTCAGTACCCAAAAGAAATAAACCAAATCAGTGACCATTATTTTAAATCATAGAATCATAGAATGGCCAGAGTTGGAAGAGACCTTAAAGATCATTGAGTTCCAACCTCCCTGCCTTAGGCAGGGATGTCTCCCACTAGACCAGGTTGCTCCAAGCCCCATCCAGCCTGGCCTTGAACCCCTCCAGGGATGGGCAGCCACAGCTTCTCTGGGCAACCTCTTCCAGTGCCTCACCACCCTCACAAGAAAAAATTTCTTTCCGGTACGTAATCTAAATCTCCCCTCTTTCAATTTAAAACTGCTGTCACTACGCTTCCTGACAAAGAGTCCCTCTCTCCAGCTCTCCTGTAGGCTCCTTTCAGATACTGGAAGGCTGCTATAAGGTCTCCCCAGAGCCTTCTCTTCTCCAGGCTGAACAAGTCCAGCTGTCTCAGCCTGTCTTCATAGGAGAGGTGCTCCAGCTCTCTGATCATCTTCGTGGCCCTCCACTAGATCCATATCAACAGTTTCTTGTCCTTGATGTGTTGAGGACTCCAGAGCTGGATTCAGTACTCCAGGTGGGGTCTCACGAGCATAGATCCATCTGTAACATCTTCAAGTGATCTAATGACTTTCTCTTTACCATCCCGGGGTGGAGGTGTGAAGAACTGACCTATCTGTTTCAGCCTGGGCAAGTCCTTCCTGGTTTTGTCCCAACCCAAACACAAAGTTTTCCAGATTCATTGGGCACATTCAGCACTCAGCTGCCTTTTGAGACACTGGGGAGACTTTGTTCTCACTTATTGATACCCACAGAAATTCTGAGTACATGAGGTGGCTCTTGTGTGTCCTGAAATCAGTAAATCCTCTAGGACTCCCTCCCAAGCTGACTCTTTATTCAGACTCAATTTGAACATTTCTCACATATCATAGCGATGTTCAGGAATGCGTCCGGATATTTGGACAACAGTATTTTATTTATCAACTCCCAACACTCAGAGATTTGCAAAAAATAAATCTACAACTTGTTCAGGCTATTTGCTCCCCAGTGAGTGTAAAGACATGGAATAGATGGGAAAGAGCCCACCAGCTTTCTTATAGTATGTGTGGGGAAAAAAAAAGCAAACCTTTCAAAAACCTTTGCCTCATTGAACATCAGAGCCCCAACTCCTTCACTCGCAGGTGTTAGTTTCTGCTCAAATGTGAGATGTTACTAGAGCACTGAATTAAAATTACACCAAACACGGGCATTTTTCAAAGCTTGCAAAAGAAATGACAGGAAATTGGGTTTTGCAAAGAAAGCCAGTACCAAGATTTTGATTGCCATTTAGCAACTGCAAATCAATGTACGGCTCTTAAGATCGTATTTCTTGACCTGTTGTCACGAATCCTCACTTATCCTGCCAACGTTTCTGAGTCACATCAGGTTGAAGCTTCCTGCAGTCCTAGATCTTTTGTGACAACGTCTTTGAGATCTTGCCCAGATCTTTTCACATGCCTTCTCGCTCTTCACTGCCACCCTCCTTAAGTTTGTCCTTAGGCTATTACTCACATAATGCCTACAAAACCCATACCAAGTCCCCTGCTGCCCCAAGGCCGAGCACAGAGAATTTTGTTGGTGCTGCCCATCAGTTCCAAGATGCCGAGTCTTAAAATACCAGCATCTTCTGGGCACCTCATTTTAGAGCGGTGACCACTGTGTAGAAAGGAAACTGAATCGTGGAGGGAAAGAAGGAGAAAGAACACAAAGAGGGCAACAACAACAAAGTAGATTTAGGCCAGCAGCACCAAAACTGTTTTACAAGCAGTTCTCTACTTTGCCCTTTAAAAAAAAGGCCTTCTAGCTTTGCATTTCACAAGATACTGAAATTTACTGATAAACATCTATAATTTCTTCCTTATTTAAGCAAATGTAGGTAAAATGTTAGGTTTTATGCCTTGCCTGTTCTGATGCTCCTCAACATATAATACAAATGTAAAACAGAAAGACAAGCTGAAAAGACGTCATAAAAATATCAGACTAGAATACGATGAAAACAAATGGTTCCATCTTTAAAATATAAAAAGCAATTTCGTTATTTAAAAAAAATAATTAAATTATACTAGTGTTACGTGTATTAAATGCTAATTGCCGGAAGAGTTTATATCATCAAATGTTTGTGCATGTAAGATGTAGAAATGATAACAGACATATTCAAACTTTTTCCTCCGGGGCTTCTTCTGATGAATGTTTGAATGCAAGTGACTTGTTAATTAAGGACTAGGGGAACTTCTGTGGTACTGTGATACTGTTAAAATAAAGCATGCCAGTTTTTTCCTCAGCTAATATAAATCAGCCCATAACCCTCATTTTATATTCTTTTGCATCAATGAGATATGGGTATAGTACCAGTGGTATCACTAGGCTTATAACCAGTAAGAACTTACGCGAACAGAGAAGAAAATCAGGCCCATTCATTATACTTTTTATGCTGTATAACAACCAGGGTTGAAGCATATTTCTTTCAGGCATAAATCAAGCCATGAAACGTTCATAAATATGACAAATAAACATCACTTATCATGTAGCTTGATACAAGACCCATCAAAACAAATGGAAAGACTGCCTCAATCTCAAGGTCTGTTGGATTTCTCCCTTTTCATACTATGGTGTGGTGCTCCCTTCTAGATCACACAATGATCTGGGGTTGGAAGGGGCCTCTGGAGATCATCCATTCCAACCCCCTGCCAGAGCAGGGTCACTCAGAGCAGGTCGCACAGGAACACATCCAGACGGGGTTTAAATGTCTCCAGAGATGGAGACTCCACCACCTCTCTGGGCAGCCTCTGCCAGGGCTCCGCCACCCTCACAGGAAAGAAGTTCCTCCTCATGTTCAGATGGAACTTCCTATGTTAAAGTTTGTGTCTGTTACCTCTTGTCCTTTCACTGGGCACCACTGACTGATCTTTGGGCAGAAGCCAGTGAGACCTCTCAGACACCAGGCAATACAGTGAGGGCTGACTTTTCTTGGAATTGAAAAGTCAATAATCCCAACATTTTTAAAATTAAAATTATAAATAGTGCTTGTACACTACTCTTTAATCAATTAGACTGGGCTCTCCAAAGTGGATTTTTCTTTCTCTGGATATAGAAGACCTGGCTGCCATTATCTCCTTTGTCTGACAGGAGCTGAATCCAGAGAGTATCCTAAATATTAGGCTCCACGTAGAAGGATCAGAGGATGGAGAAGGCAAGAAAAGT
>VXBJ01002085.1:609736-648756 GCA_013400055.1 Nycticryphes semicollaris | reverse complement strand
TCCTCTCCTCTCCTCTCCTCTCCTCTTTTCTTCTCCTCTCTTCTCTTTTCTTCTCTTCTCTCTCTTTTCTCCTCCCTGCCCCTCCATCTTACAAAACCTAAGGATTAAAACACCAAAACACTGAGAAATGTGGGCTTCAAAAACCACTTTGCAGGACTTAAAGTTGACCCAACACCTCCCATACTGTGGTATTGAGTGTTCTTGGCCCTCAGTTACTGATCAAAATAGGAGTTACTGCCACCAAGATGTTTAAGAATTACCTTTTAGTGCAATGACAAGGAGAACAATTACACATGGTTCAACATAAACATAGTTTGTTCCCCATTTTGCCAGCCACCAATTAGTCATGCAGCCCTAATTTGGAACATTAGCAAATGCCTCTATATTTATAATATCCTAGTCAAGAACCTTGAGCCCACAGAAGATAGCAAAGACATTTAGAAGCAAGAAAATAGGAAAAACTATTTCTCCAATGTCACCTTTGATATTGCTTTATAGAGTGTGCTAGAAGCATTAACTAATGCTAAGGTTTGCTTGTTCAAAGTGCTGTGTTAATATTAACTTTGTAAAATTGCTCATGATTTATAACTAAATAAACAACAGCGGAACACTGGTACAGAAAAAAGTGCAGAGACTCACTAGTCGATGGATAAACTTACTGCCTCCCTGGTGTTTCACACAGGCCAATGCTGAGGGTACAGTCAGAACAGAAGAAGGTAAAATTCATGTATTTGCTCTGACCTTTGACACCTGACTGCTACCAGCTGCTAAACTGCGTAAGAAAAGATTGCCAAGGAGAAAAAGGCCATGGTGTCAAAGTAAGAAAGACTTTTCAGTATAATAGAGGAAAAAGGTAGTGGGCAGAATGATGTAAAGACTGTCCTTTACCACTGTAGGAAAACCGAGCAAGGACCCCAGGGGAAGCTCACCTCCGAAAGCCACATAATCCCTCCCAGGAGCACACTGAGGTCTGTCAAACATCCACCTGGATGGATGGCCGTGTTGAAGGCTGCTCCTGACCTTTTCCTTCATCCAGCCAGAGCTCCCCTTCCGGACCCAAGATATTTAACTAGCAGCTAAGGAAACTGGTGTGGCTGGGCTCTCCTCCTGCACCCAGGCCAATGGATGGGGACAGGGGAGCTGGCAGGCAGCTAACGGCAGAGCCACTGCTGGTAGAAAGGGTCTTTACTGAAGAGAGAAGTTTGCCTAATTTATTTATTTATTTGTTTGTTTACTTAGGTTTTATTTGATTTGTTGTGCAAAAATGCCTCTAAGCACTCTGACAGTAATTAAATTTACAATCCCCACGGGATTGTTCTGTGCATGATGCCAGCGTAGGTATTGACAAGGTGCCCGTAAAAACCCCACTGTTCCAGCACACCAAATGAACATATGTGTCACGCTGAAGGAGTAGCGCTGTTGTCGGTGTACGCTCACCTCCCACATGAAATGCCATCATACCTGTTAAATGACACTTGAAAATGTGTTAGCACTTAACCAGAAATATTTTCAAAATAACACTTCAACATAAGAACCCTTAACTGCTGGAAACTTTCCCCTAATTTCCTGCTAGCGTTTACTTGCTGTGGAGGCTCCCTTCCCAAACAGATTGCAGGAAAAAATAATAGGAGACCCACTGGCTGAGCTGAAGGCCCAGACTATGAATGCTTTCCTTAATAAGATCTTGGCATTTCTCATCCTGACCCCACTTAGCATGATGCTCTTCTGTTCTGCTTCCTGAAAATTTGTTTTCTTGAAAAAGGGAGAGACACAAAAAAGCGTAAAAACCTCTTGCAAAAATGTCTATAGGTCACCCCCACCGTGTTGGAGACAAACTGCTAGGAACATTAACGTCGCACAAGCGAGCACTTAAGAAAATGCTTGAATTAAAGTTGCCTGTGGAGAAAGTGGTGTATGACTGCGGAACTGAAGACAGTCACGGGGCAAACGAGGAGGGGGGTGATAATCCCCTGCACAGGGATCACACAGGCAACCTAATTGTGTCATTTTGTATCTTTCAGTGCTTGAAGCTTTCAACCACATTATTCTTGGTTGTTTTATGTGTAATTTCCTGGCTCTGCTTTTTTACTATTTTTTTTAAATTTCTTTTCTTTTCTTTTTAGCAAAGGGAAATGTTCTAATGTTGTTTCATGGAGACATTCACCATGAGCAGGACCACAGCCACTACGGAGTCACCAGACAAGACAGGAACAAACATGACTTGAAGGGGGCCGACAGGAAGGATGGAGGAGGACTCTTGATCAGGGAGTGGAGCAATAGGAAGTGGTGTAATGGTTTTAAATTGAAAGAGGGGAGATTTACAGTAGATACTAGAAAGACATTCTTTGCTGTGAGGGTGGTGAGACACTGGAAGAGGTTGCCCAGAGAAGCTGTGGCTGCCCCATCCCTGGAGGGATTCAAGGCCAGGCTGGATGAGGCTTTGAGCAACCTGGTCTGGTGGGAGGAGTCCCTGCCCAGGGCAGGGGGGTTGGAACTCCGCGATCTTTAAGGTCCCTTCCAACTCTAACCATTCTATGATTCTGTGATTCCATGATACTATGATGCTATGATTTCTAGAAACCTCATCTCCAGACCCATCTAAGCTGCAGCTTCTGGTCTAGCTGTGATTTGGCCCTGCAACAGGAGAGCAGGAGAGATGAAGGTGAACCAGAATCTCAGTCCAAGTATTTCCCAAGCAAGCTCTGGTATAAAACTGTATGGGGTCTGGCTGGGATGGAGTTAGCCTTCTTCATAGCAGCTCATATGGTGCTGTGGTTTGGATTTGTGCCTAACCCAGTGTTGGTAACACACCAGTCTTCTAGCTATTGTGGAAGAGTGCTTGCACAGGGTCAAGGTTTCTCTGTTCCTCACTCTGCACCCACAGGGAGCAGGCTGGGGCTGGGCAAGATGCTGGGAAGAGGTAGAGCTGGGACATTGATGCTGACTCAAGTTACCCAGAGGGATATTCCACACCAGATAACACCAAGCTCAGCAATAAAACCTGGAAAGACCAGTTCTCAGCTGGCTACTTTCCAAACTAGCCACTGCATAGAGACTGGCTGGGCATCCTGGGAATGATTGCCTTTGCATCATTTTTTTTTTCCCCTTTCTCTCTTCCCTTCACTTATTAAACTGTATTTATCTCAGCCCAGCAGTTTTCCCACTTTTGCTCTTCCAGTTCTTTCCCCAGTCCCACTGAGTGGAGGGAGGGAGTGAGCGGCTGGCTAGGGGCTTAGTTGCCAGCCAGGATCAACCCACCACAGAATATCCTAAGCTTGATTTTCCTGTTGTTGGCAGCGGTTAACGCGTGCCACTGCTGGATACAAGGAAGTTGTTCGTCATGTGCGCCTCAACAACAGCACCAAGAAAAATGACACTGTTGGGGATGTAAAGTCAGCGGGGAGAACCCACGTTGCTGGGTTTTACTCAAGCTAATTGCTGAATCTGATCAGGCCACTTCTCTGACCAGCACAGAAAAACAGATGGCCCTGTGCTACCTGAACCTTGGAGTCTGAGTAACCTGTGAATACGTGGTAGAAGAGATGGTAGTCACCAGCTAAACAAAATCTTGCTCCTCTCTTCAAACCTGTAACTTAGATTCAAGGTTTAAATGTCAGTGCTTGTCACATCCACTTTTGTCCGCCATGGGCTAGTCCTACCATACAAATGTCTTCATATTCTTCTGTGCTTAGAAATTATTTTGAATGGACCTGACATTTCCCTGACCACAGACTGTGATGACTAACAACAGTATATATGTCATGTTCTAACTTGCAGTTTGACAACAGTCAAAAAATCCAAGAAACCTTGTGCTTCAAAACGCAAGAAGTCCTGAGCCATGATAGAAATTCTTAGTCACACCATTACTCTGAGTTTCCACCAGGCGTAGAAAGTAACTTAATTTGTTTCTTTCCAATAATGTTATTAAAGCTTCTGATTTACTTGAAATAGGTCATAATTTGGTCTGTAGTTGCTTTGCAATTAACTTGAAATTTCAAAATTGTTAATGAAAGGGTTCTGTGAAGAGCTCCCGTAGCCAAGAGCAGTGGCCCGTGGGGACAATTCAACAACAGGGTGTTTGTGATTTCCACACCACCACAAGTGTGTAGCAGGCATCAGTCTTGGATTGTCTCCTGTCTGATGACCTCACATTGATACAGCCTGTAACCAACATTGCTAATTGCCGGTATAGCAACAAAAAATGAAGTTTACTGAAGCTGTGCAGAATTCTGAATGATCTAAAAATATGTTACCAGCCCTGCCTTCTTTTTCCTAAGAGTGTCATAGCCTGCCATCTTCTAAAGCTGGGCACGTTTTTTATTAGTAGCATTAATATGTACAAAAATTAGCCCCCTTTTAATATGCACAAAAACTACCCGAGAAGTAGCCACCTTTTGAAGGTCTGGGGCGTTTTTAATGTGATTTAATGGCAAGTGTGAAAAACAAATGAGCGTCGTAAGTAGTCCCCAGAGATTTCCAAATGCCATAAGCAGACAGAGAGTTATTGATTGTTGCTGAACATGCCTGTAGCAAATAATGGGGTAACAGCATCTGTGCTGCAGCAAATAAAGTTATTCCATCTGTTGTGCCAGCACCAATATTTGGATTTGTCCAGAGCTGAAGCCTCATTATTTGTAATGCCAGCTCCACTGTAACCAGAAGGGATAGCAAGTGGGCTCCCGAGCCCTTGTGCTTTTGCTGTCTCGCACCAAAATCGTGAAGCGGTCGGAGGAAGAAAAGGCAAATCAATAAGTAATTATTTTACAGCCCTCACCACTCTTTGCCCATGTCAACTAATTGAACTCATAAATAATTCATGGCTTTCTTGCTACCTTGCTGGAGACGGGAGGCAGTTTCCTCAAATGTGTCATCACTCTTGATAAAGAGGTGACAGGGATGATCTTTCCCCATCTCCTTTCGGTCACAAGTGGCCTCATGAGTTTGACAGTGGTATTTCAGGGTCTCTTTGCCAAGCTGAGCAGGGCTGGCAGGGAAAAAAGGGAGGCACAGGGTGCCCAGGCTGCCAAATTATTGGGTGTCGCCTGTATTCAATCTGCTGCTAACAACACAAGAGGGCCAGGAGGCTCAGGTACATGGTCTCCACTCCTCCGCATCTCTGATGTAGCTCATAAGAGAGACACCAGCTGGGGATCACCAGGGCACTGCAAAGGCTGGAGGTTCTGTGGGGAAGCAAGGGAATGGAGCGCCTCTGATGAGGAAAAGCTGAGAGACCTGGAAGAAGAGAAGACTGAGAGGGGACCTCATCAATGTCTATAGATACCTAAAGGGCAGGTGTCAAGAGAATGGGGTCAAGCTCTTCTCAGTGGTGCCTGGTGACAGGGCAAGGGCAATGGACACAACCTCTCCAGAACATGGGAATTTCCGTCTGATATGTGCAAAAATTTCTTTATTTTGAGGGTGGCAGAGCCCTGTAACAGGCCACCCAGAGAGGTGGTGGTGGAGTCTCCTTCTCTGGAGACATTCAAAACACACATGGATGTGTTTCTGTGTGACCTGTTTTGAGTGACTCTGCTCTGGCAGGGGGTGGGACTAGATGATCTCCAGAGGTCCCTTCCAACCCCTACAGTTCTGTAATTCTGTGATTCTGTGGAGTGGCAGGGCAGGTCCTGGCTTTCTACACCAGCCAGGAGCCGGGCAGTTAGGGAGCAGCCCCAGCCCTGGGCATTGGGCACCTTCCTGGGGATGGGCTGAGACTGGGGTGGGATGGCAGCCCACGGGTGGGGGTCAGGATCAGGCCTGGTGAGGGAAAACAGGGTCAGAAATGCCGAGGATGGTTGGGCTCAGTTCTGGCCACATCATCTCCGTGGTCCTTCTAGTGGGAGGTGGCCCTGCCCATGGTAGGGGGGTTGGAACTCGATGATCTTTAAGGTCCCTTCTGACCCAAACCATTCTATGATTCTATGATAATATGACTGCACAATTTACACTCCAGCAGCAAATTCCTGTCTGTCCACCACTTATCATGTTTTCCTCCATTTTGTGGAGTGGTCTCACAGCAGACACTCCTGCAAAGTTGAATTATTAAGGGGAGATATGGTTCTAATATAAAGGAGAGTCCTGCCCATAGAAGCTTGTCCAAAGTGAAATCCCCTGAAATGCTTATGGGGTGGACACAGGGTCTTGAACAAGTACCATTTCACTCCAAAAGACTGCTCCCATCAGGCCATAGAATTTTGTCTAATGCAGACATTGCCTCTCTCTAGTGTAAAGAGGTAGGACTTTCCTGCCCTACATGCAGAGGACAAGGACCAGACCAGGGAAACAAAGGTGTAAGAAACCTGTTTGGATATAGAAATTGGGGGTTTTTAGCGGGTGCTATGAAGTTATTTAGACCTACAGGCAGGAAGTCTCAAACTGGGATGAGGAAGATACGGCAAGAGAGTCTGGAGCCAACTGCACATGGGAGTGGGAACGTCAGCCTGAGCTGGGTGCCATTTTGGGGCTGTTACAAGAACATTTGAACTTTCAAATAATACATTGCCTCTGGCCCCCACTAACACCTCACTTGCCGCTCTCTTCTCCTGCTGTGCTTGTGCCCGTAGCTGTAAGCCAAGCACGGACAGCCACTCAGCAGGAATAAGCTGTCATTGATCTACTGGCTTAAATAGCAGTTGCTGAGATTTATACCTGCCCGAGATCCTACTCGTGGAATCTGGCAGTAAGGTGAAGGAAAAAAAGCTCATTCCAAATTCCTTCCTATTTTAAAATGAAAATGTCTTTGTAGTCTAAATCAAAGGATATGTTACTAAGTCTATTACCAGCTGTAGTTTACTAGCAAGGTAAAAGGACACATGAAAAAGAAGAACAGGATGCAATTCAGGTAAATCAGAAATCACTTCAGGCTTGATAATATTCAGGAGTTTTACCTCCCACAGTAGTATGTAACAGCAAGTCGGTTAATCAGCAGAGGAAATGCACAGGATCTCTATAAATTATTTAATTCATAAGTGACAGGAAAAGATTATTAATAAGTGACTCTATGATATAATGCCCTCATAGTGAGACCACCTGTAGTTTAATGAATTAACATTGTTACAAGGGATCTTTGCTTAAGACTCATGCATTTAATTTGATTGCGTTAAACATGTCACTTATTTGTCTTTATTAATGGGATTTCTATTTTTAGACACTGGTCTCAACATGAGCAATGGGACAACATAATCAAAAGCGGTTTCCATGATTTATACTCTTTACGGGAAGATTGCAGTACTTCTCTGTGCATTCCCTCCATTCTCCAATTTTTTGTCTGGTCTCACCACAACTACAAGCATAAGCCATGACAGGGTCAGCATCTAAAGAGCAAGAGACTATAGAGACTAATTAGGTGGTGCAGGAGGCTCAGGCCTATCAAGAAGCATTTACTTTAACTTCAGGTAATTATTATTTTTTTTTATTATAGCCAGTGAAGTGTCATATTTATATCTGAACCCTGCTCTGTGCACATCTACATCTCTCTTCCACCTACAGTTCAACCCATGCTTGTAGTCACACAGCAATACTGTCCCTTTCATTTTCACTGGTCTAATTTCACTCCTGGTCTGTTCCTTCCACACAAGCAGGTCTGTCCATCCTTCAAAAAGATTATAGTACAACCGCAAAGCGTACAGAAGACAAGGTGGGAAGGGACCTCTGGAGATGACCTGGTCCAACCTGGTCCTTGAAAGAAGGGCCTTGGATTAGGTTATCAAGGATTCTGCCACGCCAAGGCTTGAGTGTCTCACTCTTTGTGAGGGAGATGCCACCACTTTTTTGGGCAGCCTCTTCCAAAGGTTACCTGTTCTCAGGGGTGAACAATGTCTTTCTCATATCCAGACAGAATTTTCCCTGAAATAACTTGTGCCCATTATGTCTTACCCTGTCAGCATGCACACCTTTTTCCACTTTACAGGGCACCAGATTACTGTAAACTAGCACAGCTCTGCTCACTCTAACCCTCTGCAAAGGCAATTCACCAGCATTAGGTGTCTGTGCTTTCCCTGCCCTGACATGACACCAGAACAACTTTCCTTGGGAGTCTCAACAGGAGAGGCTGCAATCAGGGACCAGGGGCTTTGAATACAGGTATTAAACTGCCTGCCTAATTGACCTTCTGAGCATCTCTGTGGATGAAGTGCAGGGACACTTCAACTCGAGTCTTTGGGTTAGAGCCAGCCTGTCTGAAGGCTAATCCATCTTCTGCAGAATACCCAGGAACGTTGTCAGGGGTGGGTTGGGAGCCAGAGAAGACCCAGCCAAGATCTTCCAAACAGCACTTCTGTTGAAAGCCAGCATATGTTTCACACAGTCCCTGCTTTCTTCTAACCTTCCCTCCAGCCTATGTGACTGTTTAAATACATTTCCTGCTTTGAGTTTGTGGGGGTTTGAGGTTTTTGGGTTTTTGATGGTTTGGGTTTTTTTTTGGAATAGGGGGCAGGTCTTGATTGTTTGAATAGTTAGAGCTTGGGTTAGGAATCAACGCCTTTCTGATAATTTATCAAATTCCAGCCAAACACAGCAAGACAAGCAGAAAGGCCTTTTAGCACAGGAAAAGAAGGAAGTTTTGGGGGTTTTTTTCCACATGCAAAGAATGCAGAGAAGCAATCAGGAGGCAGGGGAGCTGTCAGAGCAATGAATGGCCACACCATCAGTAGTGCCTCAAAGGCTGTGCTCAAACTGCACAACGGGAAATCGAGAAATGAAAAGGCTAGAAAAACTCATTTTGAAGACTCACCCACAAGTAATACTGTCCTTCCACACCCTCCCACCCTGGACAAAGTAATTACATGTGAAGCATAGTAGGGCACTGGATATAGATTGCTGTTTTATTGAAGAGATGTGGCATGGGTCTGATTCCCTCTGCTCTAGAGATGTGGAAACAAATGAGTTCAACCTAGGCAATAGGAAGAGCAAACACCTAAAACTATACTTAAGGCTAGTTAGAGAAAATTCTATTTGAATTAAGTCTCAATAGCATGGCTGAACACGACTGCTACATACCAGTGCCAAGCACATGGTGAAAAGAATTTTTTTTAAAAAAATTCGGTACCTATACCAACAAAGAGGAAACACTAAACTTAGAAAATGATAAATTCTCATTTATTTGAGAATAATCTGAAATTGTAGGTAGCAATTTCAGGTCTCTCCAGACTTTTTGGCACCAATTACTCTTTTAAATTAAAAAAAAAAAAAAAAAAGTGATTTCTCACTGTCTGCCACATCCTCCTGCAGCAGGAGATGGAAAGGGGGACACAGTATTGGTTGGGGACACTCCTCATCTGTGGACTTCCTGGGGGTGCATGTAACCCATGTTCTGATTTCCTCTGCCCTTACTCCCCTCATCATCCCAAAAGTTGAGGCTTCCCCTTCTTTTCCTTGGCTTTAGCACTTCGTGCATTTCACTTACTGCCATCTCACACATCCCTTTTTTATAACCTGGTGCGAGACCTTATAGAAAATGAGGAGCCAATCAAGCCTAATGAAGACTCACACCCAAACTGGAGAGAGGATCAACTTGCAAAAGTTCTATTTAAACTAGCAATTATGAAAAAAATAAAATATAATAAAAAATGGTATTTTCCACAACTCCTCAACAGAAAACATTAACTAATGTAGACCACCTTTGAAGACTAGTTTTGATGCAATTAGAGTCAAGTAAGTTCAAAAGTTATTGCACTATCTTCACAATGGATAATTCTGTAAATACTGCCAGGGAAACAGGAAAAAAATCCTAGCACAATGAATCATTTATTCAAAAATCTACTCATTAGAAAAAGTTAGTTGTGAAAGTCTTTATCACTTCCTCTGCTGACCTCAAACCACAAAAATGACCTTATCCTTCTTACAAAATTGGCTGTTACCGCAACTGTCCTATTCTGAAAAAGAGCTAAAGGTCAGGTTACCTTTCAGAATCTACATCTTGAAGGAAGATGGAAAGGCACTACATTACAAATGAAGCTTAAGGTTTATACACCTACATAAAATACTGGAATGCTCTTCTGTCCAAATACCCAAATGTTCTGATTAATTTGTCTTATTTCTTGAATTATATCAAAGAATTCCTTGATTTTTTTCCTTTCTGTAAAGCAGAAGGATGGCAGTCCTGAGGGAGAGAAAGTGTTTTAATGAAAAAGTAAAACGAACATTTTGTTTCACGTAGTACAAGAATAAGAAAATTATCTACTCATGGCTGAGCAAGTACCTTTGGTGGGTCTCCTGAAAATTTCCTCAATGCCATTTTCTTGTCTATAATGTAAGACCGTAACAAAAATTAAACATGGAGGGTGTATTTTAAACACATTTTAGAAGAGCTACATTCTTGCAAATAATTAACAAAGTTCCCACTATGCTAATTAGATATTCAAATTCACCTAGTGGCTTTGTTGACACCTCCTACACATCCCCTGATACAGCTGTGGGTAAGATGCGGGATCCATACAGTTATTTTAGGAACATCTTCATGCAGTAAAGAGTGGCAAAACCTCACTAATGATGCAGAAACATGCAACAGAAAATTATGCAGTCTGACGGTGGGGTTTGCACTCATTTTGCACATAAAACCAAAACTCGTCATGTAGCAGACCTCAGGTTTTATGCACTGCTTTACAGGCACACAGGGCATAAAACAATTACATGCTCTAACGCCATACTGTCATTTCTGTCAATAACAACAAAAATGTATCTGAAGCAAGTTTATAGTTTTAGAAAGCAGATTCTATGAACTTGCTCTGATCTTTACTGAGCTCAAAAGGGGCAGCAGGTGCATTCTGGAGGCAGAAATTTGGTCCTGGGATGTTTTAAAGGGAGAAATGGTCACACAGGGCTGGTTGGGAAAAGGTCTGCAGAGCTTCAAGGAGCCACGGTGGAAGCAGCAGAGCACTGAGCACATCTCCTTCTCTGTCTGCTGGAGTGTCCAAAGGAGGACATTGCCCCAAACAAACTTGGACATCCTGGGCTGTGCTTGATACTGGTTCCCCTCACCAGGCCATGGGCTGCCATCACATCCCAGCCTTAACCTGTCCCTGATGCCCAGGGCTACCCCAGTGGCCCCCAGCTGCCCTGCTCCTGGCTGAGGCAGTGGGTTCCTGGCTGGTTTGCCACTGCTTGAGTTTCACCTCAACTGATTTTAAGGGCAAAACCCAGCTGCCTGACTGTGAGCACCTGGTGCCACACGAGGTCCCCTAGGCTCTGCCATCCAGCCTCCAGTGCTGCTCTGCAGTCTGTCCTCCAGCCTTGCCATGGCATGGGGCATCTCTGAACATCTATGCTGAGGAAACTGAAGTGAGACCAGACTGCCCCTATGGTGAAAGTGAAATCCTCTTCAGTTTAAGACACCTAAATTTAGCTATGGTAGACGTTGCCATGGGAGACAAGTGTCTAAGCTCCCACCATCATCAGTGGAGCTCTGATCAATACAGTCAGGTACAGGAGGTAAAGAGCTGCCCAGCCAGAAGTTCTTCACTTTGTGGTGGGGTAAATCACTACCTTGAGTGTCAGGGAGCAGCAAGAGTTTGGTCTGCTTTGAAAGGGGAGCTGGGAGCTGAGAGTAGCAGTGGGGCAGGCAGAGTGGCAGCCTCACTGACACTGGGCATTTTCCTGGAGTATCCAGGCACAAAGAGCTGAGCAGACGTGGTGGTGGGAAGTGCTGTTAGCCAAGAGCCCTGCCACTTCCCAGCAAGCCTGTCATGGCAAGAAATGAGGCCAGGTCAGAAAAGTAAGTCAGGGAGCCAGAGTCAGGATCAGGGAGCTGCACTCAAGCTCCATTAGAGACTGAGGGAAAGAAGTCCCAAGTGAAGGAGGAACAGGACCCTGCTGAGGGTCCTCCAGGGCCAGGCAGCTGCTCCACATCTAGGCTGGTCTTGAGGCCAGGCTGCCAGACCCTCAGGAATCAGAGGGATTTGCCTGACAGCAAGCTTCATTGTTAGCACCGAATGGGGGGTTGATTCCTCTGTCCAAGGACAGGCCTTTGGGATGTCCTAGCATACCCCTCCTGACCTTCAGCTGCTGCTTCAGAAGGGCCAGTGACTCCTGTAGGTCCTATGGCATAAGTGCCATCCCTAAGTGCACCAGATTCTCTGAGGGATTTCAAGGGGCTCAGTACAGGAGTTTAGGCACCAGTCCACACCACGAAGGGTCCTACTTGTAGACACGTAATTGTAATCTGCAGCTAAATCCCACTCCAGGTGTCCTGCCTCAGCTAATTGCCTGCACTCCCTCTGCCAGCAGCTGTGAGAGAGAAGCAGCTCCAGAGGAAGCTGTGTCCGACCTACCTAAAATACTCTCATTTTAGGTAAGTTGGACAAGTCCCTCTCTTTGTGCATTGGAACCTAGATGATTGATCCAACGAGATAACTATCTAATAACCAGCTGAAGTGGAATGAGATGTGTCCCACCTTGCTCTTTAGAGATGCGGCTGTGCAAAAGATACTGATGGAAGTCTACACCCCATGGTCCTGGTGCAAGTTCCTAGTGCAAGAGCTCACTAACACTGAGGGCAGCTACACTGCACGTGCACCTAGAGCATGAAATCCTGCACCTGGGTCCTCTCATGAGTACCCCATCCCTGGCAATGTTGTCTCCTAGCTCCTTGGCTCCTGCCTGCATCCTCTCAGGATCTACAAACCAAGAGCTGTCTGTTTTGCCTGCAGCACTTGAATCACTGAAGAACCAAAGCTTGTGTGTGCCCTGATACATAAAGGCCCCCACAAAAACAGCAAAGAGGAGCAATTTCCTCATTTTTATCCAGTAATTTAGTCGAAGCAACACTCAGTCAGCAGGTGGGAGATCTGGGCTCAGTGACCTGCTCTCAGCACTACACACCACCTCTCCAGAGCCCTCTCCAAAGGCAGAGAGAAGAAACTGTAGACAGAAAGAATACCAGAAGAGCATTTAATCAGATGTGTAGAGCACTCATCTGAGAGAGGAGAAATCAGCACTTCAGTTTCTGCATCAGCTATTATTTATGTCATCCAATGGCTGCCTGATATAAACCACAAACATTAATTGGCACAGAGAGTTGTGGTATCAAAGTTCTTTGTTCTTGTTCTTATACCCCAAGTAACTACGGATTCCAGTGAAAAATGAGTAAAAATTACATAATTCATTGCCCTCTTTGTGCATCAACTCATCAAAAGCCTATTGAAATATTTCTTCCTGCTCCCTGCATCACCCACACACACACACTAATCAGGCCTGGAACTTTGTTAAGGTGATTAATACAACAAGACAGCCTTTTGGCATGGAGTGGTGTAAAGGTGGAGGATGTAGCAAGGACGGAGACCATCTCTTTTCAGTCGTGCCCAAGGACAGGACCAGAGGCAACAGGCACAAACCGAAACACAGGAGGTTCTCTCTGAACATCAGGAAATACTTTTTCACTGTTGCCCAGGGAAGCTGTGGAGCCTCCATCCTTGGAGATATCCAAAAGCTGTCTGGGCATGGCCCTGGGAAATGTGGTCTAGGTGGCCCTTCTTGAGCAGGGTGTTGGACCAGATGCCCTCCAGCGGTCCAGCTTCGGCCATTCTGTGAACCTGTGCTTATTTCATTCACTGGGACTGGAGGAGAGCCAGTTGCGTTGTGTCAGTAGGGTTATCCAAGTGCTTCAAGCACTGTGACCAGCAGAACACAGGCATTGAAGTTTGGAGCCTGCTGAAAACCTCTGCAGAAGAGAGTACCTTGTATAAAGAAAATAGATTACTCGGGCACATGACACATCCTGCTTTGCCCCAGGGGAAAACTACTGGAAAAGGTCAGTGATTCAATTTATTTTTGACCCACTTTAAACTTTGTACAAAGGACGTGATTCGGTGAGCTCATTTACACTGGGCTGAACAGCACAGTTAATATGCCTTGGGTGCTAATCATTTCAATTAATGAAAACTAATAATTTTGACTGAAAAATGTAAGCGGACTCATATTCTCCCTCACAGCCAAATGCATGGGGTCTCTATTAATTTCTGTCAATCCATGAAGTGCAGTCAGGATTGTCTCCTCTCTTTGAGGCCAAATTCAGTATTTGGCTGCAACAAAGTCTCACCTGTCACTCAGTGGGAAATCCACAATCCTGGTAGTTGTTTCAGGACAGAGTTTGTCCTTCCAACAAAGGGCATCCTGTTTTTCTTTGTTACCTGCTCTTCCTTTCCTCAACAACAATAAAAGCTTTACGCAATTAAAACAGTAGCTCTGGTTTTTAAGGTGTTTTTAAAGACAGTCTGAGGGAACTGTGTCAACAGCAATAGCCCAGAGCAATGCAAGTATAAAATTCTATACGGATTCTCTCTTAAACACTGAGAAATGGTTAGGAACAAATTGTTGTGCTGTGAAAACTGACTGCACAGAAGTAAATTAAAGCAATCATTCAGAGGGCACAACATGATATTTCTGGAAAATTAGAAATAAAATCAATGGCATAAGCGTAAGAAACAGCTAATAGCAGAACTCTATTTAAAAGGTTTGCAGCCTTATTTTTCTGTAGCTCACTCTAGTTTAGTAGCTGGACCAAAATATTTCTAAGTTTAGACCCATGAAGATGCAGGCTAAATATAGGATATAAAACAACACTTTATGAAAACAAAAAGCCAAAATTTTCAGCTTTGGATGTGTTTTGCGAGAGGTTCACTCACAGGTGACTGGATGCAGATCTTCCTCGTTGCAGTGGAAGCTGTGGGATCAGGCATTTCTGAGCTCAAGGACACTTTTATCCAGCTGTGTCAATGTACAGGAAGGAGTTTTGAACCTGTCATTTTCCCAAACCATTTATTTTCAGCTTCCTTCTTATCTCTGCTCCCTTAAACCTTTGGATTTTTCTTCCCCCACTCATACCTAACAAAAGAGAAAGAGGGACTGGCTCTTCTTGCTGACCTTCCTAACTTCCTAACTTCCTAACTTTGATAGGACTGGGAGGAATGATATTCACCTCTAGCAATAGTAGGAAATACCGCAAGATGTTGCTTAGTGAAGTATTGACTTTTTTTTTTCATTCCATGTCGTCTTTCAGTACCATATGGAATGTCAATTCACAGGTTGTAATGACAAACCAGGAGACACAGACACTTTCAAAAAGTTGGTGGAGTTACCACACTGCTCTGCCATCACAAGCTCCTGAGGAGTGCTTCTGGGGTTGGACTAGATGATCTCCAGAGGTCCCTTCCAACCCCGTACCACTCTGTGATTCTATGAAGGGTCAGGCTAGCTATGACCAGGTATGGTCTGTGCAGCTTTGAAGATATCCCCCTTCTCCAGCTGCAGCATCCTGCAGAATTTAAATGTCATTGTTGGGAATATTCTGGTTAACATTATCTGGTAAGGAGAAGACAATTCTCTTCAGTATTTGCATAAAGAACAAGACTCCAATAAAAATTAATTGGGATCATTTCACCGCCACGGCCAAAGTCAACTTTAAGTGCAAAAAGTAACAGAAATCACAGAATAAACATGAGGCAACAATATTATTTCTGGCTCAAATCAAGAAAGTTCATTTCAAAGTTGGAGCGATTGCTCTTTTTTACCTGAACTATAACACTTCTTGGATGAAACTTGACCCACTGGAAGCAGAGTAAGAGATATCCTCCTCTAAGAAAACACCATATGACTACTCTTTCCTCCTATCTATGACTAACCCCAATTAGAATTTACTCCTTTTATAAATATTCAGGCATCATTTGACGCACTACTGAAGGAAAATAAATCTGAAACCATTTCTGGATGAGGAAGAATCACAAAGCTCATTCGCAGGAGGCAAGCGCACTCGTCTGTGAGAAATGGGAGGTGAAAGCTCTACAAGGATGGAGCACTCTCAAACTATCTGAAGCACTTGATGGATCTTTTCCCACCCTCCGTGATTAATAGAATGCATAAGCTATTCAGTCTTCAAGCATTTTGCTTGAGGAAGCTTTGATTTGAAAAATGAGACAAGTGCTTCCAATGCTGTCATTGATAGGAAATTAGGTGATAAAAGAGAGCACATTTAAGCAGCTCTTAAATATTCATAATTAGAGCTGTCAAACCGCTACACTACCCCCTCTCTCCTCTTGCATTTACCCAAACGTTCTGTCAGGAGTAATGAAAACAGCAAAGCCAGGGCGATGTGACAGTACTAAAGTGCTTCAGAAGTAATCGCAGGAGGACAAACAGGACTGGGGTGTTTTTTTTCTAGTCCAGACCACAGTACAGATATAATCATCAAATCAGATGTACCTAATAGTTCATTTGCTATGCTGTGACGTTTGGAGTTGCTTTTCTTTTAATGACTGGTACCATCAGAGGTTTCTTATTCTGCTACTTCCCCTCTGTTTGGTGCAGTAACAGAGTATTTGACCTAACAACTTTTGATTGTATCCCTAGAAATACATAGAAGGATGATTTTTTTTTTCTGACTCTGAAAAAGAGACGAAAACTATCTAATTCAAAATTATAATAATATTTTAAAAAAAAGCAAATTTGTTGGATATTATGGAAAGAATATATATTTATATAGATCTTTTCTTTCCAAAGCCCCATATTGACAGAAGGGGCTCTCAAACCAGGGTAAGTCCTTTCCAATCTAGACAATTCTATAATTCACCAGGAGCAGTGAGAGGTGCTTGAAGGGGACAGTTGCCCAAGGGAAGCAGTACCCGACATTCCAGGTCACTCCTGCCTGGACCAAATCTCTGCCTCAGGTATTTCCAGAAGAGCAGTATGTGCTCGGGTGCAGACACTCACCATTTGGTTCATCGCTACAAAAACATCTTCTGTGAGAACATCTGTTCCTATAGAAGACAGTCTTTGCTTCATTTATGGATTGGGTTTTTTTCCATGCAGCATCTAAAGGTATGAGCTCCTCCTGTGCTAGGAGGTCACTCCAGCAAGCTCTATATGAAGGAGCTCTGATGCAGTCTTTCCCCTTCAAACTGGACTGACTGGGACCACTTTGCATCCTCCTTTACAAATGTAGTGAAAAGCAAGCATTTTGTCTTGCAGAACTGTAAAGGGCTCTAAGGAGGACTGGACTTTATGGCTGGATCACCATGATCTCCATCTTTCTGGAACAAGCAAGGCACTATTCCTCATTCCCTTGTGCAAGTGGTGGGTGGATACTGAAACATTTCTGCTGTCACTCTTTGATTTTATGTTCTGTGGCTTCGTGTTGAGCCTTAATTTGCTGCTTTTTATAGCTCAAGTGTAAGGAATACAGTTGAACAAATGTTACTGCTCCTCTCCCCCTCTCTCCCCCCCCCATAAAAAATCCACAAAAAGCCCCACAACGAAACAAAACAAAACCTGCTGTGAATATTGTTTGGATTTTTGAACAAATGGGATTACACTCCTAATTTATTTCCAACAAGTATTCTTGTGAATTCTGGTGAATTCTCTAATGAGAAGCAACTGTGAGGAGGGAGCGCTTGTTCTTCGAGAGTGGGGCAGGCTCAGATCTACCATGAGGAAGTGAAGGGGCTTTGGCCAACTACCTTAATACCGGTCACCCTGGATACATCTCTGAGGACAACGAGACAATCTGGCTTCCCCCTTCATGCAGGTCAGGACAGTTCTTGTCCTCACACCTCAGCAGCACTCAGGGAGCCCACACCGAATTTCCACCTCAAAGGTTGCAAGAGGAGGAAGCAAAAGATATTGCAGACCTTTCTTCTTTTTTTTTTCTTTTTTTGCATTCCCTTGATGGCTGGATCCACAGGCCTGACCTACAGATATTTTGGGGGTTAATCCTGAATTTCAGCAGCATAAGCAAGAGTAGAGCGCAGCCTGGTGTAACAACAATCCATACAGCAGAGCTGTACAAGTACTTGCCAGTGTGGGGAGCCCCCTGTTTTTAATGTTGTGCCGAAATATTTACAGTGTCTTTGTCTTTGACCATGCAGAACAAGTAAGAGAACATTAGCAGCGCTGCGGGAAGGCAGCAGCAAGTAAACAGAGTTAAATCCTGAGTCACTGAAGCCAACAGGAAATTTCTGAGGGAGCTGGACTGGATCGTTGTGTACTACCTCTGCCCAGGCATTTTAAAGATGTATATACTGCTTTTATACCGTACCCCAGAGCACAGCGCTGCCGTACCTGAAAGGCTGCAGTTCCAAAGAGAACAAAGAACAGAAATCTCCACCTTCCCTCTTTCCTTCGTGAAAAAAACTCATTCATTTTTAATGTGATTTTCTGCCGGTCCGTCCCCTGAGCCAACTCACTCCAAGGTCAGGCGAGTGCTGGTGGCACATGGGAAGCAGCAGGGGCAGAAAGTGGCGCCTCCACCCTCTTTTGTCACCACCCGGCCTCTAAACCAGTGACGTGTGTCATCACTGCACCCCAAACGTCCCAGTGCAGGAGACTCCTGGAGTCGAATGAAATAGATGGAGCTGCCATGACAGGCTCCAGGTAGGACAGAAGAATGCTTGGAGTAGCCTCTCTGAGCACAGGGTCCAATGGGTAACACCGGTCTCATTGCCATGAACAGCCCCTTCTCCCAGTTACAGGCCAGATGACTAGCTCCATCCAGTAGATCGGGTCAAGGACGGAAAGTGGGTGAGACACAGGTGGGAGTGTTCACGCAAGGGCTGGCAAATAAGTCTGTCCAGTCGACTGTCCTGCTTTCCACCTTTAGCCCTCAAGAGATGAGCAGAGATTTTCAAGAAATTCCTTAAGTGGTTTGATATAACAGGCACAAACTTGAACAAAGAAATTTCCATCTGGACACAAGGAGGAGCTTCTTCACTTTGAGGGTGGCAGAGTCTTGGAACGGGCTGCCCAGAGAGGTGGTGGAGTCTCCATCTCTGGAGACATCCAAACCCCGCCTGGACATGTTCCTGTGTGACCTGCTGTGGGTGACCCTGCTCTGGCAGGGGGTTGGACTGGATGATCTCCAGAGTTCCCTTCCAACCCCACATCATTCTGTGATTCTGTCTCAAAGCACCAGAGTGTAGAATCAAAATAGGCTACGAGTAAAAATATAAGCAAGGGAAGAAAACAAGCAGGAAAGGAGAGTGGGTGAAAAAAGGAAGCAATAAAAGGAAGGAAACAAGAAGAAAAAAAAAGACTCTGGGTAGGGAATATATACATAGTACCTCTAATTGTCTTTACCTGTCATAGGTAGGATCATCTTACCTACCTCTGACACCTACCTGAGTTATTCAATTTGCCATTAAGCTTACTGAAGAGAAACAAGCACTTCCAGGCAAGATTTGCCTTGTCTCAAAGAAGTTATCCAGAATATCTCAGCATTTCTTGTTTCTCTGCACTGGCTCTAAAAGGAGCCCTAACAACCAGCTCTGTGTGGACACCTATATTGTAGACACCTAAAGCTAGTTGAGGTTAATACAACAGTAATATCCCCCACACTCCTGCGTGGTCTCTTCTGCTTCTTGATGTTCTCTGGGACTCCTGAGTCCCACCTTTCCCGCTTCTCAGAGAGAGAGGTGCCCATCACAGACAGAAGCTGTCACACTGCCAAGCTGGAGACCAGCTGAATGCTTAGGAAACCAGGACCTGCCTGGGACACCGCGACACACAAGGCAAGGAGGCTTAGAAGTCTCAGGGCATAACTGACATGTCCTACCAGTTTCTAGCCATAAAAACAATGCCTGGCCAAGTAGCCACCGGTGTATTCCTCCCACTGCAAAGACTTTATAACAAATCATGCAGAAACAATAACTATGTGCACTTCAAATTTGTCAAATGCAACTGCCTGTGGTCATCTACCCTTCAGGGGCTGGGCCCAGCTCCTGTGTAAAACCGCTGAAGTCAGGGAGAAGATGCAACAGGAACAGAGCACAAGCCCCAGGAGAATGACAATAGCTGGGATATTCAGTAGCATACTAATGCAGTTCACTAAACTGGGCACTCTCCCATTTTATTTAAAGAATTATAGTGAAAGAGACATTTATAGAATGAAAAGTTTGGAACAAAGTTCGATTTTAACAAAACTGAATGAAATAAAAAGGTACATTTTCAGCTGGCAGAAAGAAAGAGACTATATTTGGATTTTGGTCAGAAATTCAAGGACTGTTTTTATCGCCTCTAAATATGGCAGCAGAATTCTGAGGTTCCTGGTACTGGAAGTGATTCTGGAGGCACATCTTCTTTGGAAGGAGATTCGAGTAATTTTCCACACATTTGTGTTTATTAATAGAGGGGAGAAGAAAGATTTAACTATCTCAGAATTGATGGAACATTGTAAAAGCTTCAGTGTTGGGAAAAGCTTCTGTTTGGAGGCTCTACTTGCTGCTTTAATGGGTATCTTGCATCAAAGCATTGCTGCCTTCAGTCATCCACCTCTTCATCCCAAGAGAAGTTGAAAAGTTACCAGGAAATTCCAATCTGTTTGAGAATGCACTTTTGAATCTGTTTTCAGGCAGGTATCCAAGTAAAATGATTGTGGGTTCACATTGATTCCATGAATGGTGGTGGTCCCAGTTTATGTTTTATGGTGGCCTTCCAAAGGTTGCTAGCAGAACCTGAAGACCCTTGCTGAACAATGCCATGGCTCAGCTATTTCCTTCTTTCTTTGGGCTGCTAGCCTGATTAATTGCTGGCTTTCTGTATTTTTTGATAGATTTGGGCCAACAGCCAAGTGACCTTGAGCTCATCATGTTCTGCCAGCTGCTCTGTGATGCTCTCTGCTGACTTCTCACCTCCCTCCCTGTGCTCACCTGCAGAGCCCAGGGGTGTCAGCTCATCCCGATTGGACAACTTCCCTTGCCCCCTTCTGCCCAGCAGAGGACAGCCTTCAGATGGAGAAGGCCACACTTCTCAAACTCATTGACCTTAGAGGAACAGCTTCAGGTTTTACCCATGTAACAGACAGAGCGGGGATGTGCAGCAAGGACCACTGATGTATTAGTGGGGTGACGTAGCTCTTTTACCACTTTTGTACAACCTTGTGCCCTCCACACCACCTCTGACCTGCACCATTTCAGCAGGAGACACTTGCCAGGGCTGAAGAAGCAGTGGAAATGGGAACTTTGCCATGATCCATAGGTGTGACTGCAGCTCTTGTAGGCACACTTGAGTCACCTTCAGCTGCCAGCTCTTGGTGCTGACAGCAAGTGCTTTCTGCGCAGGCTGTGCAAATCTGCCCAGGACCCTGGGTGAGCACTTGGCTGTGGATGTTCCTCAATGTCACAGCTCCCTTGTTATCTGTATCCTAGCCAGGAAATTTCAGATGAGCTCAGGATGGAAAGGCGGGCCACAGCCTGCCCCTGAAACCGCAGGTGTAAAGCAAAACGCTTGAGTACATGGGACCTCTCGGTACTTTGGAAATGCAAGTGAAGTTGTTGGCACATTGGATGAAAGGGATGGAAACAAAGTACACATCCACCCTGAAAACCTCCTGTACATCTACATACGGCCCAATCTCCCCGTGAAGCAGCACCAGGTTAAGCACACACATTCAGAGGCAGCTCAACCTTCTGCTCAACCTTGGCATCAAATTTTCACACTGAAAGGGCTACTAAGCATTGGAATGGGCTGTCCAGGGAAGTGTCCAATGGTATTCAAAAGTTGACATAGTGCTTAATGACATGGTTTAGTGATGGGGTTTTTTTTAATCAGAGTTAGGTTGATGGTTGGACTAGATGATCTTTAAGGTCCCTTCCAACCTAGACAATTCTACGATTCTAGTCTTATTCTATGGTCTTCTGGAAAAGGGAAGCTGAAAGCAGGCACTTATTTATGACAAAAGCATTTACAGAACCAAGATTCTTTTAGCTGTTTACCGTGTGGTACCGAATAGAGGATTCTGTGAGCATGGGCATCAGATAATTGTGAAAAACGTAACCGCCTTATCTCTGTTAAATATCTCACTAATGTGAAAGAAAGACTAAAGGTCATCTGTCAAATGTAGTTGTGAGGCAGAAAAAAAACATCCCTCATGTTGGATATCTTGAAACCTTTAGGCCCGTGATATTTTTGTTGAACAGAGAAAATGTGATCAATGAATCATTAGGAGTCCTGTGCCTGATAATGGAGGTTGAGAGAGCCTTTTGATGATGAGTTTAAGATGCTTTTATTAACCTGTCTCAAGATGGTTGATTGCTTTCTAATGTGACGAGACCCTCTCCAGCACTGGAATTTTAAATATTTAGAGATCTTCACTGTCAAATGCTTCTCAACAATGTTTCACAATAAATGAATTATTATGCAAATTAAACTCAAGGTAGTTTTTAATAAAATTGGAGAGATTTCAGTATTCTGTAAGGACTAATCATGTTTTATAAAGTACTTGCTAAAATAAGGGCACCAGTAGGAAGACCCCTGGAAATGAATAAGGAACTAGGGGAATCTCATTTTCTTTTCACACTAAGTTTCTGAGCATGTAAATAACACTAATTTCTAATTCTGACTGCCTCTGCCTGAATTCCAGCTCATTGTAACAGTGCCTGTGTGAGAAGAAATGAATTCACCTATGCTCAGGTCCTAAGGAGCATAAGCCATTTTCAGCCTTGATCTATTTTGCATCTCCTTGGCTACATAGATCCCATTCACATTCGGTTTACTACTCTGTTACACAGTTAGAGAAGTGCAAAGTGACATCCGACTGAATGAGAATCGGGCCATCACACATAAATTCTCACTCCTGTTTCTGGGTCCCGTTTCCCTTTCCATTTACACCAGAGCAAATCACAAGCAAATCCATTTATACCCACCAGACTGTACAAATGGGAAAAACAGAGTAAGGAGTCACAGAATCACAGAGTAAGGAAGATCTTAATTAGAGGAGATGAGCGGCAGTGTTCCATATTTAAATGGCTGCATGCTTTGTAGAGCTAGAATATATAGGATTTTGTTCATGTACCCTTTAAAAAACTCTGGCAGTTTAGGCCCTCTTCTTGAAAGACAGTTCCAGTAGCAGTTCTGAATTTATGAAAAGGAGCCGAGCTCAGGTTTCTGTTAGGTCTTCTCAACCCCAACTATTCCTGGTAGATGAGTTTCCTGTACTCTGTTTTCAACCTAAGAATCACGGAGTCACAGAGTAGTTTAGGGTTAGAAGAGACATTTAAAGGTCGGCTAGTCCAACTCCCCTGCCATGAGCAGAGGCATCTTCCATTACATCAGGTTGCTCAGAGCGCCGTCCAACCTGACCTTGAATGTTTCCAGGGATGAGACATCTACCACGTCTCTGGAAAACCTGTTCTAGTGTTTCACTACCATTATTGTAAAAAAATCCTTGCTTGTAGCTAGTCTAAGTCTACCTTTTTTTAGTTTTAAAACCGTTAGTCCTTGCCCTATCCCTACAGGCCTTGATAAAAGGTTTGTCCCCATCTTTCTTATGAGCCACCTTTAGATACTGAAAGGCTGCAATAAGTTCTTCCTGGAGCATTCTCGTTGCCAGGCTGAATAACCCCTTCTCAGCCTCTCTTCATAGAAGAGGTGCTCCATCCCTCTGATCATCTTCATGGCCCTCCTCTGGACCTGTTCCAATGGCCTTCTGTTCTTCCTGTGCTGAGAACTCCAGAGCTGGATGCAGTGCTCCAGATGGGGTCTCACCAGAGCTGGGTAGAGGGGTAGAATCACCCCTTCAACCTGCTGGCCAAGCTGCTTTTGATGCAGCCCAGGATATGGATGGCTTTCTGGGCTGCGAGTGCACATTGTAGGGTTGTGTCCATCTTTTCGCCCACCAGTACCCCCATGTCCTTCTCAGCAGGGCTGCTCTCAATCTCTTCATCCCACAGCCTGTATTGACACTGAGGCTTGCCCCAACCCAGCTGCAGGACCTCGCACTTGGCCTTGTTGAACCCCATGAGATTCACATGGCCCCACTTTTCAAGCTTGTCCAGGCCCCTCTTGATGGCATCCCTTTCCTCAGGTGTGTCAACTGCCCCACTCAGCTTGGAATCATCTGCAAACGTGCTGTGGGTGTACTCGATCCCATTATGTCATTGATAAAAATACTAAACATCAATTCAGACCTCTGAAGGACACCACTTGTCACCCATCTCCATCTCAGCATTGAGCTGTTGACCAGTACCCTCTCGATGTGACCATCTAACCAGTTCCTCATCCACTGAATGGCCCACTCATCAAATCCATGTCTCTCCAATTTAGAGAGAAGGACTGTGCCAAATACCTTACAGAAATCCACACAGATGACATCCATAACTCCATTGCTTTCCTAAAATTCAGGGTCCAGACTTCATTATTCCCCTGACCCATACCCCTTGGGACTCAGAACTCCACCAGTGCATGACAACTGCAGCCCAGGCTGCCTCCCATCTTGACGTCACCAATTAGCTCACTTGCGCTGGTGACCGACAGGTCCAGTATCGCATCCCCTCTGGCAGGGCTGTCTATTACCTGGCTTCAGAAGTTACCCTCAATGCATGTTAGAGGACAATATGTTCTAGGACAAATTATTAAATCACTAATTAGGCTGGTGGCTGTTCAAATTCATATGACTTCACTTTATTGTACAGCTACGTGACATAATGCTCAATTGTCTCATACGCCATCTGCTTTGGTGTCAAGATGTGTTTTTTTCCAAGTGACATGCCGTTGTCAATTGCAGCATTCTTGACATTTCTAAACGTCTTTGTTGAGAAGTTTGTGGTCTACTTCATGTTTCCACAAGAAAGTGTTGCTGATCCCCACCGGTACTATGGGAGTTGCTGTTCATGGCAGCAGGAGGGATCGCTCACCCTGCCATTTCTGTGCAGCACCCTACAAAATTCTGAAGCTTTCTCCCAATTCCCTGCCAGTTTCACTTCTGAGTGAAGGATTCAGATGTCTTCACTTTCTCCATTTGCTATTTTGCTCTTCGCTTGCTCTACACATTCAGTATTCTTCTGACACTTCATGCAAGTATGGCATCGGAAAAATTAACGCTGTTTGTGAGGCCTTAGTCCCTTCATAGGTCAGGACTGCAAAGAGTTAATATGTCACTGAGATGCACAGCTCACTGATCTCAATTTAGTCTAACACGGACTGGCTGTGTACTGTACTGTATTATACCGTGTACTGTATTCATTCTATAAGGGGGAACATTTCATTAGGCAGCAGTTGGACACAAAACAATGTTATACTGGCTCACGAGCTGAATATGAATCAACAATGGGTGATGCTGCAAAAATAAAAAATAAATTAAAAAAAATGGGGGGTGGGTAAAAAAGCTAGTCTTATTCTTTGGGGTACTAAAAGGAAGGTCATTTGCAAGATCTGGGAAGGATGTTGCTGATCCCTGGAAGTGTTGAAGGCCATGCTGGATGGGGTTCTGAACAACCTGGTCTGGTGGGAAGGGTCCCTGCTCATGGCAGGGGGTTGGAACTCGATGATCTTTAAGGTCCCTTCCAACCCAAACCATTCTATGATTCTATCACTTTCATTTGGGGTAGCAAAGCCTAAGAAAGATGTAGGCCTATTTGAAAGCTTTCTGGGGACGGCAACAAGCATCAAAAAGTCTGGAGAACCAACAACAGAGAAGGATGGGTTAGAGGCACAATTACCATCAGTGTAATTTCTGAAGGTCCTTCCCAACTTCAGAGCTGCAAGAGTGTGATTTTTGGATTCTTGACTCAGTCCTTCCAGCCCACAAACACCAACATGTCCTCTGGGGGAAACTTGCAAACATCACAGGGAACCATAGGGAATAGGTGGGAAAAACTGCCTCGCTGAGGGCTCATTCACAGTGTTTGTGTGGGTACGTAACGCAGGCTACAAGGATGTTAATAATTCTCTGAGTATCTGCAAGATTTTCTCCCCTCTTACATACCCTTTTCAACACCTTAGCCTAATTGCACCTGCTGAGGGTACCTAACTGCATCTTGCAGATGCTCAGAAAATTATTAAAGTCCTTGTAGAATCATAGAATCACAGAATGGTTAGAGTTGAAAGGGACCTTAAAGATCATTGAGTTCCAACCTCCCTGCCATGGGCAGGGACATCTCTCACCAGACCAGGTTGCTCCAAGCCCCATCCAGCCTGGCCTTGAACACCTCCAGGCATGGGGCAGCCACAGCTACTCTGGGCAACCTCTTCCAGGGTCTCACCACCCTCACAGCAAAGAATTTCTTCCTGAGATCTCATCTAAATCTCCCCTCTTTCATTTTAAATCCACTATCCCTTGTCCTGTCACTACACTTCCTGACAAAGAGTCCCTCTCCATCTCTCCTCTAGCTCCCTTCAGGTACTGGAAGATTGCTCTAAGGTCTCCCCAGAGTCTGCTCTTCTCCAGGCTGAACAACCCCAACTCTCTCACCCTGTCTTCATAGCAGAGGTGCTCCATTCCTCTGATCATCTTTGTGGCCCTCCACTAGACCCGTTCCAACAGTTCCATCTCCTCTCTATGTTGAGGACTCCAGAGCTGCACACAGTACTCCAGGTGGGATCTCACGAGCGCAGAGTAGAGAGTACCTAACTAGTAGGTACCTAGTTTTACCTAACTAACTGTGCCCCGATGGTACCCTCAGAAACAAACAACACAGAGAAACTCTTTGGCCTGATTCTGTAAAGCCCTGGCCCTCTAATTTGTCCCACTGACAGTCTGTGGATGAAAGCAAGCTCGGATGGCTTGCAAAGCTGGTGTAACCCAAAGCACCAACAAGTCCCACCTGCCAGGGATCAGGGTGCAAACCTCTATGATAGCAATGGGAGAATTTGGCTAGTAAAATCTTCCAGGATCAGGCCCTGCATAGCTTTCAAAATGCATTTAAATAACTTCTCTTCAACATTGGGGAAAAAAAAAATAAAAAGCAGTTTGTACCATACAGAAAAAGGTCACAACAGCACTTCTATTTCAACAGCAGGTAATTAACATATCATTTGGCCTTTCATTTGTCAGTTCTTATAAAGTGATGTACACGGCCAGCAGTTACACAAGGACTCTGCTGTACTAACACGAGCCGAGCAAAATTTTATGAAGAAACTCTAAGAGTTGCACAGAGGGGCTCAGGTTCAAGCTGAGAATAAATACAGCAAGTTTCTTCGCGGGGCGCTTCCCGTAAGACACGTACGTTGAAACAAAAATATATACCCAACAGTCCATGCTCTATCGGCCCATACGCTCCTTCACTTTGATGCCATGGTGAGGACACGGGGCCTCCTGAATTTCTGCCCAATGAGACACACCTCTGGAGGATTTTGCACGCAAAACATGCAGGTAAATACATATCTCGCTTCAAACCCTGAAGTTAGTAGGACCGTTGATGTGCCTGAATACCTTCCTGAATCAGGCTGCAAACAACACTTTTCCCACCTAGTTTAGCTAAAGAGGAAGCTCAGAGATGAAGCAAGGCAGCAGACGATGTATTCTGGTTTGTCTGACCAGCTCTCATCATCTTGGCAAACCCCACTCCCTGCCCACAACACATGGAAAAGCTGGCTACATTTTGTTCTTCTCTATCCTAACACAAACAGTAATGAAAATGCATGATTTTTTTGCTGCTACAGCAAATGTTTGCTAGGGATTTAAAGTTAAAATGTGTCTTCTGGTCTCTGAAAACTCTATCATCCTGTTTGTTTTTAGCCAGAAGCACAATCTGTGCCATGGTTTTAACCCCAGGTGGCAACAAGGACCATGCAGCCATTCACTCATTCCCCCCAAACCAGTAGGATGGGGAGAAGAGGGAGAAAAAGTCAAAAAAACCCTGGTGGGTTGAGCTAAAGACAGTTTAATAGAACAGTAACGGAAGAGAAAATAATAATAATAATAATAATAATAACAGTAAAAGAATACACAATATTGTGATGCAATACAATTGCTCACCATCTGATGATTGATTGCCCGATGCACCCCAAACAGCCGTCGCATGTTCCTGCCCCCCCAGCCAACCCCTATTTATATACTGAGCATGATGTTTATGGTATGGAATATTCCTCTGGCCAGCTTGTCCTGTCTATGCTCCCCCTCTGCTTCCATGGGAAGCTGAAAAAGTCTTTAACTTAACAGAAGCATCACTTTGCAGCACCTAAACCTGTATATGTTGTCAACATTATTCTCATACTAAATCCAAAACACAGCAGCCTCCAGGCAGGAAATTAACTCTATCCCAACTGAAACCGGGACAATCTGAACACAACTTTTCCTTTAAAACTGTCATGCTGCCACCCTGAGAGACAGCAGAACAAAGAAGTATTTCAAGTGATTTCGGGGACTTGTACATCTGCGCATTTTGCAAAGAGCAAGTTTGTAACAATCTGTTGAATTTTTCCAAAATTATAATGAAACCAACTCAGACTCATAGCCCGTGTCCTGCTCGATTACATCTCAGCAAAGCTGTATACAATAAAAAAAGGAAGGGACCAAAGCTCTAGTTCATAAGGTTCGTACATTCATGCTTCATTTTACCCACCTGGGTTTAAACTTCAAAATCCAGACCCAGGAAAATGCAGGCAGTCAGCTTGCAAAACAAACGTACCATGCTGAAGGTAGGCAGGAAGGCAGGCTTACAAACATATTTTATTTCTATATGTATGTAATGTTAAAATAGTGTAATTTACATGGAAATTGCAAATTCAAATGTGAAGATATAAAAGCAAGCCATAACTTTTTTGAAGCACAGCAGTCAATACTGCAGTCAAAGTGCCTTTTTCCTATAGGTAAAACAAAGATCTCATGCCACCTTGAAGATCATTGCCAAATCCATTGATATTATGAAGTCACTTATTTGAATTTTCAATCCAAACCCAGTCTTTTTACCAACTCAGATATTTGATCTATTTTTCTTTTTGTTCAAATTGTTTGAGTTTAGAGGGTTTATTTGGAAGACACAGGCTTAGTGTCAGATGTTTCCATCATAATAACCCATAGCATGACCAAGAGCATCTCCCAAGATCTGTGAATAACCTCAGTCCAGTCTTAAACCATCTACAGGCTGGGTTTTTTTCTTTCTCTAATCAGCAAAACCATAATGAGAATATGCTTTATCTAGAGCTGTTTTGCACAGCTTGAGTAAATTGGAGTGAAGGAAAAGCTGCAATCATTCAAACTCTTCATTTAAAGAGATGTTGCACGCCTTCTTCTTCCCTACTGCTCCTCTAAAACTCATTTATGAAGTGTTTTTCCACTTAGCTTTCCTCTTCTTTCCTCCACTGTCTCTAATTGTAGACGTCTCTGCTTTCATTGATGTGGGACACAAAGCCCAGGAAAGGCCTTACCCAAGTGAGTGAAAAGCAATTGCTTTCCAACACGTAACACTGCCCACACCAAACCTGCAGCTGGGATTTTCCATAATCCTCTAATTGACTGGTAACATCAATAAGGGTTGAGTCATAAACTGAATTCACAACTCAACCCTTTCTCAAACTTACCACCAACTCTTTCTTAAACTTACCACACCATTCAAATTTATCACACCACTTACATCAGTTAAGACTTACTTACTTAATTAGGTAGATATTTTTTCCGGGTCAGGACTGCCCTGTAGACCTGCACGAGAAATAGACACTCTTGACACACCTTGGCACCGCACGTGGCTGTTCCATCCACCCACAAACTAATCCAGAGATGGGCTGTGGTGTGGGCTGGACCGAGATTGTCCCACAAATCAGGGGAACTCAAGCTCAGTGCATCACAGAAATAATTAGAAATACAGACTGACATGACCAGGGTAGAGCACAGACTGTGAAGAAGGGCTTCAGATACAGGAGCAATTAAGTAAACACAGTAGAAATAACAGGCCTTGGAGATGAAGCTGGGGTGTTGGCATTAATGCAGTGAAGAAGGAAGAATGATGGAAGGGAACAAAAGGGAAGAGGGGAAAACAACGCTCCAGGTGATAGGTTACATGGAGCACCTGCAGTTTTTAAACCAAGAGGTAACAGTATTGTAGATTATGCCATTCATGCACCCTTGGTTGAAGAAGAACATTTTTTTCCTTCGTCCCTTTCATTCATTATGTGAAAAGATTTCTTTATTTTCATTTTATTGCTCCTAACTACTGCTACACACAGAATTACCCTGCCCCTGCATTAAAATTTCCTCAGTAACCGAGGAAAATTAAAGACCAAGCAGTTCCCACAACACCTGCAGAAGGATTTTGGTAACTGAGACTCCATCCCAATTTTACAGGTAGCGCGGTGACGAACAGAGGCAGGCTGCACAAAAATCCAAGAGTAAGGATGTGCTGTGCAGAACAGCTGATTTGGTTTTGTAGTGGCACCAGGGAGGCTCTGAGCAGCTCAGAGAATCACTCATCCCTGCCAAGGACCCAAGAGCTCTGACTGCAGATTAGGACAGGGAATTTCCTGCCCCAGCTGTTGAGGGCTCTGATTCCAGGAGCAGCGGGAAAGTTACTGTGTGATGGCCAATGTCATCCCTGCTCCCAGTTATCCCTCACCACTACCCCTGAGATGCTCCCAAACTCTTTCCAGGAGTGACTGAGTGACCTTTGTAGCAACTGGTTCAGTTTATGGTATATTATAATAACCCCAAATTGCTACCAGTTTCCGTTAACGCACCAACCCACAAACTCTGGTTGCTACAGGAGCGATTATGGGCAATCTCTGCTGCTCCATGAGGCGTTGTGCCACCTTTACAAGACAGACATCTTCAAGAGCCCAGGTGGACAAGGTGGTCAAAAAGACCAACAGCATCCTGGTCTGTATCAGGAACAGCGTGGTGAATAGGACTCAGGAGGTGATCTTCCCCCTGCACTGGGCACTGGTGAGGTCCCATCCCAAGTGCTGTGTCCAGTTTTGGGCCTCTTAGCACAAAAAAGGCATTGAGGGGCTGGAGCAGGTCCAGAGAAGGGCAACAAAGCTGATGAGGGGTCTGGATAACAAGCCTTATGAGGAGAGGCTGAGGGAGCTGGGGGTGTTCAGCCGGGAGAAAAGGAAGCTGAGGGGAGACCTCACTCTCTCCAACTCCCTGAAAGGAGGGTGTAGAGAGGTGGGGGTTGGTTTCTTCTCCCAAGTCACAGGCAACAGGACAAGAGATCAAGAAATGGCCTCAAGTTGCACCAGGGGAAGTTCAGAATGGATATTAGGAAAAAATTTTACACAGAAAGGGTTAAGCATTGGAATGGGCTGCCCAGGGAAGTGGTTGAGGCACCATCCCTTGAGGTATTTAAAAGACAGGTTGACACAGTACTTAGTGATGATTTAGTGATTTCTTTTTTTGTCAGGGTTAGGTTGATGGTCGGACTAGATGATCTGAAAGGTCCCTTCCAACCTAGATAATTCTATGATTCTAAGAAGAGGTTTGGCAGGCTGCTGTAGGCATGAACCACAATTGCCCCTCCAAGGGAAGCCATCCTCACTTGTGAGTCAAGCTGTGGCTGATTCCCCCAGGGACAAAACCCAGTTTGAGAAGCTGCTGTTGCCTCTCACACACCTATCTACACATTCACACTCTCTCAACCTTGCTGATTCAGCTGCCTTGTGAGCATGGTCTCAAACCTGTTAATCCCTAGGACTTCTCTTCCAGTGCAAGAACTATTTTAACATAATCTGTTGTCACTGGGCAATAACGTAAAGTCACAGCCTTAGGCTGCATGACATTCAAAATGAAAAATACTTGTTCGACAGAGATTCCCCTAATTTACTCTGAACCGCAACATACATCCTAGTTTCAAGCTCATACAAGTTTTCAGATGCTCCTTGACTTACATGAGACACCTGTGGTTGAAAACCTCCCTAATACCTTGGATCGAACTTATAAAGTGCCATAAATGCGAGTACAGAAAGATCTAAACCAAGACTTTTTTCCCCCTTTCATTGATAACTGTAAACTGAAAATGTATGAGCAAGCACGTTCCCCACTCCTCACCACACTGCATTCGACATGCACTTCATCATGCTGGCCTTCAAGGTAGCTTTAAGAACAAAATAGTCTGAAAAAAACATTGAGGAAAAATTCATCAGCCTCACTGATGGATGGAAATGTGGAGCCTGGACAGGCTGAAGGCTGGGCAGAGAGAAACCTGATGAAATTCAACACATGTAGCGTGCTGCACCTGGGAAGGAATAACCCCCTGCACCAGGACAGGTTGGGGGTAGCTCTGAGGAAAAAGACCTGGGGGTCCTGGTGGACAACAGGATGACCGAGAGCCAGCAATGTGCCCTTGTGGCCAAGAAGGCCAATGGCATCCTGGGGTGCATCAGGAAAAGTGTGGTCAGCAGGTCAAGGGAGGTCATCCTACCCCTCTGCTCTGCCCTGGTGAGGCCCCATCTGGGGCTCCCCAGTTCAAGAAGAATAGGAGACTGCTGGATGCTGGAGAGGATACAGCAAAGAGCTACAAAGATGATCAGGGGCCTAGAACATTTCTCTTACAAATAAAGGCTGAGGGATTTGGGTCTTTTTAGTCTGGAGAAGGGAAAACTGAGGGAGGATCTGATCAATGCCTTTTAATACTTCAATGGTGGGCGTCAAAAGGATGAGGCCAGTCTTTTTTCAGTGATGCTCAGTGACAGGACAAGAGGGAACGGGCACAACTGGAACACAGGAATTTCCACCTAAACATGAGAAGGAACTTCTTTCCTGTGGGGATGGCAGAGCCCTGGAACAGGCTGCCCAGAGAGGCGGTGGAGTCTCCATCTCTGGAGACATTCCCAACCTTCCCAGAGTCATTCCTGTGCAACCTTCTCTAGGTGACCCTGCTCTGGCAGGGGGCTTGACTAGACAATCTCCAGAGGTCCCTTCCAACTCCAGATCATTCTGTGATTCTGTGATTTCAATCTCACTCCCGATGTCTGAGATGCTTCCAACCATGAACTCAACCCGAGAAGAGAGGAACTGGTTTTGTTTTTCTGGTTGCACGTGTAGACTTAATTCAAGCGCAAATATATGTGCATGATAAATTTCTCCTAAAAGAAGGAAATGTGTTCATTTGCTTTCTTTTTCTTTTTAACTTGTAAAAGTAATCTTATGCCAAAAAGTAGGTCTATCATAGACAGGTGATAAGAAGGACTGACCTTGGGAAAAAAACCACATTACTATGTTGCCATTCATTCCATCACTGTCTGATAAAGTTCTCACTCTGTTCTTTAAATTCTCCTGAAAAACACCTCACAAAACCAAGCCACACCATTGCTGGCACTTCTAATATTAAGACTATGCTACAAGAAAACTTTCTCCAAAAAAAAAAATAAAAATCAGGTCACTGTAAAGCTCATAAAAAAAGCAAACCACATCACAATCTGTTTTCAGACTGATTCCCTAATGCATAGCAAGATAGGCATCAAGCACTTGGGAAGCCCTCAAATTAGCTTAGCTTTGTTTTGTTTACCCAAAATCAGTTCAGTGAAAACCGCACAGTCGCAGCCAGTCGACTGATTAAAATAGATTATGGTCTACCAGCCTCTTTCCACAAGGCCTGCAGTCATCACAACCTCCCTGCTATCTCGCCAGCTATCTGTGTTCTGGCTTCTTAACCCAAAATCAGGCTCTACTTAGCATCCACCTGTAAACACCTTCCCAACTACCCAGTCTTAGGCACTGGAATTAGATCCGTAGCCTCCAGAGTATCACCTCCCTCCATGGTTTCTCACCAAGATGGCATTCTGATAAAATCTTTGGACAGGAAATCTAACCCTGCTCATTTACAAACCAGCCAGAAAGGCTGTTAAGCGTGTGAGCACAGATAATATCATTAACATCAAAAGAACTTGCTTAGAATTAAGGATGTCCTCAGAGCTTTTCTAGTAAGGCCTTACATCAGTGAAACCACGAGAAGGAACTACCCATGATGAGGCGGAGAGGTGGGGAGGGACTCTTTATCAGGGAATGGAGCAATAGGATGACGGGTAAAGGTTTTAGACTGAAAGAAGGGAGGTTTAGATGAGATCTCAGGAAGAAATTCTTTACTGTGAGGGTGGTGAGACACTGGAACAGGTTGCACAGAGAAGCTGTGGCTGCCCCATCCCTGGAGGTGTTCAAGGCCAGGCTGGATGGGGCTTTGAGCAACCTGATCTAAGAGGAAGTCTGGATGGGGGTTGGAACTGGTTGATCTCACAGAATCTCACAGAATCTTCTTCGTGGTTGGAAAGGACGTCTGAGATCATCGAGTCCAACCATACACACTCACAAAATCCCTACAACTGTGTCCACTAGACCATGCCCTCAAGTGCCACATCTTTCTTAAATACCTCAAAGGATGGTGTCTCAACCACCTCCCTGGGCAGACTGTTCCAGTGCCTGACCACTCTTTCAGTAAAGTAATTCTTCCTAAGATCTAATCTAAACCTCCCCTGCTGCAACTTCAGACCATTTCCTCTGGTCCTGTCATTATTATCTTTATATTACTGTTATTATTATTATCTTTTAGGTCCCTTCCAACCCAGACCATTCTATAATCTGTAATTAGCAATTTAACTCTTGAATAGTAGAACCTGTGACTACCAAGGCATATTTTTGTTATACTGCTGAAGTCATTCCTCATATTTGATAAAAGATAGTGGCTCAAGTGTTCACAGTTTTTTTACATTATATGGGCTACTCAGTAGGAAAGAGTCTTTGTTTGGCCAAATTTTCAAACCTAGGCTTCATTATTTGTCCCTGTAAATGAGATACATGCTGAAATCCACAAAATATACTTTACATGGGTGAAAAAGAAAAAAAAAAAACATATTGGGAAGCAGAATTTGGTCCACAGACTGCTGTATTTAATTTAACTTCAGTGAGCAAACAACTTACAGGAAGAAATCCTACAACACAGATTTTTACTTCAAAGTGTACTGAACAGTGTCAATGGAAAGGGATGATTTGGAGATAGTGTGGGTATTTTAAGGGCACTTTCTACTATTTGCCAAAATTACCAGCACTTTGGGTTTTCCTGATAAAAGTGCTCTTCATAATGATCCTCGCAGCAGGCTTATGAATTGGTTGAATCATCTTGTAACTACATCTACTGCCATCCAGAGGTAATTGGCAAAAGTTTGAAGAGTAAAACTGAGTTAATGGTATCACTAACAGTGAGACACGAATACTGTACATTAGAGCAGTTCCTATAAAACACAAGCATAAAGCTGTAGCCCAGCTGAACAGAAACTACAAAAAATAAAAGTTAAGTAGGATAATTCTTTACTCTTTTCCAACACAAAACCAAAACCAACAGTATAAATCACTTTGATGTTGTAGTTCTTTTGGTGCATCACATACATCCTACATTATGCTTTCTATTAATCTTTTGGATGAGGATTTCTGCAAATTACACTCTGCTGTCTTATATTTTTCATGCAGACCTCAACTGTGGTCAAAAAAAAAAAAACCCAAAAAACCCAAAACAAAAACAAAACAAAAAAACCCCAAGCCCTACAGCCTTCTCCACCCCAAAGAAACCCTGCACTTTGCAACAGCACTCAATTTTTGTCTGATCATCTCACAGTAAAGAAATTAAGCAAACACACACACGCCGTGACATGCATTACTATCGCTCATGCTGAAGAGAGAGCAAACCTCATGGAAAAAGAGAGTAATGACAAAATTGTTTAAGCATCTGTGGATTGTGAGTGCTCACAGTTAGGGATAACTGCTTTCAAGTCTTGTGGCTGGGCACTCACAAATCCAGCCACAGGCGGTTGGAGAAATGTGATATTTGAAACAGTAAAAGTAGGAACACAAAAGCAGAGATGATCAAAATGAATAAACATCTCTAAAAATTAATCCCTTAAAACATTGCTGAAAAAAGTCCATTAAGAAAGCTGGAGCAAGCATGAGGTAATAAAAACATTAATTTCCTAACAGCTATTTCTCTAATTCAACGTTGATACAATCCCTTCATCATTTCAAAGCGCAAGTTTTCATCAGCACACTCAGTTATTCACTGAAGGGAAGGTGGGTGCCTGCTTGCAATTCTCAGCTCTGAAATGGGAGCCACAGGCTATGATTACCACGGTGTGCATCTCAGAAGCCACTTCTCACAACGGGATAGTTTCCCAAAAATATCCATGACTCTATTTACAAATCTTGTTTAGTTTACAAATTCATTCAAAGACTCTTCCAATGACCACCTTCCCAACCACACTGTGAAATCACAAACTCAGAAATATCCCATCTGAATAATAGCCCTTCTTCAGTTATGTCCTGTGCTTCCAGGACAAAAAAGTTTGGCGCTGCCAGTTAACTGAGCAGATATTTTATTCTCCTACTCAACAGGAGGAGGTCTATCCGAGGACTATGAAACTTCTCCTTGTAATAAGTACAGCCTGACTCTGCCAAGGACTACAGGAAAACCATCCAAGACTTCAGCTTGGACAGGCTTTCTCCCATGTTCTTTAGAAGCCTGAATCCTTGAAGAGAAAGAAGCTTGTTCAGAATTATTCTCTAAAAGAGTATTTAGATTATTTCTTTGTAAGCGTTTTTTGAAACAGTTTTAAGAATGTGTTGTAATATCTACTTGTGGCAAGTTTCAAAGGCAACTAATTTGCTGAAAGTGGGATTTTCACAAGCAGAAAAGAAAGCACCCAATGTGAAAGCATTTACACATTTTCTCTGTTGATTGTGATGATTACTGTTCAACCATGTATGTAGAGACTAAATACACAGGATCAATTAATTGCCCCCACCAATGCAACACACAACACAGATCAGGAAAAGGAGAAAAAAGACCATTAAAAAAATTCACTCATTGAGATCAAGTGTTAAATTTCCTGTCACTAATCCAGTGATCAGATGGATGCCCCTATTAGGCTATTACCACAAAGTAACACTGAAGCAATCAAGTAAAAGAACAGTCCTATTTACTGCATTAGGTCCACACATAAAATAAATTACAATTTCCAGAATACATAAAAAGGCCAGAATTCAATTTTACACAGCAGTTGCCAGAATTTTTTGCCTTCTGAGATTCTTTTTCCCTTCCTTAGCAGGTACAGGCTATCAGGTAAAATAAGAAGACAAATTCCAGGCATGGACCCCTTCACTATTCCAGTGACAAACAGCTATCGTTAATTCTCAAAGCAACTCTGGAAGTGCAATAGATAGTAGGGATTATGTCCTCTCAGTCCCAGACATTTCCCCGAAGGCCTCTGGGCTTCATACGAGTATAAACCAAAAGAACTCAAAGAGTTAGCTGCATAAGGATGAAACAGGAGAGTACAAGGATCAGTGTAAAGGCATTCACCAGACTGGAGAAAAAGTTCAAGAGTATAATCTCAATAGTGCATATGCATCTCTTCAAAGTTCTGTCTTTAATTTTATCTCAAACTCTGATGAGCGGTCTAAGACAGGGAACACAGTATTTTCCAGTGCAATGCCATCTTGTGGTAAACGGGAAAACCGTCTCCACCACCCGGCCTGGGTTTAAATGCACAGGGACTCTGCTGTTCAACAGGATGCAAATCTATCTCAGAACTGCTGACTTGAAAAAAAAAAAATAAAAAAAAAAACAACCCAACTTTATGATAGACTTAAAAATACAAGTTGTGATATGCTAGACTATGAATTTGAGAATCAGTTAATCAGTTATTTGTCTTTATTTTACAAGCCTGGCATTTTGTTTTAATTCCCACAATTCATCTGTGGCATTATACACAGAACCACTTCCATCACTCCAGACATTACGTGAAGACAAAGATGTGATATAACTTAGCAGAGAATCGTATCTAGTATAAAAACTCCCATCGCTTTCCTTGGCCACAGTTAACTGCTACCATGCACTTGTTTTCAGGGCACCAGGGATCAGCTCAAAATGTCATGGCCACACAAGCCAAGTCACTGTATAGCTATAAAAGGATTCTTCCATAGCTCATTTGTTTAAAAATAGCTTGGAGGTATCTTTGACCCAGCTGACCTTCGGGTGCAGGCAGTATCACCCGATCACCTCGCTTATCATTATGCCTGACGAACCGTCTGCCAGGTGACAGCGCTTTCCAAATGCAGTCCCTCCCCTGCCTTCTCTGCGGTGAGGCTTCCCTGTGAGAGCTATGGAGCTGCCACACTGTACTTGAATTCTGGTCCTGTGATGAGCACTTATAGGCATCACTCTACAGCAATGACTGTCAAGACATAATGATACACTACCAATAAAATAACAAATACCAACCCAAAACCTATGATAAAAATATTTCCCTGCTTCTAAAAAATCAAGGTGGTTGAGTCACTATCCCTGGAGTTATTTAAGAAATGTATAGATGTGGCACTTCAGGGCATGCTCTACTGGCTGAGATTGTAGGGCGTTTTTGTGTGTGTATGGTTGGACTCGGTGATCTCAGAGGTCCTTTCCAACCACAACAGTTCTGCGATTCTCAGTCTCACACCTGCTCCATATTTGAAGGCCATGGCATGACCCTTAGGCCAGCAGCGGTGAGGAAGCTGTGAGACCTCATTGGCCCCACAGTGACCCCGTCACCTCAGCTCAGGAGTTTTGGGCCTCTGCCTTCCCTCACGCTCTTTCCACATGTTTTCTGCCTCACGCCACTCGTGAGGGGTTTGGAGCCTCCCCACTTCCCTCTTCCCTACAGCCCCACTCGGGCTACTGGGGCTTTCATGGGCACCATTGGCGAGGAAGTCACGTAAGTCACAGCCGCAGGCGTGCCCTCACAGGCACGGAGAGGAATAAAGGCGCAGTGACATTCCTGCAGCCAGGAGAAGGCCCCGGGCCGGTGTGTCGGAAGCAATGGCCTCCCACAGGCAGGGTTGCCAGACTGCAACTCCCGGCAGACATTGCGCTAATCCCGCCATTCCGGGCGCCCAGGCGCGCTTCCGGCGCGCTGAGCCGGAAGGGCTTGGCTGCACTTCCGGTTGCGACCAGCACGTGTGGGAGCAGCGCGGCGCGGCGCGGTCCGGTCGGTGCCGCCGCCATGGCGGCTGTGCGGGTGGAGGAGGTGCTGGCGGCCGCCGAGGGGCAAGAGGCGGAGAAGCGGCGGAGTATCACCGTGGAGAAGGAGCTGGAGCTGGAGTTCGACCTGGGCAACCTGCTGGCGCTGGACCGCAACCCGCCGGCGTCGGCGGGGCTGCGCGGGGACGTCCCACGGCGGGAGGCCCTGCTGCGGGCACTGGCCCGCGACAACACGCAGCTGCTGGTGGCCCAGCTCTGGGAGCTGCCGGCCGAGCGCGCCGGCGGGGCGGGGGGACCGCTGGTGGCTCGGCTTCCGGAGCCGGCCTTCCGCCTGCCGCGGGAGAAGCCGCCGCCGCGGCCACGACCGCCGACCCGTTGGGAGCAGTTCGCCCGGCT
>VXBJ01002085.1:547650-608091 GCA_013400055.1 Nycticryphes semicollaris | reverse complement strand
AGGGAGTGGCGGCGGCGCTGGGGCTACCGGCGGGCGGGCGGCGACCCGGCCCGTGCCTGGCTGGCGGAGGTACCGGAGGGCGCCGACCCGGAGGAGGACCAGTTCGCCCGGCTGCGGCGAGAGAAGCGGGAGAGGGTGGCACGCAACGAGCTCAACCGCCTGCGCAACCTGGCCCGCGCCCACCGGGCCAGCACCACCGTCCCTGCCGCCCCCCTCCACCCCACCGGCCACCAGAGCCGGGAGGAGCTGGGCCACGTTGCCCGTGTTGCCCGCGTCTCCACCGCCTCTCTCGGCCGCTTCCAGCCCCGGCTGCCCAAGGAGCCAGCGGAGCCACCATCCCGCAATGGTGGCAAGAAACGTCGCTTCGAGCCGCTGCTGGGCAACCTGGCGGCCGAGCGCAGCCGGCAACTGGAGCTGCTGCGGGACATGGGCAGCAAGAAGCCTGTCCTGGACATCACCCGTGCTGTCAACAAGCAGCTGCGCCAGGAGGAAGCCGAGGCAGCTGCTGCCAAGGGCAAGAAGCAGTCAAAGCGGGGAAAGCGTGGTCGCCGGCAGCAGCGGGTGGGCCGCAGCAGCAAGAGAGGTGGAGCCCGGCGCCAGCAGCAGCGACCTGCAGGCAGCAGCACTGGTGGTGGCAAGAGAAAGAAGGCATGAGGGACTGTGTGAAGCATGGGCTTGGGGATGCCCACCGAGGCATGGGAAGGGACTGTCACTGCCAGCCTCCTGCCTGGTGTTCTGTTCCCACACGTATTTGTCAATAAATACGCTCCGGTCTTTCTAAAATGTCCTGCGTTTGGCAGTCAAGGAGGGCTGTGTTCTCCATCCAAGGGGGAGCTGGTGTATCAAGGGGGTTGGGAGCCCTGAATCCCCCCCTCAGGAGACAGCCAGGTGATCTTGCTTCATGGCTGGCTGTGGATGCAGCATTTCCAGGCAGGACTGAGTCAGGATATAGCTGCCCCTTGCTTGGGTGACTGGGATGGGCTGCAACAGTGACTCGTGTTTTGATGAAATAACAGCCTGCTCAGACACGGGTACAGTTAAAGGATGTGGCTGTTGCTCTCTCTTCTTGGCAAATGGCCTGATGGTGGAGCTCTTGTTCTGTAAATCGGCTTCTGGTATTCAGGCTCAGTTACAAAAGGAACATTAAAGCTTACTTGAAGATTTGTTGCAGGGCTTAAGAAAATTGTATGGATTTCCTAGGGAGTTTTTGGTTAAAAAAAAAAAAAAACCTCATCAAAGCTGGTGACCAGGGATTGAATTCAATAGAAAATTGTTTGTAATGAACAGCAGGTTAAAACCTAAATTTCTCCTTGTATTAATAGTGATTCATTTCATAGAAATAGTTTCACAGTGATTTTACCAAACAACGTAGGAGTGGATATTGGAAATTATTTCAGACTTCTGCTCATTACTCTTTTGAACTCTCTCAGTGCCTCCTGTACACTTGAAATAAAAAATACAGTTTGCCATCCCAGTATGGCTTAGCGACAGGAAGGATGTTCTTCCCGGCAGCCATTCCTGGTAAGAGCAGCAGTAAAACAGGTTCCAGCAATCTCAAGTAAATTAAGTTTTCAAACTTCCAAGCAATAAACTTAGGAATGGTTAACTTGTGAGTTTAAAAGAGTAGGTTATGATTAGATATCAGGAAGAATCTGGTGTCTATGAGGGTGGTGAGGCACTGGAGCAGGTTGCCCAGGGAAGTTTTGGATGTCCCATCCCTGGAGGTGTTCAAGGCCAGGTTGGATGGGGCTTTGAGCAACCTGGTCTAGTGGGAGGTGTCCCTGCCCATGGCAGGGTTTTGGAATAGATGATCTTTATGGTCTCTTCCAACCTAAATCGTTCCACAATTCTGCGATAAGGTAATATTTCACTGCAAATGAGTTTTTCAAAAAGCTAGGTGATCCTGTAGCAGTTCTTACTATCTCGTGCTTAGTAGGGTGGCAGCTTGGGCGCAATCAAAAAGCAAACCCTCTGTCTGTGTAAGGCATCTAGTGAGGACAGTAGGTACCTGCACCTTAGAGCTGAAGGGATTTGGGTGGCATTGGCAGATGACCATAGCGCTCAACCTATGAGTTTTGCATAAGGTGTCCTCTTTGCCTCTTAAATATTTCTGGATGCTATGCTGAGCAGCCTTGCCGGTGGCAGGAATGGTCTTAGGGACGCAGCCCATTGACATCAAGCCTTTGGTGTGGGCAGCTTGGGCAAAACAGGGGCGAAAAGCACTTGGAAACGTGGAGAATAAGTTGCTTTGTGATTTTTTCCAGACCTCTGATCTTCCTGCGGCTTCCGCAGGGCATGTCTTGTACCTGCTCAAGGCCACAGCTCTTTCCACACACACACACCCCTGAGAAGTGTTTTATGCTGCCGACGATGTTATTGTTGAAATTTCTCCATCGAAATTCTGGGCGGCTTGTCCGTTTCCAGCAGAGATGAGGCTCCATCCAGCAGCGATGAAAGTTTCGCAGCTTGTGTTCAATCGGGACAAGTCCCATTTCAACCCTGTAAAATCCTCGGATTTGGTTAACTTTGTGACCGAAGCGGGGCTCGGAGAGCGGGTGGGAGCCCCCGGGAGGATCCGCTTGCCGCCGGCTTGGCCTTTGTCCCGTCCCGTCCCGTTCCTTTCCATCCCCCCCGGAGCCGCGGCGATGGCGGCCGGACGGCAGCGGGCCGCTCGCCTCCTGAGGCAGCTGCAGCGGGCGGCGTGAGTGCGGGCCGGACCGGGCCGGGGCGGCTGTGGGGAACCGCCACCTCAGCCAGATTGGGAGGGAGGAGGAGGAGGGCGGCTGAGGGGAGCCGCCGCCTCAGGGAGGTCGGGGGGGACGACTGGCGGGAGCCACCGCGTCAGGCCGCTGTGTTTCCCCACGACACACACACTTCATGGGCAGGTGCCGAGTTTCAAACGGGAAAAGCAGCCGTCGACCCCCCCACAGAGCGACTACCGGGACCCAGCCGTGCCCCTCCGGTGGTAGGACCCCACCTCCCCTCGGGAGACCAGGCCCCTCCGCAGCCCGGGTCGGAGAGCAGGCCTCGGTGGGTTAGGCCACCATACACGGGGACATACCAGGGAATTTTAGGCCAGGGCACATTCGTTGTTCTGCTTTAGTTTTAACTTTTAACCATGCTTATTTATTTATTTATTTATACATACCTTTTAACTAGATGTCGGTGCCCAAGCCATGGCCACACTTATTCCCAAGGTAAGAGTTAATTCGTGCCTCTAAAGTAGTTCTGCAGGAGAGCATGACCCCATGTAGGGCAGTACATATCGGTGTAAGCTGCACAGAGGGGTGCAGGTGACATACAGGAAAGACAACAGTTTAAAGGAGAAGGTTAGGAGTCTGTTATTTTGCAACTGTACAAGGAGAGTGGTTGTTGTTGGAGAGATGCGCTGTTTCCACATAAGCCACAGCTAAATCACCCTGTCCCTCCTTCCCCTTGCTGTGGGGCAAGTTGATCAGCAATTTGTCCTGGCTACAAGTTGCACCGGGGGATGTTCAGATTGCATTTTAGGACAAATTTTTACACTGAAAGGTTGTGAAGCATTGGAATGGGCTGCCCAGGGAAGCGGTTAAGGCAGCATCTTTGGAGGTATTCAAAAGTCGGGTTGACATAGTGCTTAGTGACATGGTTTAGTGATGGTTTTGGGGGTCTTTTTGTTGTGGTTTTCTTTTTAATTTGAACTAGGTTGATGGTTGGAGTAGATGATCATAAAGGTCCCTTCCAACCCAGACAATTCTGTTCTATGATTTTATGGTTCTACTACTGCTGTCTTCACCTGAGCCATCTCCACTTTGGATCCGCTTTCAAGGGGAGAAACCCGCATCTGTTACAACAGAAAAGAAGCAAGATGCGATATGAATAAAGAGAAGCTTTTCACAAAGCTCATCTTTGGCATGGGGAATGTGATCTTCATAGGCCTTTTTATACAGTTAGCCCTGAGAACACAGCTCGCTCGGGCCCGGGTTGTGGGATAAGGACAGGTGAGATGCACCGAGCGACCCAGTTGCCTGGGAAGGAATTTCTGTTTGCATTGACTGTAGAGAGTCTATGGGAATAGCTACAGCTGTCTGTGTGCTGGTCAGTCCCCAGATGTTCTTGTTATTATACATCCCACATATTCCAAGTTTAATACTAAAGGTACCTAGAAGATATGCTAGATATATTTTCTATAAAAATCAGTAATTTTGGCCATAAGTTCAGCAAGGTGTGATTCTGTGTGGCTTCGTTTCACATGTTTTAAGACACTTTTTAAAGAGTTACCATTTTACATATGGAAAAGCTAATGTATGTTCAGATACTTGTTTTGCCCAAGAGCATCATACAGCAAGACAATAGCGCAGCTGAGAAGTAGAATCTCATTCTTCTGCTTGATGGCCTACTCAGTCAATTCCAGCTAAGCCCTTGTTAAATAGAAGTCTTAGTTAAGAAGCCTTTCTGTAAGATTTAGGCAGCAATCAAATCTATAATGTAGCAAGATGGTATCAGTTCAATAAGTCTGTAAATAGCAGGAATTGGTTTAACAGCGACTGTAGCAGGAAAAAGGAAAATGTTTATTGTGGGTTTTTTACAGGGTTTGAGGGAAATCATGCAATTTTTGAACTCGGTAAAATTCTTCCTGAAAGTTAAGTCTGGCTCAAGAACACAACAGCAGGGTGCCTATTATATTATCAGAAAGCAAGAGAGTAAATGGCTTGGACATGTTCTTAGCCTGTCAAATTAATGACTGAGAGTACAGCAGACTTAGAACTCCAGCAGAGGTCAAACATGTGCAGACTGGCAAGAGGTGGCAATGAAAGGGCTGATAGCAGCTGGCCTGGGCTTGAATGGAAAGTGCATAAAGGATTTTAATACATCTTATCTGTTACTGTTGTGGGTCAGTGCTTCAGCGCACCCCAGAGTGTCTGTAAGACTCATTATCATGGCTTCGCTCATTGGGTCTGAATCCCAATCGCATATTTTCAATTAATACAGCAGACAGAAGGCACGACTTCAGTAGGAAGAGCAGAATGCCTCATCTGATCTTTTCTTGGAGAAGAATGGGCTGTTTCAGTTAATCCAGTTTGCTTCACTTTGTGGCAAAAGCAGGATATGCCAAAAAGAGAGAATTTTGTGGAAATCCATGCAAGAGTGACATGGCAGAGAAAGGATGTGACTGAAACACTATCCTTGTCAATATCTTCTTATTCTACTAAATATAGCTGATAGTGACACACCAATTCTTATTAAAACTGTTCATTATTAGCAATGCATGCAGTTTCTTGACTTTCAAGCAAGCAATTCAATTTCACCTGCCAGCTCAGGACTAAGCAAAGGTAAAAAGAAGTGTAAACACCTGTCAGTATTACTCTGACACCTACAAAAGGTGTTCTCTGCCCGGGTGCATACGGAGGATGTTTCATGGATTTGTTTTAAACGTTGTTCTGAAGGTAATCATGTAGCCCCTGTGCATTTGTAACACCTCTCAAGCTGTGTGTTCTGCACATACTGGGTTCTACTTGCTGTTTTCTGTTCTGGTCTTTGCAGACTGCAAACAAATTCTCATGCAAACTTCCTGCTAACTTACTCAGGGTTTTTTATAGGAAGGGATTCCTTCTTGAAAGAAGGAGAAAACGCTCTTGTTTTGCTGAATTACACGAATCAAAATAAGTACTTGGATCGTGTAATCTCACAAACAACAAGGTGTGAGATGGGTAACTGTTACCCTGACAAGCCAAGGTGACTTGTGCAGATGTATTAGTGCTTTTAAAAGCAAAGGAACCTGTGAGATTTTAGTATTGAAAGACAGAATGAGTTCACTTCTTGTTCCCTAATTTTATTGTTTCATTTCCATTCCAGTCCCTGAACGGCCTACCCTGGGAAACACAGACTATGCATTTGAGGTAGCTTTAATAATAAAATATATTTTATTTAAAAGCAGCATTTTTTACACTTCCAAATATGGCATTTAACAAATATTTAAATGAGTAAATATGTACATTTCACTTTGACTGCTTGGAACTAGATGCTGTTTCTCCATTTTTCCCATTTTTCCAGAAAAAAATATGTTGGGCTTGGGTTTGTTGGTTTTTTTTTTGCAGATGGCCATTTCAAATATCCGGTTTGGAGAAGGAGTTACTAAAGAGGTTGGCATGGTAAGCTTCCATAGTGCAGATCCATCACTGGTGAAAAGTTGTTGTTTGTTTTTTAAAGGGCTGCTATCAATCCATTTTAGGAGGAAAAGCTTATATATGATATGTCTGAATCTCCACGGCTTTGCAGTGTGGGGGGGTCATATATACCAGTGTAAAAAGGTTGGAAAATACTGTTGAGTAGAGAACAGAAGCACGTTATGACGTCAGTGTTGCTGTGGTATAAATGAATACATGAACCTCAGCTTAATGGTTAATTAGATCATTGATGATTTGCCAGGATTACGCAACAGTATTTTTTCTCTGACAGGGAATTTAAGTCAAAAACGTTTTGAATCCTGGTGACTCACCAGGATTTTCTAAGGTCACTTTCACCTCTTCTCGTGCTCATTAAAATTAATCAGAGACTTTCCATTAAATTCGGTGGGCATTCATTCAGCTCCGAGTTTACACTGTGAAAGTGTCGAGTTTTTGATTTAACAGCGTGAGACAATTGTTCCTGTTTGCCTTTATCATTGTGAGGTGGGTTTTTTTTCATTTATCATTTTTTCCTCCTTTCTTGGTATTTATGCCATTAGCAGTTCTCTTCGTTATTTGCAGATTTGTAAAGTAAATTAACAGTCAGATTAATCAGTCCATGAAGTTAGACAGCACTTCTGCCTTTAAACAGCATTAGGGTTTTTAGAACCACGTGTATTGTGTAGCTGTTGTGACAATTAATTTAGCTAAAGTCAGGATGCAGTATTATTTTTCTTTTTGCCACCTTTTTTTGATTTTTCATCAATAAATTAATATTCGATATTACATTTTCAACATTTGAATACTGTGCATTGGTATGAAGTTAGGGGAGACCTAATGTGTGGATCAACCTTTTTATGTCACAGGAACTGTGTAGGGAAAAGATTTTTCAAAAAAATACTTTACATTTTGCTGTAGTCTTAAGTGGTTGCAGGTGTTTTTCACTTGTTCAGCATCTTTAGCGTTATTTTTCTTCTGTCATAAGACTTCAGCTGGGTAAATTTGGCAGCTTTATACTTGGTGCTGTTTTCTGTATCCTAATTGTACGTGGTTAATCCTCTTCAGCTGATTCTGTTTCCAAAATTTCACAATACCCAAGTATTTTTAGGTTGTGCTTTTTATTATTATTAAATGGTTCTGTTGATTTGGATTAGTATTTAAATACTTCCGTGCGTGATGTTATACCAGCTGTTTGCTTTTTAATGTCACTGTTACTGTAGGACCTGCAGAATCTTGGTGCTAGAAGAGTTTGTTTGATGACAGACAAAAACCTCTCCCAACTCCCTCCTGTAAATGCAGTGTTGAATTCCTTGGCTAAACATGGTATAAACTTCCAGATGTACGATAATGTCCGGGTGGAACCAACAGACCAAAGGTACTACTTCTGACAGGGCATTTCTCCAAGCAGTCCCTAGGCTCTTATAGCATGACATTCCGCTGTGTAAACACCTCCTCCTGACCTACACGCTGCTATTAATAGTTAATTTCTCTATGTGCTCTTTTTTCTCCTAATTGGAAAGCTTTTCTTGTTTTCCAAGTTTCCTGGACGCCATCGAATTTGCTAAAAAGGGAGAGTTTGATGCCTACGTTGCTGTTGGAGGTGGGTCTGTAATGGACACCTGTAAAGCTGCCAACCTGTACGCATCCAGCCCAACATCAGACTTCTTGGATTACGTCAATGCTCCTATTGGGAAAGGGAAGCCCGTCACTGTGCCCCTCAAGCCACTCATTGCAGGTAAAGCATGTGGGATATTTCTACAGAAACCAGTTTACTGCGACAGTTTCACCTTCCTGTGGCCTTGCTTCTCCTCGAGTTGTTTCCAGCAGCAATTTTGCTCTTTACTGCAGTGGAAATAAAATCAGAGTTTTTGTCATTAGTTTGTCTTGTTTAGCTCAGGTTGACTGATTTTACCGAGGAAAGAAATCAAAGCTTCCCTTTGACCTGTTGGCTTTGGATGCCTCAGGGATACCTCTGAGATTTCCTGGATCCTGTATTTTTGGTAGTGTTACCACTGTGATTTTATTTATTTATTTTGCAATTTTATGTATTGCTTATTATTTGTTGTTATCCCCATTCTTCCTTTAAGTTCCTACGACATCCGGAACTGGAAGTGAAACCACTGGTGTTGCCATTTTTGACTTCAAAGAACTAAAAGTCAAAACCGGTGAGATTCTTCTGGGTTTTTTTTTTTGGTCTCTGCTATTCAAGACAATCACTTTTCCAATGTCTTCATCGTATCCCTGCCTTAAAAGAAAGGGATGCTGCATGTCATTTTAGGTGTCGTCTTGTTTGATTCAACTGTCACAGGTAAATTTGAAGAGCTTAAACGTTTCCTCTTTGAATTAAATTTGCAGCATATTGACATCTTGAAATACCTATGTAATACAGTGGATTATAGTTCGGAGGCAAAACAGGAAACTAAAATCTTTCAAGTTCTTAAATAGCAGAAAATGTTAATTGCAAAGGAAATTTCTACTTATGTTCAGGGTCAAACAACTGTTCCTTATTTCCTCTGTATTTTGCTTTCTGCTTTTAAGACTTCTGTGTCTTTGTTGTGTAATTGCAACCAAATGTTCCTTTTCCTGACTTTTGAAAGCTCAGGCCTGAGAGGCTGTGCGAGTGAGGGGCACTGTCTTCCTTTGGCCTTTTCATCTCTGGTTAATAAAGATTAAGGCTAAAATGTCATCTTAAGCTTCATAGCTGTCTTGAGGTTTTAGTTTCTAAACGTGTGGACTTCCTATGACACTCAGTTTGCAGCACTTGGGACCCAAATGGGTCCATCAAGGAGCTGTGACTGTAGCTCAGAGTTTTCTAGTCTATACCTAGTCAATCAGTCTGTCTGTGTCTGTCTGTCTGTGTGTGTCTCTCTCTTAAAGCTACATCTGTGCCCCCTTAACCGAAATATGAAGGCATGCTTATTACAGATGCTGAAGTCAGCAATTAGCAATAGCAATTGATTGTAGACACAAAGCAGTCTTGCCCTCTGATTGTTCACAGAAGATACAAATCGAAGCATAATGTTGCAGATACCATCCAGCACAGAGGTTTTGGAAGTGTAGGCTGCTCAGAGGGCATTGTAAATGTAAATAATGTAATGGAGTATTGTCTGGAATAACTCCCTTCAGTCAACAGTCCCAGATCATATAACTTTCTTACAGGGACTTCATCATCAGTAAGACTGGGATTCATAGATGCTTCTTACTCTCTCTTCTCTCTCTTTGCTTTTATCTTCATAGTTTTGAATCATTTCCCCTCCGTATTGTTGTGTTTCAAACCTTAAGCTTGTCTTACCCTATTTTATTGCCAAAAAAAATCTTTAACTCATTTTTCTCACTTATCTATTGCAGGTATTGCTTCAAGAGCCATTAAGCCAACATTAGGCATCATTGATCCTTTACATACACTGTCCATGCCTGAGCGAATTGTGGCCAACAGTGGCTTTGATGTTCTTTGGTGAGTTTTCTTTATAGGCTGCTACTTGAATTTATTGCAATTTTGTATTTCTACTATGATGACTGTAGAGAAAACAGATGTTAGGAGCAGAACAGGATAGTCTTTTCTTTCTCTCTTTTCTGTTCTTGTTAAGGTGATCTCTGTTAAACGTTTCTCTTACTTAATTTCACTACCTCCCTCAAAATGTATGGAAACAAAACAGAAATTTTAATGTTTTTGTGGTGCATTGGACAAACTATTTGCTTCCAGGATGGTTGTTGGCAGGAAGAGAGTCCACGTGTCCCTTTTTAAGAGATCAAGTAGATGATTAATCGCAATTACAGAATCATAGAATGATCTGGGGTTGGAAGGGACCTCTGGAGACCATCCAGTCCAGACCCCGCCCCCACCAGAGCAGGTTGCACAGGAACTTGTCCAGGTGGGTTTTGAACATCTCCAGACACAAAAAGACTCCACCACCTCTCTGGGCAGCCTGTTCCAAGGCTCTACCACCCTCACAGGAAAGAAGTTCCTCTTCATGTTCAGATGGAACTTTCTGTGTTCCAGTTTGTGCCTGTTCCCTCTCATCCTGTCACTGGGCACCACTGAAAAAATACTGACCCCACCTTCTTGACACTCACCCTTTATTTATTGGCGTTGATCAGATCCCCCCTCAGTTTTCCCTTCTCCAGACTAAAAAGACCCAGGTTGCTCAGCCTCTCCTCCTAAGAGAGATGTTCCAGGCCCCTCATCATCTTTGTAGCCCTTTGCTGCACCCTCTCCAGCAGTTCCCTGACCTTCTTGAACTGAGGATCCTGGAGCTGGACACAGTACTCCAGAGTAGAGGGGGAGGATGACCTCCCCTGACATGCTTACCCCTGTGTTTATCATGTCTCATGAACATGGCAGGGAATAGAGAACAAGGATTTTCCAATAAAAGCCATGATGGGTCAACAAAAATTTGTGAAGGCTTGTGGAAAGCTGGCAGGTCTTAGCCCAGTTGTCACCCTCTTCAGAACCTCTTTCATTATGTACTTTTCACTTGGCACAATCTTTTCTTGTTCTTAAACCTACAGCTGTTAACTGCACAAAATGCATGGAGGTTTCTATTCAGAGGGACAGAGCTTATTTTGCTTCTGGGCATTGTGTATCTTAAACTAATAGATGTATAATGAAGCTGTGTGATTTCTTGAGCTTGGTGAAGTGTTCCGAGCTGCGATGGCTGTAATGGAATTGAGGCATTTGTTCATAAATAACAACAGTTCTGTACATCTAAATGTGGCGACGTAGGCAGTGCCCCTTCTTTATGTAGCCACATTCACGAGTATCTGGGAGATTGGACAGTGGGCACTTCCGCCGAGCTTAAGCATCATAATCCTTATTTTTTAAAGGTTGATAATTTAAAAAGAAAGGTGGCTTACAAAGCTTCCAGTGCTAAAGCCACTTAGGGTTCCTGTCCTACCGACACGAAACGCACCCGTTGCAGATGCACAGCGCTCCTCAATGAAAAGCATTAACACCCCAAGGTCCAACCTTACTTTAAGCAGGGTGTGAGCGGATGGATTGTGATTTTCTCTCTCTCTGTGGGAGGGTGAAGCCCTTTGGAGGTGCTGGCCCAGCCTTCTCCCAGTTGTCTATGAGACTGTATTTCCATTTTTGTTAAACACCAGAAGTAAATAAGAAGAACCTGCATTCAGAGGGCAGTGGGGGGAGTAAAAGGGAGCTCTCCCACTTAAATAATTCATTATTTTTTTTTTTAATTTTTCTTTTAGCCACGCTCTAGAATCATACACTGCTCTTCCTTACAACATGCGCAGCCCCTGCCCTTCAAATCCAATCCACCGACCAGCTTACCAAGGCAGCAACCCCATCAGTGATGTCTGGGCTCTTCATGCTCTGCGCATTGTGGCTAAATATTTGAAAAGGTAATAGGTTTAACAGCCACCTCCTTCGCAGCACGGGCAGTCTTAGGCACACAAAAAGAGGTGCTTAGAGGAACTTGAATTTTAGGCTAAAATAAGGCAAAAAGGTTTTCAAATGAAAATGAAATTGAAAGCAGAATTAGGATTACTAGCTTGTTTTGAGGAGGTAGCTTTTTAATGCCTCTGTGAATCTATTTTATGAGTCTTCAGTGAAAACTGTTTTAAGCTGCTCAGTTAATATGGGAGCAGCATTCACATAGGTTTTTTCAAGAATCCTCTTTCTATGACACTGTAAGGCAATACATAACAAACTGAAGAAAATACTGCTGGTGTAGTATCCGTGACCTTCAGTGAAAATTAAGATACTTGTAAGTCCATCGAGAAGGTAACCACGTGCACTTACAAATGTGCAAAATTATGCATTTACTGAAAACTAGTTCATACTTAAAGACTTTCAATTTAGATTAAGTTTTGTCTTAACTGGGAGTTGGTTTTGATCCCTTCCAACAAAGTTTAAGCCTGGGTACAGCTTTTGTGTACCATGTGCTCTCCCATTAAAGAGCAGTGTGGGGTTTTTTGTAAGAGACTTTTCACAGTACCTGGCTGGTCAAAGTAGTGGTTTATTGTTCCTGCAGAATCTACCCATGAGACCTTTTTCTCTGTGTTGTCAAACCACACAACCAATCTAATGCCTAGGAAGAGAAGGAGAAGGAGCCTTGTCTTCTTCCCACACAGGTGGTAGGGTCCAGACCACCACCTAATGAGATGGTAAGAAAGCTGGAGTGATCTTGGAGCCGTACATAGGATTGCCAAAGCTCCTAAGTAGAATTGTTTAAACCATCTGTGAGGTGAATATGGCTAAATTCACTCTATTTACCCGGCTTTTGGAATAGTGAAAGGAAACTTGCCCCTCACTGAACCCATTTGATCTATTTGCTGACCCAGAGGGAGGATTGTTCTGTGACTGAAGTGTGATTCAATCCTATGTCCAGCATTTTTGTCTCAGCTTAACTTAGAGGCTTTTTTTAATATCTGTCCATAAAGAAACCCTCTCTCCCTTCTCCATCCTGAATTGCCAATTAGTTTGTGAATTCATTGGTACTGTTGTCTCCACGGTGCACAGAGCCATCAGAGACCCCGAAGACCGTGAAGCCAGAGCCAACATGCACCTCGCAAGTGCTTTCGCTGGTATTGGCTTTGGCAATGCTGGTGTTCATCTCTGGTGAGTACAGAGAAGTGTTTAACCCCTTCTGAGGTCAGCTTCTAGCTAGTGTTTGCTTCAGATTGTCAAAGACATCGCTGCCTTTGTTGAATATGTTGTAGCCTGGTCTGTGATGCAGGGGGAGACGTGTGTTGAGAGAAATTGATGGGTTCTTGGCAGCTATTTGTACAAGGATTGTATATTCTGGCCTGTGATTCTCAAATCCAGCCCTGTGAAAATTACTAAACATGGATTTCTTTACCTTCCTTGGTAGTAAAAACCATAGTTAGAAAAACAAACAAACACAAAAATCCCAACAACCCACCATCAATAGCATTTAAAATGTTGAATTTCAGGCCAGCTGTTCTGCCCTGAGGCAGCCATCGGGTGCCATTCCTGACCTGACGCAATCGTCTGTAAGTCTGTCTGCGGGGCAGGCCTTCAGCAGGCTGAAATCAGCTGTAAATAATCTCACAGGGCAGTGTAGCTTCGTATGGGTGAAAATCTGAGAGAGGCAAAGCCTCAGCCTGAACTGCGTGGAGAAGTTACTAGCAGTCATCCTCTTCAGAGACCTTCCTTTCATTCCTTTTGTTTGAGCAAATCCAGTCTTTAATTATACTTTAAAATTAATGTTTGTTTTTCTCAGGCGGTGTGATCAGGTAGGGATGAAGATGATGCTATTTTTGGTGTAGCTGCCTCACTTCAGCAGCTGGGTATCTTTTGGGCCGGTCAGTGGAGAAATATAACTTCACACTCACAAAGTAAGGAGCTGTTGGTTTGTTACAGCTGGGTCCCTAAGGTGCAGAGGGGCGAGGGTTGTCTCTACCTAATATCCACACCACGGCTGTACCTTAAATACCTTTGGGGTGTCTGTACCTAAGAGACTTTCATACAGAAGACTGACCGCACGAGGGACTGCACACAACTTTTCCGGATGCCAGGAATGCTGCTCTGACAACTTTCTCTCTACTCTCTGTTCCAGCCATGGAATGTCTTACCCTATTTCTGGCTTGGTGAAAAGTTATAAACCGAAGGATTATAATGTGGATCACTCTTTAGTGGTAAAACTTGGTTTATCTTTTCGTATTACATGTTACAGTTCTTTGTTATCTCACATGAATGAGCACATTGAAGCTGATGTGATTTTACTCTTTTCTTCTTTTTTTTTTCCTTTTTTCCTTTTCTTTTCATGTTTTTTCCCCAGCCACATGGCCTTTCTGTGGTGCTGACATCCCCGGCAGTGTTTGCTTTCACAGCACAGATACATCCTGAGCGGCACTTGGAAGCTGCAGAAATACTAGGTAGGAATCTCTATGGATACAGCTGACTCATACAAATCAGATTCCTTCCCAAATGTCTTTCTGGGAGCAGGAAAAAAAAAAGAAAAAGTGTACAAACAATTGTAGTTGGTTGTTGCAGGGGTTTAAGTTTAAAAAAACAAGATTCTGGAGTCTGAGTTACACATAACCCAAACTTAGGGAGCATAACGCTAAATTTTGATATTGGATGATGTAGTTAGAGAAGCAAGCTGGAGAAATCTGCTTCTCTTACCCGGAAAACTGGACAGCTGAAATTAACTGCAGATCTGTTACAAATCAGCTGTGATTGGTATCTCTCTTGATGCTTTATGGAGAGCAGTTACTTTAGAGTGATACCGTAAAGCAAACCAGTACTTAGGTGCATCTTAGGTGCTTCCTTTGAGCCAAGGAAGCATTTTGCCTAACAAATTTCTTGCTGTGGCAATGAATTAGGACAGAGTGATGTTCTGAATCAATCCTGCTCTTTCTCTGGGGCACACGACTGTGGGTGTCAGTCTTTCTAACGAGCTTGTTTGCAGGTGTTGGATTTTCTCAGTGGAGGATGCCGAGGGAAAGCAGGGAGTTCTGTGGACACGTCTGTGATGGCTCAGAATTGGGTGAATGTGGCCTTTTCTGCTTCCAGCTGTGACAGCATGGCTCCAAAGTGGGCTAATTTATTTATACCTAACTTCAGGGGTTTTGTCTGCACTAGATTGTGTTGTAGGTAAACCGCTGCTAATAACCACGCTCGCTTATGACCAGTCAGAGCCACGTGCACAGCAGCGTAGGGAGAAAGTGGTTAGGGCAACTCTTCTGTGCTCGGTCCCTTGTATGGCCAGCCTTCTGTCTGCGAGTCACAGCAATCCAGTGACATGTATGGCTTCCTTCTGTAAGTGACCCAAAAGCTCTGTGGGTTTCAAGGAAGAGTGGGACATGATACAGATGATGAAAATGTCACGGCATTTTAAAGAGGATGGGAAATAACGTGGTCAGAAGAAATACACTGGGGAAAATTTCCCTGTGTTTTAGAAAAGCTGGCTGTGAGGTTTGTGCAGCCTTCCTTCGAAGTGTGCAGTCAAAACCAGAACACAGACCTAGCTGGAATCATATACTAAGCTACAAAATGGCTGTATTCTTACAGCAATAGCATACAACTCAGAGTAGACTCAGAAAATATTTATGGAAAACTGGCCAGTACAGCATATCAGAGAATATAACTATGGCTCCTTGATTTTAAAACAAGTGGTTAAAAAGCAGTTCCTTTAGGTTTTGTGGTATCAACTGCTGCCAAAAATTCTGCCTCTAAAAGCTCTGTTAATTTTCTTAATAGAAATTTAAACTATGTTCCTGTCTGCCTTGCTGTAAGGGAACTCTGCTGAAAACATGTCACCTGGAATTGGATTTGTTAATTCCCACTTGGGATGTTTACTTCTGATTCCAGTCCAGAGTCCAACTGCCTACAGTAGCTGATTCAAATCTGTCGTGCTGCCAGATGCAATGAGTAAGAAGGTACTTTATGACACGGCACAGATTACTAAATAGTTATGTTGTGTGTATGTACAGCTGTGAATTAGGGTACAGCCAGAAAAAGCTCAATACCTCCCTGGGTGGATTCTGAAATAGGTGTGCGTGTGGCCTGAAACATTTCTAAGTGCAGCCAAAGGCTGGTGTGTCCTTTAGGTTGAGCAAAAAGAACTGGAACTATAGCAATATTTTAAAACTGTCCTTAGTTACTGTTCTTTTTTGTTCCTCCTCTCTTTCTTTTTGATTTTACAATCTGAAGATGCTGGATTTGTGTCCCAGTTCCCCCTCTACAGCAAAACCCAGGATAAAGTCAGACCGCGCGGCAGAGTCCCAATAGCACGGGACTTTGTACAAGGCTCTGTCATACCTTATTTGTCAATTTTTCCCAGACATTCTCTCCCACAGTCCTGCCAGCATTACTACCCGAATATCTGAGCTCCTCAAATGGCCTTGCTGTTCTCCTGTTCATTTAACACCCTTTGAATGTAACACTGAACTGCCAGAGGATCACAGCAAATATTTTTCCTGTAGCTGTGTTGTGCTCTTACTCATCTCTCCGTTGTGGCCCTTGGACCTAACATAGTTCCAGCGTAACATCATTGAGGTCACACAGAGAACAAATTTAGCTCAGCTCATTTTGAAAAGAAATCATGTGGAGGAATCTGTGTCTTCTATCTGGACATGGGTTTATTAATACTTTTAAATAAGTCCTGGCCATTTGTTGAAGGAGGAGAGGCAAGCTATTCTCTAAGAAATATTGGTGATCTTTCATTTTATACTGATGCTTTCATTAGTGTTCAGTAGATGTTTCAAAGATACTATTTCCTCCTCTACAGTTCTGGCTTATCCTACACAACTCAGCTCATACTCAAATAGCATTAAGTTGAGGATTTGCTTAACCCCTCAGACACTGCCCTGCCATCTCCCTGTTTCTCAGCTTACACGTTCTAGCCCTTTGAATGTGTAATTGAACAGAACAGTCAGTGGTTTCCACGTCCTCTAGATGTCAGCAAACCCAAGGCCCTAAAATAAAGTTAGCATTTGGCACCCTGACCATAAAAAATAAATGCCATTGGCATTCATGTGTTAGCTTCTTTCCTCCCAGCAGTTAGTCAGGCTGAAAAGTGTTTCTCCTTGTAACCACAGAAGGAGAGGAAGTTAACCTCATGTGGCAGTTAGTCTTTCTGGCAGCAGTTACCTGCTTCTCATCTTGTTTTATTTCACCTTTTACCAACTATTTCAACTGTAAAGTGAAGGCTGAATCCTCTTTTTTGCTTCACGTTGCTTTTAGGGCAGTGACTGTTATGTATGGATACGTATTCAGCTGATATCATGATTAAATTAAATCCAGAACAGGCTTCCTCCTCTCCCTCCACCCCACAGTCAAGGCATTATGTCTTATTTTAGGAGCTGACATCCGCACTGCCAGAATCAAAGATGCGGGGTTTATTTTGGCAGACACGCTCCGGAAATTCCTGTTTGATCTGAATGTTGATGATGGCTTAGCTGCAATCGGTTATTCTAAAGCAGACATCCCAGCATTAGTCAAAGGCACTCTGCCTCAGGTAAGACAGAAAACGAACCAGTTTTTTGTGTCAGATAAAAAGAACAGGTATTTGAGAGAACAGGAGGGTTTCTTTTCAGCAAATGTTATTTCTAGGCCTACGTGAAAACAGTTAAAACGGAGAAAATGGTGGATAGTCAACTGCATTTTGTGTCTCTGCACAGGTTAGGTTCTTCTTGTCAGTGAGATGGAGTGCATGCTGCAGCCTGTTCTTCACAGGGATTCAGAAGGAATGGTTAAGGGTTGGGTTGGCTTTGGTGTGGTTCTTTTTTTAAACATCACACTTTTTAAAAAAGAGGATGTTTTTCATAGACCTTTGATTTTTGTAGAAGATACTGCATTTTCATAACGATCTCTGTTAATTATGTATGCAGGATGGGTGATAGATAAGGCCTTAATAGCAAGTGCTATCTGGTAAGAATGATCAAGCTCATTTTGCATTAAGCTTTTCCATATTTAAAAGTTGCATTTTTCTTCCCAGATGGCTTTTTGTTCCACTGACCCCCATCAGAATTTGAAATAAGGTCCCCTGGGATAATGTAGATTAAACTTGTAATACCCTTTATTGCTTCAGTGCTCACAAAGACACTGCAAAGAGCAACACACCACTCCAAAAGCAAAATCCAATGTCTTCCTTGTAAAAAGACAGATTGATTCGTATGCTATGGAGTGTTCTGGCTACTTAGGATTTATTTTGACCAAGTAGAATGGGAAATAAGCACTATGGAGAAAATGGAGATTTTGTAGGCTGAAAGGTTACCCCCTTTTTACAGCAGTACCTCTTACTATGTCTGGTTCTCATTCATAAATCTCAGAGCAACTTACAACAGAGTGTAAATATTCATATTTCTGTTTTATACCTGAGAAAAGGGCACAAAGGTGCAACTACTTAGGATCACACACAGGAGAGCAGTGGCAAAACCAGGAAGAAAACTAAGGTCTCTGAGCACCCATCAAATAGGTTATGCATGTAGATTGTTTGGGGGTATTATGGAGGTTTATTTTGATAAATATGTTCCTTTAAAACAGTTGGGTTTGGGTCATCACAAGCATAACATCTCATTGAAGGCATGTTTTGCCTAGGTGGGGGGAGGGAGAAGGTTCTCCACCAAAAGATGTCAAAGTGGTTTTTTTGTTTGTTTGCTGGCTTAGCTCAAATTGATTTTTAATTCATTTACTGTCGTCTCACGGCATTCCTGATTAATTGTGCTGTGTAAAATGAGATGACCTAATAGGTTCTCAAACCTCATTTTTGTATATGAGATGTAGCATGATGAAACTGTGTTAGTGTTCCTTAATGGTCCATTATTACCCACGGAAGTAGTCCATCTAGTTTAATCTTTGGTTATTTTTTTTCTTGTCATCTCACAGTAGCTTTTTCTTGGAACACAGCAGTGACCCATTCGCGTTGGCAAGGCAGTGTGGTGCAGTGGTGACACTGATCAGTGTCCAGGGTGTATTCCGCAGCGTGGAAAGGAAAGGGAGCAGGAAAACAAACCTAATCTACTCAAACTGCTAGGATTTGGGGTAGGAACTCTGTTGGGACAAATGGTTATGCTTGAAGTTTGCAGCAGTGTGCCCAGGTGGCCAAGAAGGTCAACGGCATCCTGGCCTGTATCAGGAACACTGTGGCCTGCAGGACCAAGGAAATGACCATCCCTCTGTACTAGGCACTGGTGAGGCCCCCACCTCGAGTGCTGTGTCCAGTTTTGGGCCCCACACAACAAGAAAGACATTGAGGTGCTGGAGCATCCAATGAAATGCTACAGTCTGTCAGGATTGATCTTCTCCTTTCACCCTACGTGGCTTTATACATAACTCTGCCACCTCGGTGCACAGGGCTGCAAAACTGTAATTTGGCATCCTAATGGCAATCTGAAGAATTGACTGAGAACTTGAGCACTGAGTTAGAATCACAGGGTCATGGAATTGCCTGGGTTGGGATGAACCTTTCAGATCCTCAAGTCCAACTGTCACCTAACGCTGACAAAACCCATCACTAAACCATGTCACTGAGCACTGTGTCAACCCGTCTTTTAAATACCTCCAGGGATGGTGCCTCAACCCTTTCCCTGGGCAGCCCCTTCCAATGTGCAATAACCCTTTCCGTGGAAAACTTTTTCCTCATATCCAATCTGAACTTCTCCTGGTGCAACTTGAGGCCGTTTCCTCTTGTCCTGTGGCTTGGGAGAAGAGTTGTTAAGTTTTGCATATTGTGAGTTTGAAAAGAACATCAAGCTTTTCCCCTAGTGCTGCTTGAGTTTTCCATATGGTTTAAAAAGTGCTTAGAAGAATCTTTGCCTTTTCTTTGGCCAGGTCTGTGAGGGTAGCAGCACTGGTCAGGGATGGGGAAAGAGGTTATCATGGAATCATTGGATGGTTTAGGTTGGAAGGGACCTTCAAGATCATCACGTTAAGAGTCGTCTAGATGTGGTGTTGGGAGATATGGTGTAGGGGAGGAATTTGTAGAATAGGGCTGATGGTTGGACTCAATGATCCCAAGGGTCTCTTCCAACCTGAATGATTCTATGATTCTAAGTTCCAGCCCCCCTACCCTGGGCAGGGGCACCTCCCACCAGACCAGGTTGCTCAAAGCCCCATCCAGCCTGGCCTTGAACCCCTCCAGGGATGGGGCAGCCACAGCTTCTCTGGGCAACCTCTTCCAGTGCCTCACCACCCTCACAGCAAAGAATTTCTTCCTGAGATCTCATCTAAATCTCCCCTCTTTCAGCTTAAAACCATTACGCCTTGTTCTGTCACTACACTCCTTGACAAAGAGTCCCTCTGCAGCTCTCCTTTAGGTACTGGAAGGCTATGAGATACACTATTTTGCCCTAGTGCTGCTTGAATTTTCCATTTGGTGTGAAAAGTGCTTAAAAGAATCTGCCTTGCCTTTGGCCGGATCTGTGAGCGTGGCAGCAGTGGTCAGGGGTGGGGAAAGAGGTATTTGGTTGCTGCTGCTGCACCCGTAACACTTCCCCGTGTCGGTAAAGTTACGCACGCAAAGCTTCGCTTCTCAGACTCATGGTGATTACGAGCTGTGAATATCTCACAGCTGACTTCCTCAGCACGCTTGGCCGGTATTTCACATGTCAACTTCACACGCGGTGGCCTCTCGCTGTGTAACCACATCCAGCCTGTCCGCAAATGGCAGCCCCACGGGTTGAAAGGGAAGAGGAGCGGTCGCAGCATCCAGCTGCAGCCAGCGGCTTGTGGGCGTCCTGAGGGTCTCTGGCCTGAGCCTCCCCCCTCACTCTGAGGCAGAGGGCTGGAGGAGCCCCTTCCCCAGCATCCCACTCCCTGCATGAGGCAAGGCCTCTAGCAAATGACATCCACTGTCCCCCATGTGGAAAAGGGGCAGGGGGGGACGAATTGAGAGCTTTTACTGGATCTGAGGGAGGTGTCGAAACAGGCAGTGGCAGAATCATAGAATCATCTGGGCCAGAAGGGACCTTCAAAGGTCATCTAGTCCGACCACCCCGCAGTCAGCAGGGACACCCCCAACTAGACCAGGTTGCCCAGGGCCTCCTTGAGTCTCACCTTGAATATCTCCAGGGAAGGTCCCTCAACCACCTCCCTGGGCAACCTGTTCCAGTGTTCAACCACTCTCATAGTAAAGAACCTATTCCTAATATCCAGTCTAAATCTGCTCTTCTCCAGCTTGAAGCCATTGCCCCTTGTCCTGTCACTGCAGGCCTTTGTAAACAGACCCTCCCCAGCTTTCCTGTAGGCCCCTTCAGGTAATGGCAGGCTGCTCTTAGGTCTCCCCGGAGCCTTCTCTTCTCCAGGCTGAACAACCCCAGCTCCCTCAGCCTGTCCTCGTAGCAAAGGTGCTCCAACCCCTTTATCATCTTTGTGGCCTTCCTCTGGACCCGCTCCATCAGGTCCATGTCCTTATCTTGAGGGCTCCAGACCTTCACACAGGACTCCAGGTGAAGTCTCACCAGGGCAGAGCAAAGAGGCAGAATCACTTCTCTGGACCTGCCGCCAACACATCTTTTGATGCAGCCCAGGATGGGATTGACCTTCTGGGCTGCAAGTGCCCACTGCCTGCTCATGGCCAGCTTCTTGTCCACCAGCACCCCCAAGTCCCTTTCCTCAGGGCTGCTTTCTAACACCTCATCGCCTGGTCTGGATTGATGCCGAGGATTGTTCCGGCCCAGGTGCAGAACCTTGCACTTGCTTCCATTGAACCTCATGTGGTTTACTTGAGCCCACCTGTCCAGATCAATACCCTAAACACACTGCTTTCATCTAAAAGATAACACATTCCTAGTGCGGGCCTGGACTCTACCTTTGCAGGTGTTTAACACTCCCCAGTCTTTCAATAAAAGCTTAAAATCATTGAACATTGAAAGGGTAAAAGTACTGAGCAGAGCCCGTAGGAATACGTTCCAGTGAGGCCCTTTCAGCTGAGTGTTTCTGCGGCAACAAGTCCTACACCTCAGCCTCAGCCTCGTGGGGCTTTTCTGAAGTGCCATCCCTGCTGCTGTGGTTGTTTCGCCAAGCAGAGAGGTGAAACAGATTCACTGAGTTTTGTTGCAACGCCCAAAATTTCTGCCGAATCACCATCCAAATGAAGACCAACCACAGCTATTTCGTAGCCTGATTCCGAGGTTGTTTATTAAGCAGTTTCACTCCTGTCTCTTTTTTGGACTCTTGAGTTGCAGGCACCATGTGCTCTTCCCACCTGCGGCAGTTCTGGCCTTTGAGATACGTTATATTTTGAAAATCTTGGTCCCTAAATATTTACCTCCTGGTTCTAGTGTTGGCAAATGAATTTTAAAATGGGCTGTATTCCCAGGGTACCCTCCATCACCGCACTGACATCTGTGACTGACAAGACCTGTGTTTGAAGTACTTGACTTTGTAACTGAACTCCATTTTTAATATTATAGAATCAGAATCATAGAATTGTCTAGATTGGAAGGGACCTTTCAGATCATCGAGTCCAACCGTCAACCTGATAAAAAACAACCCACCACTAAACCATGTCCCCAAGTGCTGTGTCAGCCCATCTTTTGAATACCTCCAGGGAGGTATTAAACCCTCAACCCCTTCCCTGGGCAGCCCATTCCAATGTGCAATAACCCTTTCTGTGTAAAAATCCTTCCTAATATCCAACCTGAACCTCCCCTTGTGCAACTTGAGGCCATTTCCTCTTGTCCCATCACCTGTGACTTGGGACAAGAGACCAACCCCCCCTGGCTACACTCTCCTTTCAGGGAGTTGTAGAGAGTGAGAAGGTCTCCTCTCAGCCTCCTTTTCTCCAGGCTGAACACCCCCAGCTCCCTCAGCTGCTCCTCAACAAGACTCATTCTCCAGACCCCTCACCAGCTCCGCTGTCCTTCTCTGGACCTGCTCCAGCACCTCAATGTCTTTTTTGTGGTGAGGGGCCCCAAACTGGATACAGCACTCAAGATGGGGCCTCACCAGTGCCCAGGACAGGGGGACGATCGCTCCCCAAGTCCTACTCGTCACGCTGTTCTGATACAGACCAGGATGCTGTTGGCCTTCTTGGCCTCTATTTAATTATAGGCAATTTTAACTAATATATTCTTGAAAGTACTGTACAGCTGATGATGCTTCAACCTTAATTACTTGATTACTTATTTGCAGAACCTTGTTATTCTCTCTGAAGGACGTTAGTACAAAGGCACATAGTTCGGCTACTGTTTGAATAATTCTTTTGGCAACCTTCTGTAATCTAGTTTTTCTTCAATCTTGCAGGAGAGAGTGACTAAACTGTCACCACGTCCCCAGACAGAAGAAGACTTGTCTGCCCTCTTCGAGGCTTCCATGAAGCTTTATTAGCTTAAATATTTTGTTCTGAAAAGCGCTCTCTATTCTAACACAAAGGTAATTTCTTAGAGATATGGGGCTGAGTTTGTTTAGAGGATGGAAGCACTTGGATACTTTTGACTTCCATTCCATTGTATGCCGCTAAAAGGTCGAGTAAATTCATCTTTAACTAAATAGTGCTTTGAAGTGAAAGCTTGACTGTGGGTTTTTCTTGCTTAGGAATCAGTGATACTCACTATCATAAATGTTGGAGCAGATTTCTCTACTGAAGGCTTTCTTGCGCTTGAGAGGTGGTCAAAGGTGGAAAAACTTTTGAAGGGGTATTCCAAACCATTTTGCAAATGATGATTTTCATTTAAATTGCTTTAAGAAGTCATGCTATTTAAGAAATAACCAAGATCATTTTTAATTACAGAGGAGGAGTTCCTCTGCAGAAAATAGCAGCTTATTGTATTCTGTTCCAGTTTAGCATCTTTTTACCATCCAGTTTCACTAAGAAGGCTATTGAACTGGGGTGCTTTTTTTGTTTGGTTAAAAAACACCCTACACGCTTTGTACATGTTCAGAATGTGCTTCCTGAAAGCTTGCTTTGGGTTAAAATTCTGACATGTGGTTGTCAGGTGTTTATCTTTCCTTTTAAAATCTATATGAAGCGTTCGGAGGGGGAGCAAAACTAGAGTAAAGTACGGTCACCTGCTCAACAGGAACCTTGTAACGGCGTGACATTATCCATCGTGGTGATTTTTTTGTCTCTGGGGAGGCAATAGCTCCCTTTTCCTGCTGTCTTCTACGGAAAGAAGCTATCGACTGGCTCTTCCTTCTCTGTGAAGCAATTTTGCTGCTGCTGAAGGAAGCGGCGCGCTGCGGTTGGGTATTAAAGAGTGGTGGTGTGGCGTATAGCTGCCCAGTGCCCCGCTGGGTGAGCACTGGTTCAACCTGGGGATGAGGGTGCACATTCAGAGCAATCAACCAGCTGGTTGTCTGTCAAGCGAGAAAGGGAAGTGGCAAAGGGAGAAATGAAACTAAAATTTTAATGCTATTTTTCTCTTTTTTAAAAAAGTGCACACGGTTGGGTGTACAGTTCATTTAAATGTTTATTTAAATCAGGTTCTGCTTCTTGTTGGACCCATTCAGCATGTGACTTGTGCAGCTACCACAGCACAAGACAAACCCGAGAAGAGCCCCACAACCTCTGCTGGGCTTTTTTCTGTCTGCCAGGGAGGGAGCACTTTTCAGTCCCCCTCTTGAAGCAGAAACCTCTGTCCTTACCCCTTGGCATTCTTGGGTTAGTCTGATAAAGCTAGTGCTCTCCTGAGATGACAGGACAGATGTGTGCTGGATATTGAGGTGGGATCTCGTTTAATGCTCAGTTAAAATAGGTGGATGGATACTGGTTGAAGACTGGAGATGTTGGTTTTAGCCACAGAATGGGTTTCGTGGCTGTAGGGACTGCGCTGCCTGTGTGCCTCCGCCTGGGCTGGGACACAACGTTTGACTTTCATGTCCTTCTGAATCTTGTCCTTCGCTGAAATTGCCAACAAGAATCTCTGTTACAAAAGCTGACGTTGTAACAGCAACATATATATATATATTTATATATAAAAAATAATGCCCAGCTTATCCAGACTCTGGTTTTTTAATAGGTTTTAGAGAGGTATAAGTGGTAGCTTTTCATCCACAGCAGAAGAATGGTTTGAAGAGGCTTTGGGGGCTCCTGGGCCAGCAGGAGTTACCTTGTTTGTGGGTTTTGCTGTGGATGTCGACCTGCTGCTTCTCTTCCCTGGTCCTGTTATTCTCTCAAGTTCTGTGCGGGCGAACACACAGCGAAGCCCTGGCCCATCTGGTTGCTCACTCAGTCCATCCACAGTGATGGGGTTGGCTTTGGGGACCAGGTGTGAACAAGGGCATGCCTAGTGCTGGGGAAAATAGTTTTAGCAGCGGGTATAGTTTTACCTGGACTACAAAATGAAAATCCCACACACCTTTCAAGGCACTGGGAGCTCGCAGGGTTGCTGCCTGGCCTCAGTAGAAGTTGGGGCAGCCGGTACGATGGCCTGGCCCCTTTTTTCCCTTGCCTCTTCCCATTCCACTGCTGATTTTCCCAGCAGTTAAAGCAAAAAGAGAATGAAGCAAAAAATAATGTAACCAACGTGCCTAAATCTGCAAAAAAAAACCTCGCCATCATCCTGTAGGGATAAACTTGGAAGAAACCACAGGTAGGTTGGTGCGAGTGCTCTCTGCTCCTTGTATCATCTTCACTTTAAGGCAGTGCGGGGTTGGCTGATGGGTGCTAAAAGTCCAGGCCCATCCTTCACCGGAGACACCTACACGTGCATAGCAAACGGGGAACTGGTAAAGAACCTGCTGTGTGTGCAGGCATAAGTGTTCAGTTGCTTACAGCTGAGACACTCAGCCTGAATATATCACATGGCTACACAGAATCAGAATTGCCTGGGTTGGAGGGGACCTTTCAGACCATTGAGTCCAACCGTCAACCTAACACTGACAAAAAACATCACTAAACCATACCTGTAAGCACTATGTCTGCCCATCTTTTAAATACTTCCAGGGATGGTGACTCCACTGCTTCCCTGGGCAGCCTCTTCCAATGTTTGATAACCCTTTCAGTGTAAAAATTGTTCCTAATCCCCAATCTGAACCTCCCCTGGCACAACTTGCAGCCATATCCTCTTGTCCTGTTGTCTCTGNCTTTTCTGCCAGGCAGCTCCAGCCACTCGTCCCCAGGCCTGCATGGGGTTGTTGTGACCCAAGTGCAGGACCCAGCACTTGGACTTGTTGAACCCATCATCCCATTGGCCTTCACCCATCAATCCAGCCTCTCCAGATCCCTCTGTAGAGCCTTCCTGCCCTCCAGCAGGTCAACAGAGTATAAAAAATTGAACAGCTAAGATCTAGGATTCTACCTCTCTTTGGCTGACCAAGTCAAAAGGATATAGAAATGTCAGGCATCAGGGGAACATCTAGGGTGAGAATATGCATTTTACAAAACACTGAGAACCTAAAGGATGTAGAAACCAAAACCATGTAGTTACTAAGGAGAAGGTGCCACCACTTCTATTGCAAACCCCCCAAAAATCTTTCATGTTACCTTGTGGCTTTCCCTGACCCAGACTTAACCTCTGCACAATACGTGCCTTGTAGTGGACAGAGGAACTGAACACATTGCAGCCAGAACTGAATTAATAAAGTGTTTAAGTGTAAAAGCTAACAGGACAGAGGGAAAGGACAAGTAAAGATCATCAGTGCTGTGAAAATCAAAGATCTCAGAGGCTGCATGACTTGAAAAGGACTGACCTCTATGTAGCTTGTGAGCTTGAAAATCCTCTCCTATGTATTTGCAGCATTAATTCCTCTTGTTATCTGAGGTGATCTACTTTAATCAGATTCCTAGAAACAAGTCAAGTACATAAAGCAGAAGATCTTTGACACCCCTGCTGGCAGCATCAGTAGAGAGGCCAAAGACCAAACCACCAGGGAGACAAGAAAACCCATTTAATCTCTCCAAAACCCATTTTAGAGTAATTGGCGTCAGAGGGAGTCCCCCCATTTCCCCTTCCACGCTCGTAGCTTTACCGTCACACAAAAACTACCTGAAAAGCCTCACACTTCCAAGACACAGCAATTCCATACTGGTGCTCCTGCTCTGTCCAAAAACCTCCTCTGTGAGGGTACCATCTCCTGTGCTATCCTTCTGCCTCACACAGGCACTGGATCAAAATGGGGGACTCCTAAATTTGATCCTGCTTCTGTGCCTGCAGTGCAGCTTCTCCTCCTTCCTAATCCCATGTCCTACGTTTCTAGCAGGAGGGTCTCTGAGTGCCAATAATGATGGTCCTTGCTTTTAATTTAATCTCATTTTCTCACAGAATTTAAGCCAGAGGAGGCAATGCCATCTGATGCCTGCCAGAGACCTTCGTCCTGCGGAGCCTGTGTGTTGCATGCGACAAAAGGAGCTCGATGGCTGCTTGAGGACACGCTAGAGACAAGTAAGGTGACAGCTGAGGTTGCCTCATTCTTTAGACTTATCCGTGGGAGAAATCCTAAGCAGTTTGTGCCTGGTGACCCCAGCAGTGGATTTTCCTCCCTGCAGTGTAGGACATGGTAATGCAGTTGCAGCAAGAGGGCTGCTGCAGCACAAATCCAGTGACCACAGGAAAAGCTTTAATTAATGTGCTTGTTTGTCCGAAAATGGTTATATTCACATCAGAAGCCGATAGTCAAAATAATCTTTAAAAAGTTTTAAGGGAAAAGACTTGGGAGTGAAAAAGTCCCACCCAAACATTACTGTACTTTGTCACGGGAATAAAGACCTCGCTGATCAATTAGCTTGAAAAAATGAATAAATTAAGTTTGGCATCTTAATAAGCTGTTGTTGCCGCAGCCCAATTTGGACATATCGCTCCTTTGTTGACATTTTTAATGCTGCCAGTGGATTACCAGAACATGACCAGTGTATGGAAGCTCGTTAAGCCTCCACGTGCTCAGCCTGGCCCGAGTTTTACTGCTGGCTGGGTGCAATCCCTGCTGCTGGCACAAGCTCTGTGGGACTTGAACCTTGCAGCGCTGGGCATTGTGCTTCCCGCTAATCGTTGTGTAGACTTACTCAAGTGTGTTTTACAAGCTTAGGGCAAATTTGTGAACGTCCAAGTATCTATATGTAACTTTTTTTTTAAGAGGAGCCAACCAGGCTTGTTCTCTTTTTCTTTTTTTTTTTTGTTTTTTAATCTCAGAACCCTGCAGTATCCTTCTGGAAGTAGCGGGGGGATGCTTTCAGCCTGGCTTCCAGGTCTGGCTGGTATTTCCTTTCCTGATTAGCAGAGAAATCTGTGCACAAGCCCTTTCCAACTGCACAACACTTGGCTCCCTCTCTCCTGGGCCCTTAGAGTGAATTTAAAGTTCAAAATGTTTTTCAATTCTTCGATCATCTTCTTCCCATTTAGGTAAAATCCATCACAGCCAGATGCAAATTAAAATGTTACTTTTGAAAATTCTTCACTTATTCAGGGACCTTTCAGCTGAGCAGCGCTACTTTAATTTTGAACTCGTTCTGCAGTCATGTAAGAATGAGGTGAAGTTGCTGATAGCGTATCTGTCTCTCTCTGCCTTTCATGTAGAGGAGAATAACAGACCAGGTATGATGAGCTCACTTTATATTTTTCATTTGCTGTTGCTTTTACTTTTCAGTCACTGGCAGTTGCGTTTCTGTGGCCCTAAAAGGAGAAAAAGTGCTTCTCTCTCCGAAACACACCGCTTGCGTCGCATCACGCAGAAGCATCCCCAGAGCAAGTGGCTGCAGCCTGCACGTGCAGTTTTATCCCATCTGATTTTGAAATGGCTAATTGTGCCTACCTCTGAGTTTGTGATCCTATTCCAAAAATACCTGTGGTTTATCCTTATCATATTGCCCAGCTAAGGGTAAGAAATAGGCTCAAGTGGCTCAGTGCAGATTAGACTCGCCTCTGACGCAACAGGGTACCAGATCCAGGGAGAAGCCAGAGACTTGCCTTGGGAAATGCTCTGTCCTCAGGAGGCCAGGGAAACCCTTGGCAATATCCCTTGCCTAAGCAGAGAGTACCAGGATGCTTCCCACCAACTTCACCTAAAGAACACTGCTCTGGAAAGGCATTAATTAGTTTATAAAAGCCAGGATAAATAAGGTTTCTGGTACTTCTCTTAAATCACTCAGAAGCTTTAATTACATTTTTTGTAACCATAATTCAAATTTGGTTTTATTGAATTCCTTTTGAGCTTACCAACTCTGGTGTGTTTGGTAAACAGGACAAATATATACACTTGTTTCTTCCAAATGTGAACAGATCCAGCCCATGGGACAAGCACCCTCGCTGCCTCCCCAGATGGACATTTTGCCAAGTTATGGGGGTTTCTGCCATATTGACAAGATTCACTGATCCTTATTCTGTTTTCAGCAGTTGTTTTGACCTCGGCCTCAGCAAATGTCTTTTCCTCTTTTCCACCTCTCCCTCCTTTCTGCCTACATTCCTAAAAATCAAAAACCTTCCCTCTCCCAGACCTGCAGTTCAGGTCAGATGGATGTTTTATCAGACACCATATGTTTACTCTGGTGTCCTGAGCTCTCCTCTTCCTCCTCCTCCTCAGTTGTCCCCATTCACCTTTGGTTGCCAAGTTCTTACACCAACAAATGTTTTGATCCTTTACTGACAACACGGGGAGTTCAGATGCCTTCAGTCAAAGCTATACTTGGGTGCAAAAACATTTTTTGTGTCTTCTCGTGGCTGCTGTGACACCACATGAATTGTATTTATAGCTTATTAATTGTGTTTAACAGTCAGGAAAAATTTGAGCCCAGTTTCTTGATATTTTATGCAATTTGGGTAACAAAAAAAATTATTCATAGGGTCAATAAATGTTTGGTTTCCTTCTTCCACCACAGACTGGACTCTTGCTGGGTCAGTAGGGAGCCAGAGGGAGATACTATGTGAATCGGTCTGATGTGGCTCTGCAAGATGTGCCTCGGTTGGACGTTGCGGAGAGTATGTTCCTCAAGTCTAAAATTACTGTCCTGCTGTTCTTCAGCAGATTCCGTGCTTTACAGCACACTTCTTTGGCAGGTATTATCACATCTATTTTGTAGTTAGATAAACCAAGACATTTGTCCAAAATAGCTCACAATAAAAAAAAAACAGTAGCTCAGTATGTGCAATCCTTCTCTTGCAGCCACGTTAAGATTTCCTGCATAAACCCTGGGCATTCATTAAGTTACTCTTGGAGTACCTGAAGGGGCTCCAGGAGCACTAGGGAGGGACTCTTTGTCAGGAAGTGGAGACATAGGACAAGGGGGAATGGTTTTAAACTGAAAGAGGAGAGATTTAGATGAGATCTCAGGAAGAAATTCTTTGCTGTGAGGGTGGTGAGACCCTGGAAGAGGTTGCCCAGAGAAGCTGTGGCTGCCCCATCCCTGGAGGGGTTCAAGGCCAGGCAGGATGGGGCTTGGAGCAACCTGGTCTGGTGGGAGGTGTCCCTGCCCAGGGCAGGGGGGTTGGAATATTTAATATCCCTTCCAACTCTAACCATTCTATGATTCTGTGATTCATAGTGTTTGACTAACCTGTAAGATCTGGGCAGAATGAAGCAGCAAAGTCCCTTTTGTGAACAAGCAAAAATCCACTCCCAGGTGAGACACGTAATATTGACCCTTCCGAGCCCTATTTTTTTGTCTGGAAACAACGTGAGAGCCTTTTGTCATCTCCCTGCAGGGACTGACTCATCCCCAGAGCATCACAGCCCTTGTAAAGACGGGTGTTAAAAGCTGTACCTGCTCAAAACCTAACCTATGCCAGCTGGTGACCGGCTCTCGAGTCTCATTTCAGCTTCCACATCCCCACCACTCCTCAACAGGATGAAATACCCCGTGTTAAATCCTGGCTGTGATTTCACACTATCTTTATGTTATACCTATGGCTGGGAAAACAATGACTCGGATCCAAAAGTGCCTCTTACAGGACTCCAAAGGTGAAATAAAGGCTGGGTTAGATTTTTTTTATAGCTTTTTTCTTTTTTTCTTGAGAGGAAGAGGGGGGGGAGGTGAACTATTCAGTGTTGCTCTTCATTATTTTATTTTTTATCCTTTTGAAAGCTTTACAGCCTCCCTGCGTAACCGCCTCTGCTCCATTCACGGCTGAATGGCCGGAGCGCTGATCTTTTTCTCGGTGGGTAATGGATTTGGTGTGATTGCTTGACACAGGGACAATGGAGGGGATAAACAATTGCGCCCGTGCCCGCGCGGCTCCCCATCTGTTGAGCGTGTGCGCCTTCAGAGGCAGCCGGGCAAAGGGACAGATGAACACGCCAGCCCGGCCTGATGTTAATGGCATCAGTCATATGAGCTGAACATGTGGTGCCATAAATCAAAAGCTAATTGAACTTTCGCTCGATTATATCACGGCGCGGGGGTTTTTTTGGGGGGTTTTTCTGTTTTTTTTCCCAGGACAATGTATGTGTGTGTGTCCCCACACACACACACACCCCAGCCCCTCAAGTGGCTTTGCTGCCCCTAGACAGCAGGAGGCTGCAGCGGGAGGTGACAAGTGATACCGGCTTCTCTTAACTCTGTTTCTGTCTTGAAACACTGACGCCCTTCCGCTCAGCCAAAATTCTTCCAGGCTCGGTATGTGTGTTTGACCAATATTTATTGTTTCAAAGAGGAAAAGTTACACGAATAGGACAGTGACAGCCCATCTTTGCTGGCACTTTCTGTCTGGGACTGTTGGTGGCAGACCTCTATAGGAGAAGACAGCCCTAGTTTTTGTGTTAATTACACACACGTGCTAGTAATGAAGGCTATTCATTAGACTGATATAATTTAATAATCATTATTCACACTCAAAAGTGCTTCTGCTACATCAGTTGCTGGAGACTGTGAGCCAAAATTGATGAGCTTGGGTGTCCATGGCAGCAGTAAGTCACCAGAAGTTGAGGGGGCTGATTTTCATAGACGTGGAAAGGAACAATCTCTGATGGGAGCAGTAAGGAATGAAAAGGTTTGGCAAGAAGAGCCTTTAGTGATGTGCATAAATATGGAATTAGGCTTCAGAAGCATCAAGTCATGTAGGAACCCCTCTATGACTGAGCCACCTGCCCTCCCTCTGCAGCCACTGGAGCGTAGGGGCAGATAGACCTGTGTTCATTCTGCCTGACGTGCCCTTCTTTACTCACCTGCCTTTGAAATTTTACACTGAAGTGCCCAGGATTCAGGTACTAATAGATGAACAGAAAAGACAAAGCACAAAATGCTTTTCTTAATACACCCCGAATCAGCTCCTCATTATATGGGAGGAGCAGACTTCTAATTTTGTTAAAGTACATAAAGTATTAACCCAATTTATTTTAAAAACCCTTGCAGTACTTCTGTTAACATCTATTTGCCTATACCTTGTCTACTTAGAGCAGGCTTTAATTATTTGCCATTTATTGCAGAGGATTCTCCAAACTGGTAAAAGGAGACATAAAATAAAATGCTCCTGTTTGAGCAGTGGCTTAAAGTAACAGCTAAATTAAGTCTTTGCATTAATAGTATTCATAGAAAGGCAGATGGGAGCAGAAAATGTTGCAATGAAGAATATGGAATGAGATGAGATCACAGCATCAGTCTGTCCTTTGTAGATCTGGACAATGATCACAGAGCCAGATTGGATTAGTGAAACCTATTTACCAGAAGTTCAGAGCGGTTGCATGAAGCTGAAAGGCAGTCCAGGAGGGAGAGGAGGAAAATGCACCAGATCTACAGCTGCGGCGACGAGAATTTGGAAGTGTTCACCACCGTGATTTCATCCAAACGTGAGTACCTCAAAGCTGCAAGCGCCGCCGCGGGGCCGAGGTTTGGGTGGACGGGGTGTTTAGCATCAGGGGGATCTCTGAAGGAGGGAAGCTCTTCTCCTCTGCCGCGCCGAGCTCTGCTCGCCGCCCCGGCGCTGGCTGCCTGTCGCCGGAGCTAATCCCCTGGACACTGTGGCAGGGTGAAAAAAAAAAAAACCCCAATCTCTGCGCCGGCAAAATTGGGAGATCTGGAATTCGGTGTGGATGTACCTATGAGGTAATTGCTAAAAGTGACAGCTTGCAACTGGGAGGCTATTCTGCGGTAATAGAAAAGAAAATGAAGTTCTGCGAGCAGTTAGCAGCTCAGATGAACCGGGTGAACTGCGTGAATGTTGGATTTAAGTCTGCTGGCTCAATAAGTGGAACATTTCCAAAGCCATGCCCTGGAAATGAATGCATGATTAACATTAATTGCTTGTAATGAAGAGTAAGGACCGGACAAAGCCCAGTCTGCATTTGATTGAACAAATTAGTTTAAACTCAATAGCTGCTTATTTCAGCAACAAGGAAAAGAAAGCAGGTAAAAGCAGGGAAAACAAATTGTGGGGCCAGATCAGATCTTTTCCTGCAAGCTGCAAGCATGAGCTCTCAGCTGCTTAATTTCAGAGTGTAAGTGGAAATGACAAAGTGAACCGTCACTCTAATTGTTTTCGTTGCCCAAAAGCTGGGCTGTCCACACAAACAGCCTTTTTTGCCGGCAAATCCAGAAACATCATCGGGAAGGATTTGTTCTTCCTGCTCCCGCTCCGGCTCCAGCTCCAGCTCCCTGCAGAAAATCCCATTTGCAGGGGGAGCCCCACTGTTTGTGCTCCTGCCATTGTATTCCTGCACGAGCGGGTCACTTCTGAGCCACTCTTCTTTCAGCAGCTACTTAAGCCTTTGCACGTTTGCTGGTGCTGGGACTTCCCTTTCATGCCTTGCCTTTCTTCAGACCCTGTGAGCCATTTGCCACTCGTGCTGGCAGACGACAGGCAGGGAGCTGGATTGTGGGTGATGGGTACTCTGAAAATATGCAGATTTATTACCTGAGCACATTTATGTGTTGTTTCTTGTGCACCAGCCTGGGTGTATCATTAACAGCACAGCAGCACTTGCTTCTGGTAGAAATCTATAGAAGCTGTGCTCTCTGGTAAAATACACACCGTACCAGAGAGACATGAAGATGATTGCTGGCATCACTAAAAATTCCCTACACTTGAGTGTTTTGCTTGTGAGCAATTGGTCTAGTCCTCACACAATGAAATTCCAGAAGTAAGGGTAATTGCAGCAGCTTCAGAAGCAAGTTATGGCCTATTCCTAGGAAAACAAAACAAAACCAAACAAAACCAACCAACAAAACCCACCTTCATTATGTTTGTCCGGTTTTCATCCCACACTCACCAGGATTTAAAATATAAAACGTGTCCTGCAGGAAGGAGAAGGCAGTTGGGATCCCTGAGGATATCACGCTGTGCAAAGCAGACCATAATCAAACTGACAGCTTAGCACACACTCAGGCTCTATAGGGGCAGATAACTTACTTGTGATGTGCGGTGTGGAAGCACCCCGGGCTGCAGCGGGTCGCTGGCAGGGACTCTGGGCAAGACTCATCCCCTCCTGCTTTACTGTCCCGTGGGCAGAGCATTGGCCAAAACTTCATTTCTAGGCAGCCAGGTCCTACTGCTCAGCGCTTACACCCTCGCTGGGGAAATGAGGGGTGGCTTTTGGACAAAACACAAGCCATCTAGGAAGAGTAATTGTGGTCCCACTGCCGGCTCTGCTTGTTCCAGAGCCCTGGAAAACTTGGTCACTTGTAGTTCCTGCCATCAGAGGAGAAGAGGTTGGCCACAGAAATGAACAGCCTCCAATGAACTCCAGCTGCTTCTGCAGCTTCAAAACTCCTGGAGTTGAATTCTTCACTTTGAGGGTGGCAGAGCCCCAGAACAGGCTGCACAGAGTCTGTGGGGTGGTGGAGTCTCCTTCTCTGGAGATATTCCAAACCCACCTGAACACGTTCTTGTCCAGCCTGCTCTGAGTGACCCTGCTCTGGCAGGAGGTTGGACTAGATGATCTCTGAAGGTCCCCTTCCAACCCTTCCAGCTCTGTGATGCCAAAAATGTGAAGGAGGGCTCACCTGGAGAGTAAGAGTCACCCGTCTGTGGCAGAGGTGCAGAAACATGGGGAAGGCTGTTGCCCTGTGCCCACAGATGACTGTATTGTGTAGCTAGAGCATGGTCTCTGAGATGATATTAAAATGGACTTTCTTTTGGCTTGTTTCAGCTGGAATCCTCCTTAAACCCATTCTTTAGCGCTTAGTGACATGGTTTAGTGATGGTTTTTATCAGAGTGAGGTTGACGCTTGGACCAGATGATCTTGAAGGTCCATTCCAACCTAGACAATTCTATGATTCCCTCCCTCCCTCCACACCATGTCCCCCATGTATTCTTCTCACAGAGGGCTGTTAGAAGCATGTGTAACCTCACCTTCTCTGCCTCCGCTGCACCCTGACCATATTCCTGTTTTTCTGTTTGCAGCATGTAGTCCTGCCCGACGACGAGCCAAAAGTACACAGCACATCCTAACAAAGAGTGTAAGAAAAAATCTCCCTTTCTCTTTTTTTTTTCTTTTTCTTTTTTTTTTTTTTTTAGTTCTAGTTGGCTACACATATCCTTAAAAATGCTGTGGATAAATAGGATTTGCATCTTCCAGGGCAAAGCGCGTCGGCGTCTGATGCCAGGAGTGGGGCGGGAAACTGAAAGGGGAGTTTCTGGGAAGCTACAGTTTATTTCAGGAGTGCTTTCAAACTTCAAAAAATACAGCCTGTCCGTATTTCAAACTTCAAAAAATACAGCCAGTCAAAATGAAGCACCACAGCTTATCAGCACAGGTCATCTGAGGGAATCACAGGCTTAGTTCTTATCCATAAAGCCCTAATAAGAGTGATAGAGGGACAGGCAGGCAGGAAAAGCAAACAAATCATATCAATACATGCATGTGTTAATCAAGGAGGCAGTATCCCATTCCCTGGGGAATTTGGGACAAAACCACCAAGCAATGGACTGTAACCTCAACTCAAAAAGATGTCTCTCAGAGAGCCACAGGAGGATGCTTGTCCCTTGATCCTGGAGGCTCTTGCCTGTCCTCGGCTCACCCCCGGTGCACAGGCACGGCGCTCACAGCTGGAGCTTTCCCTGCTCTCTGCAGGTGAGGTTCCCCCCCTCCTTGCATTCAAAGAACTGAACATTTTTCATGCTCTGAGAAAATGTTTTCCAAATTTGGACACTTTGACATACAGGCCTGAGGTTTCTTGTCTTCAGAGGCCGTTTCGCCTCCCTAAATCCACCGGGCCCATTCACAACCCCTTCCACGATCCTTTTGTCACAGTTTTGACTTGCAGAAGTGACAGCCTCTTTCTCTTGGGCATATCAGAGCACTTCTTACAAGCTTTCAGACTCTCTTGCCGAAGCATTTCTCCTCACTGCAGACCTGTCTCTTCTCTAGCTCTATGCTGAAATATGTCACTCGGTGGCCCTTCCTTTTCCCATGCTCTATCCCACACCCCAGCCCCATCCTCATTTCTAAACAGCCTCCTCTTTGTATTCCTGATTCCCTTTTTTTTCCCTACCACACCCTAGGTGCCTCCTGCTTACCTCACATTCACTCCCATCCCCTCTCTTGACTTATTAAAGTGGGTGACAGGATCCCAGTACTTCACAGGATGCCTGAAGTGGTCCCCAGGAAGGGTCAGGAACACGCCTGGGGCATTTGAGTAAAAACTGTACCTGTATTTTTTTCTCAAAGTGCGAAAAAATTCTTATTTTTGTCCCCTAACTCAGGCTGAGGTTTCAAAATGACTTTTCCTTCCAAATGAGGATGAAAGGCAGAATGCCCCAGTGTTACTCAAAATAAGCTATTTTGAGATACCCCTTTTTTATTTGATATGCCTTTGGTTTATTTTGTTTTCTGTGTAATAGAAAAATAGCAAAAAAGTCCAAACCAAAAGGGAACTATTTCAACTCAATAAAACAAAATGCTCCGATAATTATTTTTTTTTAGATAAAATAGATAATTTTCCATTATTTCCAGATAAAATTTCAGATTCTAACCAGAATTTTCTCGTAAAATTACTGAACTGAAAAATTTTCAGCTAGCCCTCATCGAAATCCAGGCCAAATGTAGGTCTGTTACCATGTCCCCAATCTCAGCAGGTAGAGAGTTGTTTCTGCTAAACGGGAGCCTCTAATATTTGATTTGGGCTGGATCAGCTGCTGTGGCAGCACTGCAGTCATAATGGTCTAAGAAAACAAGATAAGAAAGTCCCTGATTTGTTGCTGTATTTTTAGAGGATTTTCTTTTTTCTTTTTCTTTTTTTTTCGTTCTCCTTTGGGGCTTTCCTGACCCCAATTTAAGGTGTCCTTTGGTTGGCCTTTGGTCATGATGCAGGTGGCATCGTGTTGTCAGCGGGAGCAGTGAGCCCGAGGAAGCGTCTGTGGCTCCAGCTCAGACCAGGAGCAAAGCTCTCAAACCAAAGCAATTGGCACAGTCAGCTCTTAGACTTCTGCCTCCTTCCCCTTCTTCAGTGTGATGCAGCTGCTCACAGCGGCTCAGGCTCAAGCATTCAAATAACTAGCCCCTGCTGGAATATACCTGCCTGGGAGGAAGTTGTGATTGCCAATTTCTAGACCCACAGAAAAGTAGCAGAATGATTAGGTCCTTATGTGTTTTTTTTTTTCACTTTTAACCCCACACCTGCAGCCAGCGCTGCAGAAATGCCTCAGCCAACACGAAATCTTCTCTTCTGGTGACAGCAGTGGGTGCACAACTTTAATCCTCGGCGAGGGCAAAAATAGCAAGCAACGTGGACATCTGCCAGACCTTTCTTTTCACGGCAGAAGTACCCAAGCAGTGTAGCATTAAGTGATTTAACATTCAAATGACTGTCCTTGGAGGGGGAGTATCTTCCATCCCATTCAAGAACCCACCCCAAAAGCACAAGCATGACTGTGGAAGGGTGAGAGGAAGGGGGAAACACCTTCTTTTTGTTTAAATTGAGTGCTTCATCAATATGCTTATCTGCAGTTCCTATTGTGCTACTAAGAGTTATTTCCAGTCATAGTAGATCCTTCCCTTCTCTTCCCTTGCTCTCCTTTGGGTAGAACCATCTGGAAACCAATACATGGCTACCTTGCAGAAAAATGGCAAATCCCTCTGTGTATGCTAGTGCTGTCACATAAAAAATTGGATCAGCATTAGACCATCAAAAAGAGCTTAACTCTACAAATCTGGCATTTCCTCCCCTAACCAAGCACTTGTTGTTCAGCCTCTGAGCTTCAAAGTTTTATCTAAAGCCAGATGTTTAATTGTCACCTTTTCTGGTTGGTTGGTTGGTGGTGTGGAGATGGGGTTTTGAGGTCCAGAAGCAGGACAGGGGGTAACAGTTTTAAATTGGAAGAGGGGAGATTTAGATGAGATCTCAGGAAGAAATTCTTTGCTGTGAGGGTGGTGAGACACTGGAAGAGGTTGCCCAGAGAAGCTGTGGCTGCCCCATCCCTGGAGGGGTTCAAGGGCAGATGGGATGTGGCTTGGAGCAACCTGTTCTGGTGGGAGGTGTCCCTGCCCAGGGCAGGGGGGGTTGGAACTCGATGATCTTTAAGGTCCCTTCCAACTCTAACCATGCTATGAGTCTATGATTGTTGTAACAGCCTTTGTGCTGCTCTGCAGCCTCTTGCATCCTCCATGTCCCCTGCTTCACACAGCTAATTCTAACAGTAGATATGCCAAGTGGCAAAATTCACCAAAAAGAGACTTTGCTGAACTCTGAACTCAGAGCCAGCGCCCTCCAAGCAGATTGAGCTGGTCAAGGGACCTACAGGTTCTGAAAACCGTAGTTTTTTTCAGAGAACAGATTAGTAATTCTGCCTAGTTTGGCTGACTCTGCCATTCACACAGATTTAAATTTCCTGGTGCATTTAGAAAAGAAAAGTGACTTCCAGCTGATCCTTCTGCCTTACCCTAGGTACCCTAGAGAAACGTCAGCTCCAGTTTAGATCAAGACTGCGCTACAGCAGGTTTAGTTTCCTGACCTAGATAAGTCCTTACATATTAAAGTAATGGGTGAGGTAGTCAAAGTCACGGGGAAAACTTGAATTAGGAGAGAAGAAACTCTGAAAATGTAGTAGAGGCTAATGCTGCAAACATAGATGTTAACTGAACGTGTGCTACAGAGGTTGTGCTGTGTCTCCAGCTGTCATGGGAAATGGCATTGCAACGTCTTTATATGGATTCCTCTGCTTGAAGGTGTTTTTCGTGTTACTCATACGACATGTAACAAGGAGTCTCAAAAACACCAACAATGTGCCTATACAATTCCTGCTGTTAATGGAGTTAAAAATCCTGCTTCCTTTCCCCAAAGTGAATTTCATCCCTAGCAGCACATAAAGCAGACTGTTTAATTTCAGGTCAGTGGTGGTTTACCCTGATCAAATCAGCCACTTTCAAGATTAGAGATGACTGCAGCCATCTTCCTACTTACCAAAAATGCTCTTTCCAGGACCATGCAAAAGAAATGAGCTCAGATGCCTCAGGAGCAGAGGGCTGATGACATCTTCTGTCCCAAGCCAAAGAGGACTGAGTATAACCAAGAGCACTGAGTGTATTTCCAGAGCTGGTGGGGAAAGCTGAGCTACGTGGCATCCCTTGAAAGCTGGAAAAGCTCAGTTCACACAGGGCAGACTCCAAGGGATGTCATGATGAACCACTGCCAGGCATGGCTTCATCACGTTTGTAATTAATACATGGTGTCTTCACTGTTGTCAAAGAACCAGAGAATGGTTAGAATTGGAAGGGACCTTAAAGATCATCAGTTCTAGGACCTCCCTGTCCCTCTGCCCTCCTGTGTCCATGCATGCCATGACCACCTGAACCTTGCAAGCTGCTGGCCAGAGGCATTTCTCCCTCCATCCCTGGAGGGGTTCAAGGCCAGGCTGGATGGGGCTTGGAGCAACCTGGTCTGGTGGGAGGTGTCCCTGCCCAGGGCAGGGGGGTTGGAACTCCATGATCTTTAAGATCCCTTCCACTCTATGATTCTATGTAAAACACATAGATGGCAGCTATCAGTCATCAGTTAGATGCAAGTAACTGCTTTTCTCCTGGTCTTGCAGCATAAGATGAGCAGACGTAAGTCTGGTAGGAAACAGCCTGAATAGGTGTCATGTGTCTAATTTCCTTGCTGGTTTGGAGCTTTGCCCTGTTTAACTGGTTCACTCTGTGCCAGGAGCTCTTGATTCCATTCATGCTCATTTTCACAGACTCTGTTTGAGATAGAGGGGGCTGATGTTCAGAGGTGCAGATCTCAGTGAGTTTTGCTCGTGCAAGCTGACGTTTGTGAAAAGTAATCTCTCGAAGCACTATTATTCACCGCCGTGTATCTTCTGCATTCATTTACCAGATATAAAATGGAAGTAAGTCCAAAAGACAGAAGAAATAGCATTTGTAATTCACAGTGTATAAGTTTAACTCACTGGCCAGGGTATGACACAATACGAAGTCAGACTTGAGCCGTCTCGAAGGCGTATCCTGTTCAGTAGATGTTGGAAAGGACCACATTTCAGTCCCCTGAGGAGAATATAGAAAGGTGCAACTAAGTAGCTCTGTCCCAGAGAGACCCCATATGATTTTCTGATGGTTTTATACAACCCATGCATGAAGGCGGGGGCTGAACAGAACAGACCCCACAAATCCCACCCCAAAAAAATCCCCTTTGGGTGACAGTAAAGCAGTAGGAAAAGCAAGCACCATGCTGCTCCCCTCACAGACCTTGACAGACCACCTAATCTCCAAGGCCGGGTGTAACGGGATGGTTTTTCCTCTTCCCTGTAGGTGGTAGCCATCGCCGATCATCGGCCCCAGAGGCCTGAGAAGCTGCAGCCCCACCAGGGTGACCTTCTCCACGTGCTGTACGGCAAAGAGGAGGAGCAGGGCTTGGGCCATCTGCAGAGCAGACAGTGGGGACCCTGCCCCACCAAGGGCACTGCCCAGCACGGTGAGTCCGCACAAGTGGCTTTATTCCTCTGTGGCTTCAGAGCATTTTTAGATCATAGAATGGTTAGAGATGGACGGGACCTTGAAGATCATGGAGTTCCAACCACCCTGCCATGGGCAGGGACACCTCCCACCAGACCAGGTTGCTCAAAGCCTGGCCTTGAACACCTCCAGGGATGGGGCAGCCACAGCTTCTCTGGGCAACCTCTTCCAGTGTCTCACCACCCTCACAGCAAAGAATTTCTTCCTGAGATATAACTTAAATCGACCCTTTTTCAGTTTGAAACTGTCATCCATAATCCCATCACTCCACTCCCTGATCAAGAGTCCCTCCCCATCTCTCCTGTAACCCTTTAGGGACTGGAAGGGGCTATAAGTTCTCCCTGGAGTCTTCTCTTCTCCACACTGAACAACCCCAACTCTCTCAGTCTGTCCTTATAGCAGAGGTGCTCCAACCCTCTGGTAATTTTCGTGGCCTCCTCTGGACCCATTCCAACATGTCCATGTCTTTCCTGTGCTGAGGACTCCAGAGCTGGACACAATACTCCAGGTGGAGTCTCACCAGAGCAGAGCAGAGGGGCAGAATCACATCCCTGGACCTGCTGACCATGTTGCTTTAGATGCTGCTCAGGATGCAGTTGGCTTTCAGCCGGCTCACGTCAAACTTCTCATCCACCAACACTCCTAGATATTGCTGTCTTCCAGTTTGCAGCCAAGCAGGTGCATTTTTATGTACCTAGAAGATACTTCCAGGCTTAAAATATCCAGTGGAATTAATAAGATAATGACCAGGGTATTGCAGAGCTCTCGCTTTTTTCACAGTCATAAACTCACTTTATTCGGAGTCATAAAAGCTCCCTTCCCAAAGGCTGACAATATTTCAGAGATGATGGATTACGTATTACTGAGTTCACCTGAGTCATCTTATTATATAAGATCTCTGCTTAGAACCTCCCAGAACATAATTATTTGGGATGAAATTTTCTACTCTGGATGTCAGCCGCAGACCTGATTTTGGTCTTTTTTCAGCCAAAAAATTGTTCAGCTTATTTCTGAGAACTCGTGAAGGGAAAACAGAGTTTGCCAATGCAAAACCAAGGAAGTGAGTAAACATAAATAAATTGGTCATTCAGTTCCTTCAGTGCTGGTCTGTTGTGTTTGGAAGGTCGAAGCTGGAGCTGGGCCATGCAGTTTGGTAAAGGGTGGCCTTTTAATCACAAAATGCATCTTTTGCTCTCCATTGAAAAACCACCCAGGTACAATCAAGTCATAAGCCTTTGAAAAAAATCCCATACAGCATGTCTTTGGTAGAGGCACTGGACATTCAGCTGCTGGAAAGGGATAAACCTGTAAAGCAGATACTACCATGAAGGTGGCATGTTCTTCACACCACCAGTCTGCAACTGCACAGCTCATAAGCCATCCCATTTGAACACAGAGCAGACAAAAGCGGGGCCTGGGAAGCTGGGAAGGAACAAAACTGAGCTTGGGACCGCAGAGAAAGATCTTAAATCAGGACCAGAGCCAAGATGTGGCTGAACAAAAAGCCACGGGAGTGGGAAGAGGAGGAAGAGCAGTTGGGACCAGCTGTGGGGTAGTCGGTGGCCGAGAGGTGGCCATTTAGAGAGAAGAAACTGCTGGTCCTCCAAAAGTGGAGGATGACAGACAGGTGGGAACAGGAGAAAAGACACAGGAATCTGAAAAGAAGAGGAAAAAATGGGGAAACAGTTCTCATACAGGGAGAAAGGCAAGCGATTGGGCAAAGAGACTGGGATGCTGGATGGGAAAGATCACCATAGTGATCATCAGTACAGGAAAGCCAGTGAAAACGTTGATGGTTTTGCCCTCAGAGGATTCACTGATGGGGACAGTAGACATAGGACTGTGCACTGAGAAATAAAAGCTAAGGAAGAACAGCTGCTTTCTAATCGAAGCAGAAAGTCTGGGGGAAAATGGTTTCAAGCTGGAAATTAGAGGCTGAATATCTAGATCCTTGAGAGATGAAATCCAGTTCTGGTGCTTCATAATATTTTAGTGTCTGACTTTACAGATAGAGCATTTTAAGGGGAGGAAAGGAGAAGTGTTTGCAAATATTTGCATGAAAATAAAAATAGCTCTTTGTTATGATGTACACACTGTAATAATAACACCTACACAGAGAATAAAGTGCCCTGAGAGAGTCCAGAAAGGTTCCTCCAGCTCTTTCTCAACAGCTGGAGAGCCAGCATAATGTGTTATGAAGTGAGGTGTATGGATGGATGGATACGTATCATCTATTTTCATTAACCTCTGTACAAATGTGACCTCCACAAAAATTCCACCCTTCAAAAACTTCAACTTTCTTACTGGAAATAGTTGTGCCTGTGGAGTTTTCCACTCTTGCTCCGTAAGCAAGTACTGTTGAATATTAAAGAGACTTCGGATTCGGTAAAGCCCAGCTTGAAATCTGGGTCATGGAGGGAACAGTTCAGCTTCCAGAGGAAGTGAAAAACGGGTAAACAAGAGTATAGATGAGATCACCAGGATGCTTACTGCCAGCATCCAAAACCCTACACAGATATCAAAGCATAAGGACAGGGCATTCCAGCCTGCAGGAAGGTGACTAAGTGTAGGGGAAGGCCAGAACAAGAAACCCTTGGCTGCATCCAAAGCTGTGCTTTGCTTCACAGGATGGATAGAACAGAAGTACCCAGTTCCATACCAAATGTTTGTAGAAGTACTCATCTTGGAAACACAGGGCACGTCAGAATAACAGATGTAGAACAACCCTTGTCTCGGGCCTGGACATCTGTAGAACTTTCTGGAGGTGGAATTCACACAACACCCAGCCACCGCTGTCCTGAAGAGCGCTTCCCATGAGGACTTGCTTTGGCTTACATATTTTGCTAAAAGCTTGCCAGAACATTTTCTCTGTCTAATAAGAAGAGGGACAGGCTGAAGGGAAGATTCAGACAATATAAGAGGAAAAAAAAAAAGTAAAAAATGCGGCCATTAGCTCAACCACTGATGCCTGAAGCCACTTGCTGAATACTGTTAGTGCCTAATATGCAAGATGAGAGGAGGTAATTGAATTAAACTTTGATGTGAGGGATGCAGTTAGGTACCTAATGGAATTACTGGCCAGGGTGGGGGGTTGGGGGAAGGCAGGGAGCGGGAAGAGAGAGGCTGGTTGAGATATTTATCATGGTCACATATTGCCCCCAGAAGGGGAAGACAGCTTCTGATTGCTAACTCATGCTGGAGAGGACACTGTAAGCAGCACCTTGGCTATTTCTGATGTTTGCTGTCACTGTTTATATTCCATTGGTCACAGCAGTTGTGAGTCATATTCCATCCTCTGTCTTGGTCAGTCTTGCTGTTTCTGTAGACACTTACCCTTCAGTTACCTGAATATCCTTTTTAAAAACAGCAGACAACTGAAAATGGCCAGGAATAGAAAGAAAGGAGAAAAAAAAAAAAAAGAAGAAAAAAAAAGGAGAAGAAAACCAAAGAGATCTCCATATTCCCACAGCCAAATGGGAGGATGTGGCTCCATGAAAAAAAATCTGTCATCCCTCACTCATTTATTTCCTTGGCACAACTAGTAGGAACATCAGCGAGCGTTGAATCAAATGTAATGGGACTATAACCTGAATCTGGGCTCTGTCCCTGTCTGGGTTTAACCACGTGGAAGGAGGCTTTTCATACAACTCTGCCAATGGGATAAATACCACTAATGCCATGTCTCTTGTGCTTTGCAGTGGGAATTACCGAGCGAGAGTCATCCACGTCCTGCAATCACCTGTTGGATGGCAAATCTTTGGTAAGTAAATACACTCAAGACTGTCTGTCCCACTGTCTGATACATCTTAAAACCTAGTACCTGTCAGCACGTCCCACGTTAAGGGCATGTCAGTCTGCCATGGTATGTGCAGATTCCACAGTCTTCATTAAGGTTTTGAGGTGTGATTTATGCCAGAGGACCCTTAGATGGGAGCAGAAACTGGCACAGAATGGCTGCCCCTCACGGAACCAGGAAGGGTTGTGGGGTGGAAACAGGCAGGCTCCTGTTCCAGATGCCCAGCCACCTGCAAGAGCTGGGAGTAATTAACCTCTTCTTTCTCAGGCAATTTCACAAATTGGGGGAAAAAAAATAATTTCTAAAGTGGAACAAGCATCCAATAATTCATATTTTCCAGAATGCCAACCTGACGTGATACATCATATGAAACCCAAAAATTAGTTCTGTAATGGTCAGACAAAATGTTTTGGTTAAAAATGACTCAGCTTTACTAAAGCATTTCCCCTCCCTACTTTTTCTCACCAAAAAAAAAATAAAAAAAAAAATTCAAAGTCCCTACACTTTATAAAAAAATAAATTTTCAGGCAGGAAATAGTCCTTTACAAAGTTTCAATCACCAATACTAGACCATGCTATAGGAACTTCATGGCTTCAAAGCTCATCTGGATGGCTGCAATGTTCCTGCTAGCTGGCAGCTGGGCTAGGCTCAAGAAAAATGACTCTACCATAGTGAAGGATGGTCAAAATGAATGATATCACGGAATCACAGAATGATCAGGGGTTGGAAGGGACCTCTGGAGACCATCTAGTCCAACCCCCTGCTGGAGAAGGTCCTCCCAGAAAAGGTTGCACAGGAACATGCCCAGGTGGGTTTGGAATGTCTCCAGAGATGGAGACTCCACCACCTCTCTGGGCAGCCCCTTCCAGGGCTCTGCCACCCTCACAGGAAAAGCATTCCTCCTTCAGTGCAGTGAAACTAATTGCACCTGCCAATAATTAACATGATTAAATTACAAAGGATACTTGCAAAACTGATTTCAGGGATACTTACAGAGCGCTCCTAAATGTGTCCAGTCTCAGATTAATCCCAGAAGAAATAACCCTAGGCAGTTTAAGACTGGTTATAGTGGTGACAATAACACCAAGAATTTTTTCAGTATTTTACTAAATCTGTAAGTGTGTTTATGGCCTGAAATGACAAGAGAACATCACAATTTTGGACATATTTTTCTATTTCTGGGCAACTCCCAATTTAGCTTACCATCTAGGAGGATACGCCACTCTCAATGGCCTGTTTATGGGAAGATGTGACTCTGGTCTGGCAGGCAACATGCGATGGAATAAGACAAGGGGGAAGCTGATGATTAGGCACTTGGGCCGTGGCAGAACTGGGGCATGAACCTGAGCTTCCCCCACACCACAGAGCAGCACCCAGCAAAACTGGGAAACATTTCTGAACACCCAAGTGACAGGGCTGGCTGGGGCAGCTGCTCTGCAGGCAGCACTGGAGGTGGCCTGTGAAGAGCTGCAAGACTCAGGCTGCTCAGTCTGCACAAAGCCTCGCCTCCTCGGGGAGCTGGACGTAAAAACTAAGGAATGAAAAGTTCTGTGAGACTCCCTCCTTCAATCTGAGGTGTAATTCTTGCTCATACAAGCCCTTTGCTGAGGTCAGCGAGACCCTTCATGTAAGCAATCAGAGTTTCTGCGGGTAGGAGTTGGGCAGTCAAACCCTTAGCCATCCTGCTTTCTCTTGTTAAGAGATTTATTGTATAGAAACACAGATTCATAGGGTTGCCTGGGTTGGAACAGTCCAAGAATCAACCTAACACTGACAAAAAATCACCATTAAACCATATCTCTAAGCACTACATCTACTTGTCTTTTAAATCCCTCCAGGGATGGTGATTCAACCACTTCCCTGGGCAGCCCATCCCAATGTGCAATAACCCTTTCTGTGTGTTCCTAATATCCACTCTAAACATTCCCTGGTGCAACTTGGGGCTGCTTCCTCTTGTCCTACTGCCCGTTTCTTGGGGGAAGAGACTGAACCCCCCCACCTCACTACACCCTCCTTTCAACCTCTTTCCTCAGATGAGCCTGGGGTTCCTACTCACCGGTGGCATTTCCTAATGGTATGTTTTTTCCTCCCGCAGTTCCCACCTCCACCAGTTGCCCATATCACAGCAAGAGGGGTGGCTGTCACAGACTCACCCACTGGAGACAGCTCCTCAATGGAAGAGTAAGTCCCTTCCCACCCCCCAGCCAAGCCTGGCAGGGCTGCCTGGGGGTCACTGCGAGGCAGGGCAAGGGACGGGCCACCTCCACCAGAGCTCACCCTCTCACCAGAAACACAGGGAAGTGCTCAGCTGCAGATCTCCTCTGAATCACAGCTGTAACACCTCAGTGATTTACAGAAAAGCCATGCCACTTGCTTCCCAAAGGCAGGGACAGATTGACCAAAGGACACGCTGATTGTGTCGTCAGCCGTGGCCGTTTGTACAGCTGCTCTGATACCAGTTACAGCTCTGCTTTATCACTAGGAAGAAAAGCATCTAAATTCAAAATCGAAGTATTTTCCCCTTAGGGAACCTATAATCATAGAATCATANCCTTCTCTTCTCCAGGCTGAACAACCCCAACTCTCTCAGCCTGTCCTCATAGAAGAGGTGCTTCAATCCTCTTAAAATATTTGCCCTAAGGCAGTTTAGAAAATGTAATTATATATGTTTTAAACAAAGATTTGTTGTCTTTAAGTGTAATTAAAGCACAGCTTGACCACAGGTGACCACTGCACTCATCAGCAGGCAGTGAACCCAGGCAAGGATCCCAGTGATATCTGAGGTGCCACCCATTGCCAGCTGAGGGACAGTAACAAGCTCATTGTAGGTGTCCTTGCACTGTGTACACAGAGACAAAAATCCCCCTCAGCCAGCAGCCCTTGGGTTTCAGTGGCTGGTCACTGTAAGCAGGGAAGAAAGGCCACAGAGGTGGATGTTTTATGGGTCTGTGCTTTATTTGCCAGCCACAGGCATCACTGGAGGAAGACAGCAGAGTACGACCTGACCCTGCCACCAGGAGCAGAAGCTTCCCTACCACTGACAGGAGGCAGCCTGTGTGGGACGCCCAGCCTCCTGAGGAAGATGTGGATGAAGCACAAGAAGAAGTCAGAGTACCTGGGGGCAACCAACAGTGCCTTTGAGGCGGACTGATAAGGCTCAGCATCACCTGGGAAGACAGCAGGTCCTTTTACCCAGGACAAGGTGCTTTTGGATCAATGAGGGAACAGACACAGCACAGCTCACCCAGGAAAACAATATCCTTCTTATTACTTGATGCCATTGCCTCAGGATGGCGGGAGAAAGGCTAACGAAGGTTAAAATGTTGAACGTGACACAGCTCCCTGACCTTTCCTTGTCGCGATAGACTGAAATCCCAAGTACCCCACTAGATTTACATCTTCACTCGGTGACACCGAAACTACTCCTGGCCCTTTCAACGTTCCACGCGTCCCGCCTGACTCGGCTGGGACTCAGGACAAGAAGAGCCCGCCACGAGGTGTGTGCATTCCTGCACGGCAAGAGGCCGATCACAGAGTGCCATTAAGTCCCAGGGGTCTGCTCGTCACGTACCACTGCTCGTCCTCTTCCCCCTCTCATATATTGAGATCAAAACCGCATCTCATGACATGCTTGGTTGAACGACATACACCAAACAGCTTTATTTTTTCTCTTTTTATTTTTTTTCCCTTCAGTTTTGATATTTCAAGACAGGAGTAAAAGACACAAATATTTTAAATGACCTGGTGAGTCAGAACTGAGCAAATCTGCAAACAGACATTTAGCAAACTCTGTGGTGTGACAGGCCATTTTGGTGGTTCAAAGGGCCCTGCCAGATCAAACCACGAGCAACCAGGTAACCTCAAGAGATACTTGCTTCCACAGAACCTGCCTTTTGCTGATAGTCTGCAACTTACACTCTACCTTTGTGGTGCAGGATAGTTGACCACGTGCACAAAGTGCCAGGAGGAAGGAAAAAACATGTCAATGGTGCAAGTAGGTGACTAAACACGAGATACTTGCATATAGGAGACCTCTGCTTAAGAGTAGATGGATTTAATGCAATTTGCTCCAAAATTTTTCTCAAAACCTTTTTTTTTTTCAAATTTAGAAATCTCCAGTCATGGCCCCTTAGATTTTCTTCTCAGAAAAAAAAAAAACATTTTATAAAATAGATTTCACCAATGTTCCAGGCAATATTGTATTAGTCATGAGTGGCACTTGCCGCATATGAGTGCTCCCCTGGTTGTTATAAAATACTTTGGTTTGCCTAAATACAGAACTTTAAATAGTAAATTGGAGGATGTGTATCTCCTTTGGCTCGCAGTAATGAGAATCTTCTATTAACTTAACTGCCAGTGCTCCAAAGCATGAATGAAATATGAAGTTTGTACCCTGTGACAGAAGCAGAGGAAAGAAGGTCCCAGCTGATGCTTCCTTGCTGGCAGCCAGGGTAGTAAAACATAGCGAGGTGCCATCATGCACAGTGCCATGGAACTGAGGTGACAGAAGCTCCAGAGCCGTGAAACCACCAAAGGTCTGACCCTTACATCAGCAGCATTAACGGCGGTTCCAGCTCCTTCTCTTCCTACCACAACTATCTGGGCAACTTCTACATGTGAGGTACCTGCTGACTTCATCCACCACTTGTGTTAAGCTCATCATCAACCTGAACTTCAAAAAAAAAGATAAATTAAAGCATATTGTGAGTTTCCCTTACAGCAGAGGACTGAGGCAGCCTTGGATTATGGCCTGGAGATCTGCAGGCTTGAGCAGTTATCCCTGGTCAGCCAGCGTCCACCAGCTCAGAGGTACCAGGACACTCTCTGGGTGTGAGGGAAAGGCTGCTAAAGCAGCCTGGTCCTGTGGCCTCGGGGAGAGCAGGATGGAGGGCACACAGGAGAGGTGCACAGCTTGACAGCCTGAGCAACCAACGTCCATGGGATGGGAAAGCAACTGGGGCATCCCGGTAGCTTTACACAGCAAATGTCCCTGGTGGCTCCAAGGTGGAGCTGACGTGCTGAAGAAGGCAGTAGGATGGGGAAGGAAGATCTCGTTTAAAAATGAGATATGGCTTTTCATACAGCCGGAGCCAACTCAGTCCAGAGTCTGCCACGGAGGGGAGAGGCCCTTCGTAAAATGGGTCTGTCAGTCTTCGTGTCCAGCTGTCCATCACTGCTTCAATCATAGGCTTCTCCTTCAGCAACTCGCAGAGGACAGCCTTGCAGCTAGAAATCACACAGACCTTTCCTCTCCTCCTCACCGAAGGCCAAAATCCTTCTCTGGCCCAGCAGCCTGACAGAGGGACGGTTTCCACTCCCGCTTTTCTCTCTTCCTCCTGGGAATGAAGGAAAACACAGCTCCTCGTTCACCACCCACTGAGAGGCCCCGGCTGCTGGCAAGGCAAGGACAAGAGGTGCTGGTGGCCCGTAAAGACCATGTGTCACCAATCACAGCATGCAAGAGCAACACCGATGCCCACTGAGGGTTGCACCAGCACAGTTTTCTCACAGGGGTCCATCCCACCTTTAAATTAGACCCCGACACGTTGCCCCTGTGTAATAGTCTGGCCCTGCCAACATCAGGTCCTCCACGACTGAACCAAGCTGGAGCCACGGCCAAGATTTTTCCTGAAATGTCTTTTACAAATATTTTCTTGCACATTCTTTACAACCGACTCTGCACCCCTTTCTGGTAGAACAGTTAAACCTGGTAAATTCAGCAGGACTACTCTCCTGCAGAGCAGAGCACACACTCGAGGAATAGGGACAATAGTAATCACCGGTTCCATGTGTTTTTTTGGCCTCATTCCCTAAGCAAAGCAAAAATACAGAGGGTGGGCAGACACTGGGAAAAGCCCATTTGCTGCCATTTGGGGTCGTTAAGATAGTGAGCACTTGTGGTACCTGACCTTGTAGGTAACGTGACCCGTAGAGCATCCCCCACACAGTCCAGAGCGGCAAGAGTTTTGTCAGTTGAGAAGGCCATATCGTAGTATTTAATTTGTTAATTAATAGCTTTAAGCAGTGTACAGATGGAGGTGAAGAGGAGATGATTCATATTTCTCCCTAATGATTGCTGTGTCTTGAAATATGTATTTAGGGTTTTCTTATTTATTTAATTTATAATTTGGATCTACAAGAGAAGGAGAGATTTACAAGTGTATTTAATTTCTCTGTATTTCAGCAACTGCCATGGAGATTTCCTGTGTTGTAGTAGACACCTACGTCATTGATTCAAATAAAATATGTCCTATACATAAAATAATAATAAAAGAAAAAAAGTAGCATGTGGTAATATGTGGGTCTCAGTGATTTTAAAGCTTTTGGGAAACATTTAGTGGAAAGTAAAGGCAGGGTTTATGATTCTGAAGAACACAAACACCTGATGGCAAAGAAGCCAAATTTTGGTCTCCACAGGGAGAGCCTGGAAGTGTACATTGGTGAACAGATACAATATTTTACAGGCGGTAGCATCATCATTTGTTATCAGCCTTGGCTTTTCTCAAACTTTTGTCTCAAATCCCACCAGTTCTCTCCCCCAAAGAAAATCACAGAATGATTCAGGTTGGAAGGGGCCTTAAAAATCATCCAGTTCCAACCCCCCCTGCCCTGGGCAGGGACACCTCCCACCAGACCAGGTTGATCAAAGCCCCATCCAGCCTGGCCTTGAACCCCTCCAGGGATGGGGCAGCCACAGCTTCTCTGGGCAACCTCTTCCAGTGTCTCACCAGCCTTACAAGGAAAGAATTTCTTCCTGAGATCTCATCTAAATCTCCCCTCTTTCAGTTTAAAACCATTACACCTCTCCCTGTGGCTCCACTCCCTGGTAAGGAGACCCTCCCCATCTCTCCTGTAGCCCCTTTAGGGACTGGAAGGGACTCTGAGGTCTCCCTGGAGCCTTCTCTTCTCCAGGCTGAACAACCCCAACTCTCTCAGCCTGTCCTCACAGCAGAGGTGCTCCAGCCCTCTGAGCATCTTTGTGGCCCTATAAAAGCACCGAGACAGAGACTCCTGAAGGAGTCTGGTAGAGAACAAAACCAAATGTTCCCCATTTTCCGTTCTACCAGTTGACAATGAAGTCACTTTTATTACCTCAAAACCAACATGGTCTTCAGAGACCATACACTGAACCGTGGCCCAACACAAGGTGAGATGCAGGAGCCCCCGGGACAGGGAAGCCAACTGAGGCCTGCAAGGGGAAAGACAAAGCAAGGAAAGAAAAGGTTTGGTGTTGACACCCTTCAGCAACCCAGCCTTTGGAAAGCCACGTCCATTAGGGGCTTGTCCCCCTGCCACCACACTGACTGAGCTCTGTGCAGCTCTGGGGAAAAGGTGCCACATTTCTGGTCCTTCCATCACAGACAGTCTCTATGTTTAAAATGAGCAACCGGGGACCGTCCTCTCAGTGAGTGTTGACACCACAGGACTTGGCACTTTCCAGGGACGTGTGGTAACAGGCTGGACTCTGCTGGGAACTCCTCTGAGAATACCCAGCCCTTAGTCATGTGTTAAAATAAGCTCAGTGTGAGTAGGGAACAGGCTGTGGCCGGGCAATGCGTTTCCCAGATGAAAAGGGACACAACACAACGCTGGGTCGTCTCCTGCGCCCCGTCAGAAAAATGTGAAATAATGATTAAAAAAAGTACACCAACTGTGCCGCTTCTCCATCAAAGACAGAGAAGTTGTTAACAGCAGCCAAACGGCACTGCCTGACCCACACATATTGTCATACTTTGGAACATCTATGAGAGGATGCATTTTTTTCAGGCCTGTTTAATGTCATTTTACAATTTTGGCTTCTCCGGAACTAGAGACCGATTGGGGCAGCGACCTGACTGAAACAGACTGCGGGAGGACAGCCCATCACACTTACTGTAAATTCTATTTCATTTCCAAAAATAGGTTTCTGATTTCTTCCAGCCATTTCAAAAACAGCTTTGTGATAGAGCTACTCGTTAAAATATCCATCATTACTTTGCATACCACTTTATTTAAATAAACTGTAGTCAATTTAAAGCTAGGCTACTGTATGAAATAATTCTTACTGATGCATGGAGAAAAAATAAAATAAATAAATCTCAGATGTGCTTTACCTGCCTTTCTTCCCCTTTTGCACCCACTTTGCAGGTCCTGCAGCAAACAGGTTTGCCAGAAGAGTTGATCACAAACACATTGCTGCCGGGGGAAACACCGGGTGCTTTTTAGTCTGATTCCAACACGGGCATCTGCAGAATAATTTCACATCTGAGAACCCTGGAGTTTGTGATCTCAGGATCTGCACACACAAAGGAAAACGACACAAGTCAGATTAAGTGTAGTGACAAGACAAGGGGTAACGACTTTAAATTGAAAGAGGGGAGATTTAGATGAGATACCAGAAAGAAATGCTTTGCTGTGAGGGTGGTGAGACACTGGAAGAGGTTGCCCAGAGAAGCTGTGGCTGCCTCATCCCTGGAGGGTTTCAAGGCCAGGCTGGATGGGGCTCTGTTTGTAGAACTCACATGCAGGGTTTGCAGTCACAGAATCATAGAATGGTTAGAGTTGGAAGGGACCTTAAAGATCATCTAGTTCCAAATCCCCTGCCATGGGCAGGGACACCTCCCACCCTCAGCCTGGCCTTGAACCCCTCCAGGGATGAGGCAGCCACAGCTTCTCTGGGCAACCTCTTCCAGTGTCTCACCACCCTCACAGCAATTAATTTCTTCCTCGTATCTCACCTAAATCTAATTTTTCTTTCTTTTGATGGAGGCCCAGAAAAAACCAAGCAGCTGAGCTCAAATGAGAACACGAAATGGAAGTACGTGTTAATGATGCTCCTTTTCTCCGCCATCAGTTTGGCACCGAAAAAAGACACCACTTTTAACAATCACGGACCCTGCAGTGGGCCCAAAGGCAGGAGATCAGGGCAGACCCTCGCTGGCAGCCCCTGTCCCCAGGTGCTTCACCCCCGTCACACCTCCCACCCTGCAGAGTCACCTGCCCCAACAGTTTACTCTGCTTTATTTTAGACCAACATTTTCCTGCTGCGCCGTCACGGTTTGCATAGCCGTGAAACAGCAAGAGGCAACGCACCAGCTATTTGTTTGATGCTCCCCTTGTTTTTAGGGGGGCAGTGGGGGATCACTGGACCATAAAGCAGAAGAGACATGCAAAGGTCCCCATGAGGCCTGCAGGGTCCCTCCCCCACCCCACCACCACTGACGAGGCACTTTTTGGTGACTGGAGCCCGGGACCTGAGGCTGCAAAACCGACTGCTCCGCTGAGGGCCTGTCACCTCCGGCGCTCTGCAAAGCTGGGATTCAGGAGGTAACAGCACCCTCGCTGAAGCAGTTGTCCCAGCAATGAGGACCCCTAAACACATGCCAAAAGTGAAGTCTCCAGAAGACACAGGCTGCACCAGCGCAGGGGCACGGTGACAACCCTGGCCAGACTGTATTTAACTGCTGAACTCCACAGAAAATCCTACAAGTGATTTTTGTATTATTTTTTTTCTGATAAAGACATTAACCTTTCCCATGAAAAACTGCAACCCTATAACTACTTTGCCCCAGAGCCCTCGTGGTGCTGGGTATGTGACACTTGTCCTTGTAGGTTAGGACACAAGCTCATTCTTCAATCAGATTTGAAACCAGTTGGGAGAAGATTTATCCATAAGGAACCCTTTATAAACGGGGGTTCATCAACACTCAGACTCTTGCCATGTCTATCCTTTTAATCCAATGGTAACATCCAAACTCAAAGCTTGGCTAATTGTATTTTTTTTTAAATCCTCTACATTATAAATGGAAATATCAGGTTATTTAGCTGACTGCCATATGCTTCCACATTAGTGGAAGAGACACAAATATTCTAGAGGAGGAAAAGAAAAGGAAATAACCCTCTGATCATTTTCCTCTGTGGAGAGACCCTGCTGGCGCAGAAACCACCAGTGGTGGGCACACCAGGCTCCCGTGCAGCAGTCACAGGCAGCAAAGGTCCATGAAAAGCCACCACTGGTTAGGCAAGGATGGGAACTGGTGTGCATTAGAGAGAGCCTGGGCAGAAGATCTGCTCTGCCCTGGTCAGGCCACATCTGGAGTCCTGTGTCCAGTTCTGAGCCCCCCAGTTGCNCACGTTCCTGTGCAAACTGCTCTGGGTGACCCTGCTCTGGCAGGGGGTTGGACTGGATGATCTCCAGAGGTCCCTTCCACCCTCTACCATTCTGTGATTCTGTAACACACAAAGCTATGGTCCAGCCCGGGGTTTTGCACAGGAGCCGTTATTTAGTGACTCTCAGCTGACACCCGACCAACCCACACCAAGATGGTTGTTCTTCTTGCAGCCAGGCACAAGGCCCTCACCAGACACGAGGTCTCTGAGTGGAAAGCATAGGTGCTCAGTAACTACATGGTGCCTCAGGTGATGCCCTTTATTCCCTGACCATTGCCACCTAAAGAAATGAGACAAACTCCCCTCAGTGTGACAGAGGTGTCTCCCCACATGTGCAAAACAGCCACGGTCTGGTTGCCACCACCCTCGCAGCTGTTTTGCCCCCATATCAATCCCTCCCTGCAGGTGAGGAGCAGGAGTAAGCCATGTGGCCAGGGACCCCAAGGACCAGGAGGACTTGGCACAGGCTGCCTTCCTCCCTGGCCATCAGCATTCCCAGCCCCACATTCCTCCCTGTGCCAGGGAGGACCCACATGTGCAACTCCTAGTGACCCATCAGTGTAAGGATGCAGAACAGGGTCTGGCCCTATTTGCATGGCAGATGGACACATCAAGGACTTCTCTGCAGACCATTTTCATCTCCCAGGGTTAAAAATACCTTCTTACCACGTGATCAATGGCAGGCCGGAGACACATGTGATGTGAGAGCTCAACCAGGGTGAGCAGCAGGGATGGAAAGCCTCCAAATCCAAAAAAACCACAAGGGTTAGCATCTTCAACCCCCATAGATGGTCAATAAAGCCCTTCCCTACTGGCCCAGTCACTAAAGCAGGTGCCACCAGCTCTGTGCAGATGGCACAGTGAAGAGGAAGACTCTACATTCAGGACGATGGCAACCGCCCTGCAAAAGGAAGGTTTTCTGGCTGGTTTATGCTGGCCAGGGCCTAACCTCTGCCCAGCAGTCCCCAGCTGGCATCCAAAGTAACATATGGATTACCAGTGCCACCATCACACCCCAGTGCCATACTGGCACAGAGCAGAGCTTTCAGACCAGGTCAGCCTCATGCAGGTTTGCTCAGCTCTGCAGCAGGACAGCACATCTCAGCAGGGAGAAGGGTTGTCTCCATCTACAGCTGCTGACACACACAGGAGCTTTCAGGTCAAGGTGGTCCATACTCAGCTTTTCAGGGTGCATCACCCCCCACCCCACACAAATCCCTGGCGAGCCCTGCAAGGATGCAGCAGGGTGCTGGATGCTCTGCTTGGAGAGTGGGAATCCCTGCCCTTCATGGGTACCCTCCAACAGAGGAGGGAGGCAGGAAAAACCCCGAGGCGTGCAGAGGTAGATGCTGCTTTACCGAGATGTGGACTCCATCTTCACGTCTCTCCCTGTGTCACTGGCTGACCCAGCTGGCATCATCGCCCGCTGCCTCGCAGGCAGCTACATTTTTATTAGGAGAGAGTTTCTATTAGCAGGCTTGCAAATTGCAGCTCTGCAAGACATTTAAAAGCTCAAGGCCAAGCTGGATGGGGTTTGGAGCAACCTGGTCTGGTGGGAGGTGTCCCTGCCCAGGGCTGGGGGGTTGGAACTGGATGGTCTTTAAGGTCCCTTCCAACCCAAACCAGTTTATGATTGTATGATCCACCAAAACCAGACTTCAACAGAATAAAAGTATACTCCAGCTAATCCAAGTGCCTAAAAGTAGGGTAGAAAAACTGCTCTGCTGCAATAAATCTCCTTATGTTTATCAAGTCTCCACAGCCACCAAGGTGAAAGCTCCAACGATGATTATTAATAGAAGATGGGGAAAAGTAAGAGTCAAAATTCAGACAGAACAGGTATAAAAGTTTACACACAGTTCCCAGCGGCCTCTCAATCTTCAGTAGCTACCCTGAAATGCAAAGAGGGCACGTGATGCAGTCACCGAAATGTTGAAGGAGGCTGTGGCCAGTCCAGACCTCTGGGACCATGCCCTGCCATGTGCCCTCGAGGAAGTCTCCTCCGCAGATTCCAGGGAAGGGCCTCCTGCCAGAGGAGGAGCTTTGCCTTCACGAAGGAGGTCAGTGGTGCAAACCTCAGCAACACCCCGTGTTTAGTTGCTCACCGTTTTGGAACTGGTACTTCTGGTACTTTCCACAAAGACTGATATTTTTGGAAGAACTTCAAAGCAGCTCAAATGCTTCCTTCCCCCAGGGTCTGACAAATGCAAAAGAGCCAAACCCTCTGCTCTCCGATCTCCTTTCTGCTGCACCAAGACAAACTATCTAACAGATGTTGGGGTGAAGATGGAGATAAAGGAGGTTGTGGACCCAAGAGTCAGGTCAGCCAATTACAGCAGTCACTTCCATCCCTAGAAATCATCAAGTCACCCTGTTCCCCGAAGATGGCACAAGCCGGTTGGGTCTCCCTGGGGTCCCAACCTGGAGGGTGTCCGGCTTCACCCCCTCCCAGCCCGTGCACAGAACAACCCTGCCATCAAACCATCATCACTCACAGATTAAAATATCAAAAAACAAACTGCTTTATTTCCTTTTATTTACCATGAGAAAAGACCATAAAGACCATTTTATCAGGGCAAAAGCACATAGCTGTTACCAGTTTTTACCGCATCTTCTTCAGCAGCGCAGACACGGGGACCTGGTCCTTCCCCAAACGAAGAAATGTTGTTATGTGAAGTTATACTGTTGTTGTTTCATAACTATCCCGACAGGATGTCAGGACACACATCTCCTGAGTTAGAAGGGTGCCCCTCACCACCATGGCCACAGATGGACAGTTAGTGTGACACCGTGGGACACTAAGCATCGCTCATGCTCCACGTGCTGTGAGGAAGGGAAAGCACCTCCAACCTCCCTCCATCCCCTGTCTGTGCCCGTCTGAAGAGCTGGCTCTGGGCCTCTGCTGTGTCTTGTTTAGGTGGGACAAACCTCGGCCGGTGCTCGGCACACAGTCTGGGTTTGCAAATTCCTCACAGGGAAACACTGTTACACAAGGTGAAGCACAAAGAACAAAACTCTCCTTTTGCCCCCTCCCACCCCACACCCCCCAAAAAAAAATTGCTTTAACATCTCTCCCAGTGCCATAAGTAGCATCCAGTCATGGGTTTAAAACACTTTAAAAAGTAAAAACTCAGTATTTTTGAGTTTCCTCCAGCACAGGCCACATCTGGCAGTGCCCCAGCGTGCCCCAGAGCACTATCAGGATGGACCAGTTCACTGCAACCCCCTGCCAGCCTTTCTGAGCCGAAATCCTCCTTTCTCACTTGCGTTAAACCCAAGCAGAGTTTTTAGCCTCAGCGTCACCGCCTGATTGCTACTGAAAATTCACAGCAAGGCACCCCTGAGCAGGGAACAAATCTGGCAACTCACCCTCCAAAGGGAACTGGGTGATACAGAGTAAAGCTTCTGAAGGTGGCTTGAGGTCAATCCTGCCAGGATTTATCTTCCACCTGCTTTGCAGCTGTCATATTGCTTAAGTAAATCAATAGTTGATGGCTTTATTCATGTTCAGTAATGACTCAGAAAGAGGTTTTGTTCTGGGGTCATTCCCAGAAGAAAAACTCAGGTCCATAATCCTTATGCTGCAACGTGGTCACATCTATCCTGCCATCACACACTTTGACAACTAAAACATTGCACCAAGCGCTGCCTGAAAATAGTCTGCCCATAGTTATTAGGCAACACACACCCCCATCTCTCCCAAATGATCTCTCACAGTTCCCAAACTAAAATAAAACCAATTAAATTAAAAGAAAAAAAAAATCTAAGGGGAAAAGTCCCTCCTTTTGCACTCTTGGTCAGGGAGTGGAGCCATAGGATGAGGGCGAAGGGTTTTAAACTGAAAGAGGGGAGATTTAGATGAGATCTCAGGAAGAAATTCTTTCCTGTGAGGGTGGTGAGACACTGGAAGAGGTTGCCCAGAGGAGCTGTGGCTGCCCCATCCCTTCCAACCTTCTATGAATCTATGACTCTATGACAACACCTTGCTGTTACTGCTCATTTAAAGCTGCAAAGAAGAGAAACACACCTGTTACCCTCACCTTCCCAAGGGTCAGGGATGAGATGTTAACCCATGCAGGGCCAGGCTTGGTTATAAACACATACCGGACCCTGATGAGCTCTGGGCAAATAGTTACCAGCAGGGAACATTAGAAGAAAAACTGTGGACCTAAAAATTGGACCTAAAAATTCTTTAGAGTGTGATTTCCAGAGATGGATTCAACCCTGACACATCACTGAGGGCCATTCACTATATGCATGAGCTGGGAACACCTCAGCACGGAGAAATTCTCCCTGCCGTGTATTTGTACCCATGTCTGCTCCTGAGCTGCTGCTGAGGGAGGGAGCCAGAGGCCACCCGCTGTCATGGGGCTCTTCAGGAGCTCTGCAGGGGGAGAAGCATCTGCTACCAGCCAGCTCTGGCTCTCCTCTGTGGGGTCTGGACTGATGGAGCCCCGGCGCTTACTCAGGCTTTCTCCATCTCCAGCTGCGCCCTGAAAGCGTGACCTCGGGTGACCCAGGCCACGTTTGCCATTTTTCGCCCAGCCGGCTGGACAAAAGCAATGGAGGATGTAATATGTTTTACACATTTGCCCCACGCAATTAGCAACAGGCTTTGGGTCGAGGGGCTGCATTGTCACACTCAGCTGGAGCCAGCTAAGCTGATTTGTTCGGCCTCGCAAAACTCCCCTTTCACAGGCCAGTGACTACGGTCAAAGGACAAACTGACACAGTTCCCATCTTGTCCCCAGCTGCCAAAAGGTCCATCCCCTCCACCTGGCCCTACAGGGAAGAGGGCAGGCTTGAAGAGCGCTGGGTTCTTGTCTCCCTGGGGCTCCCTGTTGGACAACCAGGCCCACGCTGGAGGGGTTTTATAAAATCATAGAACAGTTCAGGTTGGAAGGGACCTTAAAGACCATTGAATTCTAAACTCCATCGAGTTCCATGGGCAGGGACACCTCCCACCAGACCAGGTTGCTCCAAGCCCCATCCAGCCTGGCCTTCAACACCTCCAGGGTTGGGGCAGCCACAGCTTCTTTGGGCAACCTCTTCCAGTTTCTGGGCTCTCTCGTTCTCCTGTCCTGATCCAGCAGTCTCCCGGCCCAGCCTGGGTTGCCAAGACGCCAAAACCTCCGTGCCAGTGCCGAAGGTCACTATTTGCCAACGATATGACGTACCAAGACATTGCTTGCTGCTGGCCAAGGAACAGCCCTGGCACTCGCTGGTAACCATCAGCCAGGGCACAAAAGAAGCATAAACTCAGCAAACACAGGATGCTCCATACAGGGTCGCTGCAAGTTCGGTAAAAGAGAGGTTGTATTAACAACAACAACAAAAAAAAAAAAAGGAGAGAGTGAAAAAAAGGAAGGGGGGGGAGGGTGGAGGAAAGAAAAAACTCTCCTCTTCCCGCCAAAAATTATGCGGCAGCAGGTCCACAGAGTGTCTGCCAGATGACCCACTTGTCACACTCATAATTGCTTCCCATCTGGTGTCTGGAGCACACAAAGCCTGGCCGTTTGCCAGCGCGCAGGACGAGGCACAAACTGGCCTATTTCTGGTGACACGGAGCCCTCCAGACACCGCTGCCCTGCTCCTTCCTTCCCCGTATGGCTGAGGAGAACCTGGCATTCATTTGTAAATTGCCGGCGGCTGATTTCCCCAGCATTTCAGGCCCACCGCTGCTCGGCCCGGCTAACAGCCACCTATAGCCCAAGCCCTGCTGCTGGGGCAAGTCTTCTCTGGCACCCAGTTGCCACAAAGGTGGGCTCACTGAAGTGAGAGGTGGGCAAACACGCATGACAGATGCTTTAAGAGGAGCCCTTCAGGCCAACTTCTCCCTAAACACACATGCAAACATGTCCTGAACTGCCCTGATTTGCAAAGCTGATTGCTTTTCCAAACCGTGTCTAAAGTACAGGCATCCCTCGGTTTGCTCCTACGGTTCCTACAGACTCTTGAGGCGTTTTATATCCGGACTCACAGTCTCCCAATGAGCAATTTTTCCTTGGGTTTTCTTTGTCTTTTTGTTTTGTCTCAGCCTGGGGAAAAGGAGGCTGAGGGGAGATGTTCTTGCTCTTTCCAGCTCCCTGAAAGGAGGGTGTATCCAGGGGGGGGGAGGGTCAGTGTCTTATAGAATCATAGAATGGTCCAGGCCAGAAGGGACCTCTA